>CM076575.1:712022050-712346736 GCA_034641835.2 Pinus albicaulis | reverse complement strand
CTCTTCTTTCTCATTCAAAATTCAAAATTATAAATACTTCTTGGCTCTATTTGCATGAGCTTAATTGATGTATGTAGCATTTCATAAGGCTAAATCGGTTGTTGTCCTAACAGTAGTCAAACTAGCTAAGAAAGAGACAAGTCATCTTGGTTTTTCCTTAGATAAATATTGCAGGAATTTAAAACTTTAATTATAGAATTTCAATTGGTGATTTTGGGCTTTCATGTACTAAGTTCTAACATTCTTGGGTGTTCCAAATTTGTGTGATTGTGTGATTGTGTCTCTTTTCATGGTTTACATTTTTGGGATTAAAATTAACCATTAGAGTAGCTTAACCACATGACATTAGATTAGTTTTATTTTCATTTTTTAGATTAAGACTAATTTCAATTTCATAAAGTAGGTTTCCTTTTATGCTCTCTAGAATAGATTTGATTTTATGTTCTTTAGATTAGTTTCAATTTTGGCAAAGAATAACGAACCCCATCAAACTCTTTCCTGCGCTCCACCATTGCAGGCCTAGCCTAATCCTTGTGCATGATAACAAAAGATCTTGTTGGTTGACTTAGTCTAATAGGGAAAACCACTTCTATTCTCCTTATTGTGAGATTGGGGGAAATTGGTAAATATTTGACTTGTGAAATCGAGCTAGGGGCTTGCTTGTTTCCTTTAGTGTTGGATCTCCTTGCAAGCGAATTAACTTGTGGGCTCTCAGGAGTACTCATTGAAGCGAAGCTTCCTCCTATAGGATCCCCTTGCAACTTTCCTTAACCCAATGAGGATAAAGGTAGAAGAGAAAACACATCTTAGTTAGGTTTATTTTATTGCAATCACTTCACAAATTGCACACAAATGAATCACCACATACCAATCATCTTACATTCATCAAATAATATAAATCCAAGTGAAACCTAACTCTAACTAAAACGTACCAAGACACATTCCACGACATTTCTTTTACAGCATTTCAGTACTTGATTATTTCCAATTGCCACATTTACTTTTGGCAATTAATTTCCAAGTATTTATCTTTTAAGCATTTTACTTTCAAGCAATTATCTCTTCTTTGAGCATTTACTTTCAGAAGATCTCTTTAATTTGGCATAGGTTTGTATTTACTTCATCATTCACTTAAGTGTATTTTATTTCATTTGATTATCATTGTTATATCTCTTGCTTATGGATGATTATGGTTGTTTCATGTACTTGTGAAGTTATTTACATGCTTTAGAGTGATATGTTGTAATTTACATGTTAATGGTTAAATGCATTTTTGGTGATTCAATTAACTCCTAGATTAATATTTCTCATTTTTTAAAGCTTGTTAAGCCTTAGTTGTCTCATAGAGTCCACCCCCCCTTGGCTTTGCTAGGAGTTAGCCTAGACGGAGGAGTTAAGAATTCAGCAATAGCTACTCAACTCGACACTTGCCCCCAAGGCCACACCAAGTGGATTAAAGATTTTCCCGTGTTAGCCCAAGTGTGGATTAAGCAGCAACATTTTTTGGCGTCGTTTCTAGGGATAAATCTTTTTAGACCCAAAATACAACTTGTTTTTCCACTTTATTTTTTGTTTTTTTATGCATGTAACTCTGGTTATTAGAGCTTGACTTGTGTCCTAGCGACTCCACTTATTGAAAACTATTTAAGGTATTCTACAAGAAGAAATACACTTGGTTTGATTAACCCCCTCCCTGAACATGAAAAGGTTTACTGAAGGAGATTGAACAAACTCTCTTCTCATAGACTCCATGAAAACCATGGAGACGAATCAAATCCCTGATATCCACCTACTTTTTAACTGTCGAGTAGAAGCAAATAATTCTTAGGAATAAACCCATTAACTTTTCTAACATTGCTAGTTATCCACATGGTATTTCTAAAAAAGCCCTTTGGGAAGTTACCATCTTTTCAAGGAAATAATGCAATAAGTGCGAAGATGCACCTTAGAAAGTTAAATTTGTGTGAGCAAGTGGTGTGACAATGCAAACTATGAAGATGTAAAGATTAAACTTTTTGCCTTGTCTTTGGAGGAAGATGCATTGGATTGGTTCACGGAACAAAATGATAACTCCTTCACAGCTCTCAAACAGATAGTTGATGTCTTCAATAATAGATGGGGTGATAAAAAAGAGGATCATCACTTATTGGCCGCCTTGAGTGGGATTAAAAAGAATGAAAATGAGACTATGGAAGAATTTGACAAAAGGTTCAATGGTTTAATTAAGAGTCTTCATCAAGATATTAAGCCCCTAGATGCCTCCATTCTCATATACTATAATGATGCATTCAATGGAGACATAGCATATGAAATAAAGGGGTAATGAACCAACCACCTTGAAGATTGCAAAAAGCATTGCTAAGAAGATAGAGAAAAATATGCAAGCTTTAGGGAAGTGGAATCTTCCTAGTTTTACAAGAGGAGCTTCCTCAAGGTCTCATGAGTCTAAAAAGAAAGAAGAAATCAAGGAAGCATCATGTGACCCCATTAAAGAGTTGACGCAAATGATAAAAACTATGGAACTCAACCAAGCCCAATTAATAAAGGCCATGGAAATCAACCATGCAAATCAGATGAATGCTATGCAGAATGTTAATTTGGAAGCTAAAGGACAAATTCTCTCCTTTGGAGAGCGTTCCTTGTCAAACAAGACCCCTCACTCAACCAAGCCCAATTAATAAAGGCCATGGAAATCAACCATGCAAATCAGATGAATGCTATGCAGAATGTTAATTTGGCAGCTAAAGGACAAATTCTCTCCTTTGGAGAGCGTTCCTTGTCAAACAAGACCCCTCCTATCCCTTGCAAGAATTTAATTTGGTCAAAGAGAAATATATTTTTCAAGGTGAACCATGAAACCCACAAGTGCACAAAAGTACAGGTCGGCCTAAAGGACAAATTGGGTCTCCTCGAACGGATATAAATACACATCGCTTTGGAGCATCATCATCACTCATCTCATCTTCTCTCTCTTCATTTGATTAGTTCATATAGCTCTGAAATAAGGAGGTTTGAGTTCACACATGTGAAGGGAAGAAAGCTCTTTCTGATTTCTGCATTTACTTGATGTTTGGGAAAATTTGACGAGTTGTTGACCAGCTTTGACTTGATGTTTTGACTTGCTTTGACTTGGAAATTTTTTATTTTTGGAGGTTGAATTCATCAAGAAAAGGACCGAATTTCTCTGGGCAGTTTGACTTGGGTTGACCACAAACCTATGATTGATCTTTGACTGCAAATTTCTAAAGTTTGACCGCAGGCCTTTCTCTCTCCTTTGACCAAACTTTTGAGGATTGTTTTCACTGAGGTTTGACCAGCAAAGAAGGCCAAGTTGTTTGACCATTGACCGAGCTCAATTGGAGGAATGTTGACCGATGACTTTTGCACTGGTTAGGGCATCATTTGCTACTGTTGACTTTGACAGAATTTACAAATTTGACTTGTTGACCAAACTTGACTTTGGAGCTCATCTTTTGTATATTGGTTGGTTGGTCTCTTCGATAATCAAAGGTTTGACTTTGACTCCTTGGTTGATGAATTGGAACATTGTATCTCTCTATTGAACATTTTATGACAATCTAATGGAAGAAGAATTTTGAAAGGGTTTTCCCCCATGTGGGGTTTTTCCCCGGTCTTTAACCAAATCTTTTGTCTCTTGTTATTGCTCTTGGTTGTCTTCTATTGTGCATTGGATTTACTGTTCTATCTACAAATGCTTATTGTTATAGGAAGATTGAATTTATTGATAATTGATTGCTAATTGAAGAATAATTGGAATAAGTGATTGTGCCAAGCATAGAACACTAGAAAATTAACATAGTATCAGAGTTGAGGTGAACACAAGCCCAAGGAGACAATAGACAAAAGTAATCACCTTTGAAGGAATCTATTGGAAGAAGCTACCTAGTCAAGATATCTACCTCAGACTTCAAGGATGCAGAGAAGTTGGTTGGCTCATCTAATTTTGTTGCTTGGAAGACCAGGTTGGAAGTGACATTGGATGAAAATGATGTTATATGCGGAAGGAAAAGTACCTGGGCCACCAGAAAATGCTCATGTTTTTGCCAAGCCCAAGTATAAGAAAGGTGAGATCAAAGCTAAGAAAATACTTATCGATTCTTTAAAAGATCAATTGCTTACTTACATTGCTAAATTGAAGAAGCCCAAGGATATCTATGATAAGTTGGTTGGGATGTATGCGGTCAACAATTTGAATCACATTCTCTCCTTGAAAAATCAAATCAAGGACATCAAGATAAACAAGGGAGAGACTATGTAGTCATACTTCGTGAGATTATCACAACTCGGGGATCAATTGCTAACTGTTGGGGAATCTATGTCTGATAAAGAGTTGGTGCTCGTTGCTCTTCAAGGTCTTCCTCCAATATGCAAGACATTCATTACAACTATTAGCAATAATGACAAATTTCCAACATTTGATGAGTTAGTTGGTAAATGCACTCAAGAAGAAACTAGGATGATTTCCAAACGGAGAATTCAACAGGATAAACAAGGAGAGCCCTCTGCCTTTACTGCTCAACACAAGAAGAAGAAAGGAAAGGGAAGATCATTTACTTCAAGAAATCCAACATCCAGGGACTCTCAAAAAATATTTAAGAAGGACAAAGTTGAATGTTTCAGGTGTCGCAGGTATCGAACCTTTGCCAAAGACTGAGAATGCTCCAAGGGCCAACTATAACAACAATTGTGGCTTCAATAACAGTAGGTTCAATGATCAAAGAAGACGAGAAGATAGAAGAAGAAGCATAGTTTCAAAACTCGAACTCAGATCCGAAACCGGAACCAGCCAAGAATAGACTCTGACTCGGTATAGACTCAGCGTAATTGATTTCAATGACTCAGTCGTTGTAAAATATACATTAAATATTTTTTTTTTTATGAAAAAAATTATTTTTAAAGGTTTTCAATAATGTTTCCAAACTCAAAGCATTAGAATATAGAGAGAAGACAACATATGATCAAAGTATGCTCATGAATATATCTAATATATCAAAATGGCACCCAGTGCACTATCCAATACATGTAATATATAGAGATCAGAACAAAACCACATAACCAAGGAGGCTCTAAATGGCCTCTACAACAAAACATCACTAGTCACTACTGCTAGACAAGGCAAGATCATCCGACTTAGCCTCTTAATCAGACTCAGACGAGGAAACCCATGGCTCCTCCTCACTACTGCTCCAAAAACCAACTCTAACTCTTCACAAACTCCTCACAAATGCTCACACAAATGCAATGAGATAGTTGTGAGGAAATTTGAGGCAGTTGGATCACTTTTATAGGCTTGGGAGAGGGGTAGAGGGTCGAGGCATTAAGAAAAAAAAAAACCAAAACAAATATGAGTTTGAAGTCAAAGTTGTCGCCTTTTTTCCCCGCGGCCATGATGATCGTGAAGAAGGCCATTGTCCTAAAAAGAGATCAAGAAACTCAAGGTATGAAAATAATGCAGCGGCTACTCAATCCGAATATATTCTTATTTATGCACTTTCTAGTTCCTCTCCTCCGCATTCGTGTGATAGTTGGTTAGTAGATAGTCGGGCCTTTAGACATTTCTCTGGATATCATGAAGTCCTCTAAAACCTGGTTGAGGGAGACTAATCTGAAGATCATTCTTGGGGACAACTCTACATATCCTGTGAAGGGTTTTGGTTCTATCAAATTTCATCTAGATTATGGGGAAACTGTACTTCTTCATGATGTTATGTATGTACTGGAATTAAAGAAGAACCTAGTATCTATATCTTCCTTGGAAGAAAAATGGATGAGAGTTTCCTTCATAAGAGGAATGGTCCTCACCTAGCCTATGGAATCTCGCTTGAGGCATGCATTTGACTTGGGATCTAGAATTGAATGAATCTATAGAGTCAATTTAAAACCACTGCAAGCAATGGCACATGATACTAATCATCAAAGTGAGCTATGGCACCGAAGGTTTGCTCATCTACACGATGAAGCCCTGCCCAAAGTAAGAAAGATGGTTTTTGGAATGCCTGAAGCAAGGCTGCGGGGAAGCTTCTCCTCCCCCCCCGATCCCGCTCCCAAAACGCGCTCCATTCGAGAGCGTTCGGGACCGCACTTTCGCGCTTGAAAAATGCTCCCTGCCTTTTCGGGAGCGTTTCAGGGAGCGCTCGGGAGCAAACACTCCCTGAGCGCTTCCCCCATTAAAATAATGCTTCGGGAGCGTTTTTTTAATGCGGGCTCCTGAACGCTCCTCGACATGAAAAATGCTCCCCAGCATGTAGAAAAGAAATTGGCATTAAATTTTATTTTATTTTTGGAAAGGAGAGAGGGGGGTTGGGTAAATAAAAAGTCCACCCCCCTCATTTTGTTTTTCTTGTTTTAGTTGAAAGTGAGAGCAAGAGGAGCAAGAGGAGCAAGAGTTGAAGAGCGATTTGGAGAGAAGGAGAGCTTGGAGAGTTTGGAGAGTTGAAGAGCGGAAGTGCCAAGGAGAGAGCAAGTTTGCAAGAGGAGGATTGCAAGAAAGAGGTAGGTCTTCTAATCTAGTTTTTTATTTTCTAGGAATTGTTTTTAAGTTGTTCAAAAATGAAAACTTGATTTTTTTTTCTCAATGTTGCATTCTAGTGTGTTGAAAAGTGAAAAATTGCATTGTTTTTTTCCTATGTTGCATTTCCTATTCCCATTTGGCATTCCTTCATTTTTTTTGCAGGCTAGAAACTTGAAAATTGAAACATCATGGCTATATGGCTAGGGATTTTCTTCATGTTGGTTCCTTTCTTTGTAATAATGGTGTTGGAGAGTAAAAGAAAGAGGCCCATTAGAGAAGAGGAGGATGAAGAAGTGGGCTATAGTGGATTTGATGAAAATACTGAAGAGGAGGAGGAGTATGCTGAAGAGGAAGGGAGAGTGGAGAACATGAGGCCACAAATACCCAAATTAGACAAGACCAAAGTCAAACACCTTTGTGCAAATATGTTCAGAGGCAGGAAGGAGGGAAAGGTGGTGGAACCACTAAATTTCTTTGCCCTCATTGCAATAAAGAATACACAGGTTCATACACCCGTGCCATAAGGCACATTTGTGGAAAAATGCCAGGGGATGGAGACAAAAATCTAGGAATCTAAATTCGTGTCAGTGTGCCAGCAACACAGAGAGAGAAATATAGAAAGGAAGAGGAGGCTACCCTACAAAGATCTAAAAGATCTAGGGGTTTCATTGATTTTTATACACCATCAGGTCCATCACATCATGGAAAAAGAAGTCCATCAACTTCCACCCATGGCAGTGGATTGTTGGAAATACTGAGAGGGGGGTGAATCAGTATTTCTTTTCAATTGTTAATTATTGCCAGTTAGATTCTTCACAATTAAAAACAGAGAGGTGTATAATAATGATATTAAGGATTAATCAGAACTTCAATCCCTTTTTTTAATAATAGTATGTAATATTCCCATTTTTGGTATCATCCATGACAGGGCTAGGAGGGACTTCCAGAGTTAGGAGCAGACAGGTCACATGTACAGATTGGTGCTATCAGTGGGGTCAGGAGCTTTTCAGAGGAGTTTTGAGGAGTTTTCATGGTGTCGGGAGGCATTCGCTTGATATACTCCATCATCCGAGCAGTTTGGCTTTCGTTCCGATGCATTCCGATAACTTTCGGAATTTTGAGTTATTTATGGGCTTAACTCAGCTGATTATGCTCAAGGTGGCATTCCGGGAGGAATATGCGATGGAACACCTTAGTGTAATAGCTCATCGGAACCGGGACGAGGAGACCTACACGATGGGACAGTTAGACAGAGATTTCAGTGACCGGAGGAGGCGTGGTAGCCAATATACCCTTTTCTGCATTAAAAAGGAATATTTTATAATATTTTAATAAAAGGGAAAAGTGCTCCATAAATAAAATAATAATAAAATAATGCTCTAGAAGGCTCCGAGGGATATATAAAAGAAAGGGAGGAGGCCATTGGGAGATATCTTTGGAGTTAGATCATTTGCTTGTGTATGAGAGGTTTGAGGACGTGGTTCTCTACTTCCGCCGTAGCCCCAGGACGGAAACCCTCGGGTGATTTGTGAGTGTTGGACGAAAACCCAACTCTCTTGAGGAGACTTCACTTAGGAGTTTCATAGAGCTTCAGAGTTTGGTGTGAGGATCATTCAGGTCTTCAACTTGGGTTTCATCAGTTTCAGTGGGTTCAGTTTCAGCTGTTGCCGGAGGGAGAGTGCAGCAGTGCAGTTTGTGGCCATTGCCGTTCATCAGCTTATCCTGGTGGCCAGTTTTCTATCTCAGCTCTTCTTGGGTCAGATCTATATGTAAACCCCTGTTTATTATCTATAATAAAAGCTGAGATTTTTCTTCTATTCTATATGGTATTGGATTGCAGTGTTTCTTGTCTTTTAATTTTACATGGCAATCTTCTGTTGAATGAATGATTATTTTACGGCAAATTGTGGTATTCAGTATTTTTCTGCATTTTAGTTATAATATCCCATCCGGGATATTACAGTGGTATCAGAGCTGTTGCTCTTGGCTCAGCCTGCGGGTTTACAGTTTAATTGAGGGTTTATTCTGAAAAGCCCAGTTCGAGGGTTTATATTGGAGCATCGAACTTGGCTTATCCTGCGGGATTCCAGTTTCGATTGAGGTTGTTCGAGGGTTTCGAAGGTGCCAAAATTCTATTTTTCCGGAAAAGTCCAAAATTGTCACATCCTCAATAGAATATTGACAAAATGGTTGTTATTCTTCTACGGAGGTGAATTACAAGAGGAACGTAGCACATCTCAAATTTTATGAGCCAAAATTATTTTTATCACGGCAGGTTATTTTGAAGAAGGACCAATTATATGCCCTTGGGGCAAAATCGGCGGAATCCTGAATTTATAAAAGCCGTGGCACAGTATTATAAGGAGACTTTGCAGGAAGCCGCCAACTCAAATAGACGGAAAGATAGTGTGTGAGCAACAGTAAAATCGTATGCTGCGGAGGTGTTAAATATTATGGGAGTCTAAGGTGGGTTTGCTGTAGTTTTGGTCGAATCGGCACCTGCACGAGATTTCCATACGTTAGGAAGCCAAACATTGAGCAGTGGCCGGAATCAATTTCGCCAAGGGCTGTCGGAATTGTGGATCGAACCCAAGATAGAGACGCATTGTTGGCTGCGGGTGCACATTAGCTTGAGCGCGTCGCTGTCTAGATCGGGGGCCGAATTGTGCGAAGGTGGTTTCTACGTCAACAACCGTTTGAATTCCGCTTCGTAGACGTCACAACAATTAATCAAAGCACATGGTTCCCAGCAGTCGTGGTTGAGTTTTAAAGTGGCTTCATCATTTTGGCAAGGTCATTGGGGGAATATGTGAAAAACAGAAACATGTGATTTGGTGCACGTAATGCTAGATCACCGAGTCAAGTTCCAGTAGAATGATTGACTTTGTTGCTCTCCGCGCGAATCAAAACTGAGTCAATGCAGATTGCAAGTGCGTGACTAATCCGGTGTTGATCTCTTAGAAGTGCTGACTGCACGCAATTATACATTAAGCTGTGTAAACGCCGGAGGACATAAGGGATCGTCATGAATTGCACGACCATGCAGAGTGACTCTGCACGTGGAATTAAGGAGTGTTTAGGGACCACTTCAAGGTGGGGTCAAGACATTGCATAATGCGTGGGGTTGTATAATCCTTTAAGGAGAAAATTGAAGGACCGTGTGCACATCAAAGGTGTAAGCTACATATACCATTGATTTAATAAATTGTGTAGCTGCTATATATACCACTGATTTAATAAATCGTGGGGAGATCGTGAAGCAAAGCTGCGGAGGCCGATCTATTGCCAGTGCACGAATCTGGTGGTAGTGGCAGCGGATTGGTGGGAAGGTTATGTGCAATAACGTGATCTGAACATCGCTGAACGTCAGCAAAACCGAGAAGGACCAGCAGCTGGGTTCATTACAGAAATCGTTGGCAGCATGTGCGTAGAAGATAATATCTGTGCCATAATTTATCCGTGCTGCTAAGAAGGCTCACGCTATTCCTCCATTTTCCGTTGGACGTGCTTAATTTAGCACCTGTATGTAATCAAACCCAAAATTCCAGAAGATAGGGGGGGTCAATTGCAAGTCGAAGTTGCCGATATCACCTACAGAAAGCCGAATATCCTCTTGAAGATTATAACTCTAAAGTTGCGCTAAAGGCATTCACCAGAAATTTCTAGAGGGTACGTGGGAACTGTGGAAATTTTGATCTCTGTGGGCCAAGTTAGCATAAGGGTCAGAGGTGCAGAGACCATTGGTTCCAGGCTAGAAGCTTATTCCTTGCATGCTACTTCACACGGAGGTGTGCTATCACTTTGCCAGCGTATTTCTGTGGGCGAAGTTTCTCAAGTAGACTGCACTAAACTTCTAAATGAACTATTACCCAGGTTCTATTTTCTCTGCTCATTTATCTCAATTAAAATATTTTCAATTGTACAAAGCAATGATATCTATAGTTCCCGGGTAGTCAAAGGTTGTAGTAAGATTCTATGAACTATTCTCGAAACAAAATATATAAATTCTGAGCTTGGAAATATAGATATCAGTTGTGGGTTAGGGCTGAATGCATCATTGTGTACCATCATTCCTCTAAAATTGGCAAACTCAGAAAAATGCATTAAACTCAGAAAATAGTGGTCTTTTCATTGGCTGAACCATGGAGGAATTCCTAAGCAGCTTGAGAAGGATAAAAATTGATTCCTTGAACCACCATGAATCAAAAAACCAGAGAACAAAACAGAACAGCAGACCCTTCACCAAGAAGGTACATAAATTGCTCCAACAAGAGCATCCGAGGAATATACAAAAGGAGGAAGAAGTGGGAAATTGGTTGTATGTACAAGGGATGGAATTAAAGATTGGAAGATCAGAAGTTGACTTTCCAAGGTTAGAGGAGCTGGAATCCTGCCTTTCAAAGGTACAGCAATCTGATTGGTGTTTGAATTGGGCTTTGAAGCCAGCTATGCTTACATTAATACAAGCCAGATTCTTGGAACATCCAAGTGAGAGAGTCCAGCTGATAGTTGCCTCTTGTTTCAGCGATATCTTGAGGATAACAGCACCCTTCCCTCCCTACAATGCTGATATTATGAGGAGAATTTTCAGATTGATGGTAGGAACCTTTCAGGATTTGGACACTTGTGCAGGGTCTACATTTGGGAGGAAGCTTAAGGTTCTAGAAGTCATGGCTATGGCCCGAACTTATGAGGTCATGTTCTATCTTGAGTGTGATGACCTGATTTTGCAGATGTTTCGATGCTTCTTTAGCATTAGGAAACATCATCCTGATACTGTCATAGCACACATGCAGTCCATCTTGTCGTCATGTATGAGAGACCATGAGACCATTTGCCGGAAGTTGCAGACTAGGTTGCTGCGCATTTGGAGGAGAAAGCGGTTGGTCTCGCCTGCTGCTTATGAGCTAGCCCAAGGGCTAGTTGAGCAGAACATTGAGTTTCTCGGGAGACAGTTGACCAGGGAGGAGCGGCTCCAGTTTCGTCGGTCAGGCAGCAGAAATGAGCTGAGGAGGAAGGGACTTTGCTTCATTTGCAAAGAACCTTGGGGGCCTGATCACTCATGTGTGAGAGATGCAGATGAGGTGGCAGAGGTAGAGCAGGTAGACGTTCCTTCTGTATGCCAGGATGAGGACTCTTCTTCAGGTGAGTCCATGGGATCATATGAGGATGCTTCTGGGGAGCGAGAGCAGCCATGCAGAGATGATGATGACAATAGACCAGAGCTGTGTTCTAGTGTGCAGGGTGAGCAGTCAGGGGACTGTATAGGTGATACTCTGGGTGATGAGTCACTTGTGACGATTCAGCCAGAGCAGCATATGATGGAGCCTGAGTCAGCAGAGGAGGATACTATGGACATCAGGCATGACATTTCCTTGGGTGAGATCTAGATGGGCACCCACATTGAGCCTATGATAGATATGCAGCTAACATTGGGGTCAGCCTTTGAGGAGGAGCAGTCAGATGCGCAGACACCAGTTGCAGATCCATATCCTCTAGAGACGTTGGAGGTCGATGGGATAGTTTTACAGGGAGCTAGGGCACTAGCAGGTACAGAGGTATTGGATGATGGTCACAGACAGCGGTATCATCGGCTTCGGACGGACCTTCGAGTTTTGAGAGAGAAGGCCACGTCAGTACGGGAGGCCATTTTGTTGCAGGACCAGGAGCTGGAGGGTATGAGAGTGACTTGTGCCAAGTCGGCGGCCAAGTTGGTCCGCATTGAGGAACGACTAGATTCCCTGATGGTATAGTCAGAGGGCAAGTTGGAGCGTCAGATCATTCCCCTTCAGGCATGCATGGATGGGACTAGCAGTGTTGTTGGGTCATCTCTTCCCGTTGGAGAGAGAGAGGCAGAGCCACCTAGTCAGATCTCATATGTTGACTTGGATAGCGGTATGAGACGATCAGAGTTGCACAGGGTACAACATCCACATGTTGAGTTGGCTGGCGGGAGATCATGAGTTGGTACCCTCTTGATGGTACAGTATTTTTCGTGGGGAGCACATCAGAGCAGGGGCCCTTAGACATAGTAGATGTTACAGATTCCAGTTGGCAGGAGGGCACCGGTTGTCGTTACTTCAGGACTCCTTCCCGATTTCAGGAGAGCAGGATCAACATGGGATTGAGTCAGGACCTGGATTGGAGAGAAGTGATGAGTTGGTATGCAGTTGGTGGGGCAGCATATGCAGTTACAGGTACAGCACAGCAGGAGCCCAGGAGCATTGATGCTTGTTGGTGGTCTTCACCTCTGAGAGCATCAGATATAGTTAGAGACAGTGCACAGCCTGAGCCGTGGGACTTGGGCGATGATTGGCCATGGTGGCGTTGGGATCCGGGAGGATTGTTTGTTGTCTGGGACAGAGAGAGATCAGTTTGGGATGCCGGCATTGAGGGGTTTGTTCCGAGAGGTTTGACACAGATGCATAGCAGCACCCCGAGGTTGGTATGGGATCCAGGCATTGGGTCTGAGGTGCGGCGGGCCAATAGAGTGGTCCACATATTTCGATTGCTTGAGGGCAAGCAATCTTGGGGCGGGAGGTCTGTAATATTCCCATTTTTGGTATCATCCATGACAGGGCTAGGAGGGACTTCCATAGTTAGGAGCAGACAGGTCACATGTACAGATTGGTACTATTAGTGGGCTCAGGAGCTTTTCAGAGGAGTTTTGAGGAGTTTTCATGGTGTCTGGAGGCATTCGCTTGATATACTCCATCATCCGAGCAGTTTGGCTTTCGTTCCGATGCATTCCGATAACTTTCGGAATTTTGAGTTATTTATGGGCTTAACTCAGCTGATTATGCTCAAGGTGGCATTCCAGGAGGAATATACGATGGAACACCTTAGTGTAATAGCTCATCGGAACCGGGACGAGGAGACCTACACGATGGGACAGTTAGACAGAGATTTCAGTGACCGGAGGAGGCGTGGTAGCCAATATACCCTTTTCTGCATTAAAAAGGAATATTTTATAATATTTTAATAAAAGGGAAAAGTGCTCCATAAATAAAATAATAATAAAATAATGCTCTAGAAGGCTCCGAGGGATCTATAAAAGAAAGGGAGGAGGCCATTGGGAGACATCTTTTTGAGTAGATCATTTGCTTATGTATGAGAGGTTTGAGGACGTGGTTCTCTACTTCTGCCGTAGCCCCAGGACGGAAACCCTCGGGTGATTTGTGAGTGTTGGACGAAAACCCAACTCTCTTGAGGAGACTTCACTTAGGAGTTTCACAGAGCTTCAGAGTTTGGTGTGAGGATCATTCAGATCTTCAACTTGGGCTTCATCAGTTTGAGTGGGTTCAGTTTCAGCTGTTGCCGGAGGGAGAGTACAGCAGTGCAGTTTGTGGCCAGTGCCGTTCAGCAGCTTATCTTGGTGGCCAGTTTTCTATCTCAGCTCTCTTGGGTCAGATCTATATGTAAACCCCTGTTTATTATCTATAATAAAAGCTGAGATTTTCCTTCTGTTCTATATGGTATTGGATTGCAGTGTTTCTTGTCTTTTAATTTTA
Source organism: Pinus albicaulis (assembly GCA_034641835.2). Lineage (NCBI taxonomy): Eukaryota > Viridiplantae > Streptophyta > Pinopsida > Pinales > Pinaceae > Pinus > Pinus albicaulis. The sequence continues at coordinate 712,332,693 of CM076575.1, read as the reverse complement.
CATGGCAATCTTCTGTTGAATGAATGATTATTTTACGGCAAATTGTGGTATTCAGTATTTTTCTGCATTTTAGTTATAATATCCCATCCGGGATATTACACTGTGCATCGATGATTTGATGGATGAGCATAGGGGTGCCAAATATTTCTCTAAGATAGATTTGTGCTCCGAGCATCATCAGATTTGGGTGAGGAAGTAGGACATCTTGAAGAAAGTGTTCAGGTCCACTACAAGCACTTTGAGTTCGTAGTTATGCCCTTTGGGCTGACCAATGCTCCAGCTACTTTCCAGTCTTGCATGAACCATGTGTTCTGCAAGCAGTTGCGCAGGATGCCTTTTGGCATTCTTTGATGACGTCTTGATATACAATAGGACTTGGGAGGAGCACCTACAGCCTATGTCATAAGGTTCGACCAACTTCAACCTTGAGGTTCGAATTTTGGCGAACCTTAAAAATATTTTGAGGTTCAACAAAGCTCATCGAACCTCATAGCGATTGACCAAGTGCATAAATCAAAATCATAACCTCATGTCACAACTCAAGCTTGTAATGTATCCTTGCAATTTCCATGATCGTGATAGCACTTTTTTATGTTTATTGATGTTGATATCTTACTATTTTATCCTATTTATCATTTGAGACGTAGTATATGTATGTATATAGAAAATGTATATAGACGAACCTAATGGCGAATCTCATCAAAAAATTCGAACACGAACCGAACTTAATCATTGTTGAACCCGAACTCGAACTTGAACCATGTGACATAGCCTATAGCATTAGAGGAGGTGTTGCGCAAGATGCCTAAGTGTGAGTTTGGCCTAACAGAGATGTTGTATTTGGGCAACGTGATTGGAGAGGATGGAGTGTGTGTGCATCAGGAGAAAATCAAGGCCATTCTGGATTGACCTACGCTCAAGAACGTGACGCGGTTGCGAGAGTTCATGGGTATATGCACCTACTACAGGCAATGTGTAAATGGGGTTCTCACAATTGGCAGTGTTATTGAAGTGTACACCTAAAGCACAACGCTCAGAGTAGGGGTTGTCACTCTAATCCCTACTCACTCTATTTAGACTCTCTCCTAGCTAATTCAAGGGGGGTAATCGATAAGGATGATGATGAAGGGAATATTTGTTGGGACAACAAGTCCTAGGAGACTAAGGGAAAGATCACTATCTCACTAGGTAACTTAAATTATAATGAACTGGCAAGTGTTTTATTAGATTAAAAAAATATATCTTAACAAGCTGAAGCAATTAAGAACAATGAGATAACAACGAGATCAACAAATATAGACCGGTGCCTTATGAACAATGCTCAAAATTAAATTATATCACTTGCACAAATATGAAAAGTTTCAAGTTACCAGATAAGTAATGTTGCAAGAAGGATGTTAATACAATTGATCAAGACAACTACAAATATAAGCAGTAAACAACTTAAGAACAATTGCAAGAAAGAAACTTATGCTTCCAAGTGATTATGATATTCAAGGGTACACAAGGCTTGCAATAATATTTAGCTCACAATTCCACTTATCAAATGATTGTGTGAGATGAGATGCAAAATCTACCCTATGTGAGATGCAAGATGTTGGTTATTTTTAGTTAAATGCCTAAATATACGTGAGATTCTTCTCCTCAATTGTTTTGAAGCAAGTCTCACCCAAGGTTGTAGAAAGAAGTCCAAGGGAAGGAGGCTAAGGCCTCATTAACGATACTTACCCTAGAGTCCTAACGACCCAAGTGCCTTCGTTCCTACAAGGGATTGCCCGCAAGAGAATTGCAAGGTCAATTGTTTTAACCGTTGAACAAGGATCAAGCGTCGCAAATTGGGTGGAGAAGGGGTTCCTAGCTTTCTATGAACCAAGCTTACGCTTGAAGGTAAATTTTTAGGAAATGCAAAGCTAATTCTAGGATGCAAATGCAACTGCTTCAAGTGAGATAATGATATTAATATGCTTCAAAACAAGCTGCCAAGATATGAAATAAATGTTTGAGCGCAAGATGGTGGTTGTTAATGAAATGCCAAGAAATTCTCAATGAAACAATGACAGTTAGAAAATGTTAAACAAGGTCTTACAATGCCTTAAGATAAAGTGCTTTCAAGATTATTCTTTACTTACTTAGACAGCAAAGATCCTTTAGCAAAACAACACTTATGAGTGGCGAATTAGATTGCTAACAAGAGACAAAAATGAGAACCACTAACAATTGTATCAAACGGAACAAGACCAAGTAGCAATTCAAGATAGGAAATATGGTTGGGCTGCTTCAACTAGATGTCTCAATATAAGCAATGTAACTGACTTGCAACCAGATTTATGAAATAACACTTGCAATACAGGATTACAAAATCTCCTCCAACAATACTATGTACCTTTAATTATGTGACTTGTTTAGAATTTCACTTTGTCATATAGCAGTTAGAAACCAGTGAATCTTTGAGAGTGTTCAAGCACAACAGAGATTGCTAACAGTGATTTAAGAAGAAACTTGACAGTAGATCTAGCTAATCAATGCAAATCCAAAATAACGAGAAAATCAATCAGTGAATCAGCATCTCTAAGAAGACCTTCCAAAACAGTAAGCAATTAACCACTAATGCCTATTCTTCAAGTTGCCAAATGTGAACACCAGAACATAAGAAGACAAGCAGTGAATGCTAGTGATGAAAGAGTGCACCAGACTTCAAAATATACCACTGTCAAGGGATATCAGTCACTCATATGCAAGAACAAGAGTAGGGATACTTATCAAATTTTTTGTGAGTAATGAATTTTAATTATTTTAGGCCTTGTTCTTATTAGTTTTCTTATGTGATAAACCTATGTATGCAACACTTCAGATTTGATATCTTATGACAGTCTGCAGTAGCACACAGTGGGAGGGGTTCAAGGCCTCAAAGCCTTGCGGCCTCAATCCAAGGACTGGTGTATCAAATCCAAAAGTCAAATGACGGTGTTTTACCTTTAAACAAACAATGAGACCCCTCCAAACCCTACAAACAGAGAGAATTAGGCCTGCAAAAAAAAATGATGCAACAAGAAAGAACCATGAATAGACCTGTGGCTCCAATTGATCAGACTCCTAATAACCAATATACCAAACAAAGTAGGTGCCAAAAACCCTTTGAAACTAGGCCTTGCCAATGTGGACGCTGGGCCTGCAAACAATGAAAGTTAATCTCGGAACCAAATACAACAAATTTACAAACCCTTTAGATCTATGGCTTTGGAAATATTGGCCAATAACCTCAACAACCACCAAATTGAAATAACCCTTGTTATGAATGCTGATAGAAACCCTCTTTAGAAATGCTTCAGATCTGGCCTATAAGGCTCACGTCAGAGAGGTATAAGGCCTCCCAGGCCTGCAGATCCTCTTCAAAGCATTATGTATCAATACAGATCATCAAAAGGGAAAACCCTAGCCATGAAATTGAACAAAAAGCCCTCAAACAATGGAATGATGCTCCTTCAGTTAGAGATTTTAGTCTTCAAATAATATGAGCGAGGAATCAGACCTAAAAGACCCTGCGGCTAGGGTTCTTAAGCTTGATTAGGCCAGCAGCCAAGTCAAAATGCTCCACGACCCTTGCGGCCACCCAAATGAACCTTATATTCAGACTTTGGCCCCAGAAATCTTGTTTATAAGCCTGCAACAAATGGAATCAATATGTAAATCAAATATGACAAGATTACAAGCCCTCCAATCTCTGCAGCCACGCTAATCAAGGCCTAACAAGCCTGCGGCTATGGAGACATTGACCAAAAACCCTAGCGGCAATCAAATAAACTCATGAAATCAGACTTCGATCCAAATCTTTCTTTTTTTTACAAGCCTGCAATAAAAATTCAAAGTTAGATTCGAATGAAAAATCAATGAGATAATTAATGCAAAAAATTTAAAAGTCAAAACCTTGATATAATTCTCATTTTTTGCAATGATACTAGCCCTTCAGGGCTTCGGCCTCCTAGAAAAATTTACGTTGAGGAAAGGGAGCCAAAACTCAAGTTTAAAACCCCTTAGAGGCTAGATCAGGCCCTGTAGACCATGTGGTTGCCCCTCTATCTGCCAGACGGCCCTTTAAAAGGTGTAATAATAGCCATACACCCTAGCTGTTTTTAGTCTAGGTGAGGCCTAGGGCCTTTAGGAAGCGTTCATGTCCTTGATATGAAAATAATCCACCTGCAAAATGAAAGGAAAAACCTTGGATGTCCACCTTGGTCCATAAGCTCAATTTTTCTTAAAAATTTGATTTTCCCTTGATGGAGGGAGGACCTCAAAAAATCAATTTCTTTTGGACCGACAAATTTTTGAGGGATTTTTCTCCTTGGCAACGAGTCTTTCACATTAATTTCACCTTGGGAATGTCCACTTTCTCAAAAAATTCGTTTTTCCACTTGGAGAGAAATTTTATTTTCTCTCATTTTTATTTTTTGACCATTTTCTAGCTAATCTTTTGCCATTTTTTGCCAAAAAAATCAAAAATAAAAATAATTTGAGGGGATAGACATGATTTCAACCCTCAAAAGGTGTCCAAAAATAAAGTTGAGGTGTAGAGGTTTTAATTATGAGTACTCTACCCTGATCAACTTTTACAAGCATTTGATTTTACAATTTACATCCAAATAATTATTAAAATTCCAACCAGTTGAAAATTTTAATAATTGAAATTAGACACTTAAACTTAACCAAATTCTACATGACTCGAGACATGATCTAGTAAGAGAATTTACATAGACTTAATAACACTATGACTACACCTAAGACCTCACCATTGAGCCCCACTCTAGCTTTGGGATATGTGTGGGATAAAAACTCTGCCAATTATAAGGGTCTGGAAATGCTAACAATTGGCAAAGAAAAAAAAAAACTAGCTATAGTGAAACTCTTTGCTAAGAATCAAAGGCTTACCTAGATGGTTTTAAATGGATTTATAGTTATACTAGAATCATTTTTACAATGGCCACGCAGGGCTGCAAAATTTGGGCTACATGACATGACAAACTGCTGAAAGATAATGATGATCATTGGTTGCTTTACAGCTTGAGCATGATGGAGTGCTTTGAAAAAAATATATGCTGGTATAGGGTGGTTGACACGGAGTGGTTAACAAGCAGCACCCCTCAGATCTCACAAAGAAAGGGGCTTTTGAGTGGACTAATGTTGCGTAGAAGGCCTTTGAGTGCCTCAAGGGAGTGATGAGTAGCTACCCAATGTTGACGCCACCTGATTTTTCGCATCCCTTTGTTTTGGTGTGATGCTGATGGCGAGGGCATTGGGGCCATGTTGATGAAGGGAGGGCATCCTATAGCCTTTGAGAAACAAAAACGCCAGGATTATGAGAGGCTATATTCTATATATGACAAGGAGATGTTGGCCATCATGCACGATTTGGCCAAGGTTCGGCAGTATCTGTTGGGGAATAGGTTCAGAGTGAAGACTGATCACAACAATCTTCGATTATTCTTGGATAAGGAGTTTAACGAGAGGCAACTGAAGTGGGTCAATAAGATCCAAGCATACGATTTTGAGATTGAGTATGTCAAGGGGAAGCATAATGTGGGGGCAGATGCACTATCCAAGAGCCCCGTGATACTCTCTCTCATGGACATCACCCAAGATTGGAGGGCACAGCTTTCGGTGGAGTACTCCAAGAATCAGCAAGCATGTGTGATCTCGGATGGCTCATTTGGGGATTACAGGTATCGAGTAATGGATGAGGTGATATATTATAAGGACAGGATTTACTTGGTGTCAGGGTCGCAGCTTCGGGAAAAGATTATGCATGCAAACCACGATTCACCCTTAGCAGGTCATCAGGGGTTCCTCAAAACTTACCAGAACATCTGGGAGGGGTTCACTTACAGGAGCCTCAAAAGGATGTCTTGAGACATGTGCAGGAGAGCAGTACCTATCAGAGGAATAAGGGGGAGCACACACATCTAATCGGGTTACTCCAACCTCTCCCTATTCCAAAGAGGAAGTGGGAGAGCATATTTATGGATTTCATTATAGATCTCCCAGATGTCGAGGGATGTGATTGCATTTATGTCGTGGTGGATAGGCTTTTGCCCACTTTTTCGCTATCCCAACCAAGTATTCAACTTCACAGGTGGTTGAGCTATCTTTCAGGTAGGTGTTCCGATTGCACAGTCTTCCCAAGGCCATTACGAGTGAAAGGGATAAAAGTTTCATGGAGTTATTCTAGCAAGAGCTCTTCAAATTGTTGGGGATTGAACTTACTCTCATTAATAGTTACCATCCCCAGATCGACTGACAGACAAAGATAGTAAACAAGTAGTTGGAAGGCTACATAAGGAACTATGTGATGAGGCAGCAGCGCACATGGGTGAAGAGGCTACATCTTGGAGAGTACTGCTACAACACCACCTACCATATGTCCATTGGTATGTCACCTTTCCGTGCTCTCTATGGTTATGATGGTTTATTTTGTTGACATGGTTTCAGGACCAAGGGGCTAAAGATTGAATCCTGGAGAGCCAAGAGATACTCATGCCTCTCAAGGATAACCTGCAGATCGCACAGAACCAGCAGAAGATTTATGCAGATCAGCACTGAGTTGAGAACACTTTGAGGTTGGGGACTTAGTCTACATAATATCCATTTGCAAGGCGAAGGTGTGCAACATCTCACTCTTAAAGTCTTCTAGCATGCTACCTATTTCATGTTTGATGGGGGAAGTAGAGGGAGAAGATTTGACCGCGCCTTGACTAGTCCTACCTCTATTCCTTGCAGCCCTAGAATGATTCTTGAATATTGTCTTGATGTGTCCTTAAGTTAGCTGGTAAATGTCTCCACCAGACAACATATTAAGGGTCTCCACAAATCCTCCCTAATCCCTCGGAGAATTACGAGCTTCAAGGATTCAAGGTCAAGGGTGCAGTTAGCTCTTCTGTAGTTGAGTTGAAATCTCTCTTCATAATCCTTTCAGGATTCATCTGGCCCTGAGGTCATCCTAAAAATCTCTTATTTTGCTTCTCTTGACCTACAATAGTCCCTATGTTTCTAATTGAAAGCTTGCTACATTTGAGCCCAGGAGGTGATGTTGTCTCCTTCCACGCTCATGAACCAATGCAAGGCTGAATCCTTGATGGTAGAAGGGAACAACTTAAGTTTTTGCTTATCGGAAGTGTAATCATAGGTTCTACAAACCACAGCAAACTCGAACATGAACGTATTAGTGTCTTCAAAGGCTAGGTCATGGAAGTGTGGGAGAGCAATGGGGCTTATGTTCTTCATTATGGCCTCCCTATTGGTTTCTCACATAGGAAAGAGCTCAGTTTACCAATTTTCATCCATGTTTTGGGTAGGCGATGTGGGTTCTTCCTCCCCTATGGGTTCATCAAAGATTTCTAGCTGCTCACCTAAAGGATTCTCTAACAACTCTATGGCCAAAGTAAGATGTTCACAGTCACAAAGAAGAGTGATGGTTGACTGTTAGAAGGGGTGGAGGTTTTTGGTAGAAATTTCCCTAGATTATCCCTAATCCTACGAGGCATCAAACAAGTTTGTCCTTTCTGTGTTTTTCTTCTTTCTTTTTTCGAATTTTTCAAGACAAGCAAAATTGATGCAAAGAAAAAGTAAAATGAAAAGAAAGCAACTCTTAAGCAAAAACAACACCTACTTAGACACCTCCCCGACAAAGGCACCAAAAAGTGATGAGCATCAGTATTGCAACAAGAGTGTTGCAATGTTATGAATAAAATATATTAAATTTAAATAATGATGATAATTGTAACAATGATTAGTTAATTAGTAATTAGTGTTGAAGAGGCATGTCTAAATGGGATATGACCTTCCATGAAGAGGCACCTGCCTAAGGTACATAAGAGGGCTCCTCACTATCATTTGAATAATTCTCATTCATACTTTTAATATATATTCTTGTATCTAAATGGAGATCTTTATATTCCAAGTCTTCTGGACTATTTAACTTGAGATACGAACTTTGTTCGTTCCATTTGGTATCAAAGCCACGTTGGCTGATCCCGGCCTCTGGCCATCAATTCTCTGTCAAATCAAGCGCTTCGCTACATAATTGGAGGTTCTCCATTCTGGTAGTTTTTCATTTAGACCTTTGCCCATTAAAAAAGGGGGGGGGGGGGTGTCATAAAGAAGGACTAGAATTATAAAGAAGTCAAAACCTATAAATAATTAAAGGCATTAGATGAAAAATTGAGTATTCTAAAGTTAAAAATGGATATAGTTAAAGTGATATTAGAAAAAGTTCATATATATAATTGATAAAAAAGTGCATGATAAAGTCAAAAGGGAATCTTTCCAAATACCTTTAAAACTATAAGTAAGAGAAGGAACAATAGATAAGATTATCTTTCTTCATTGAATGGTTTACAAGCTCGTGGTTTTAGCAACCGGTGGTAATTGCCCATGGTATTTTCAAGCTAAAAAAAGAACAAAAGGAATAAAAAATCTCTTTATGTGAATGGTAAGTTTTACTTTTTACGTGGAGAAAATTAACCAAGTCTAAGGCACATAAGTGGACATATATTTTATATTATACCCCAAAGAGGAGAATAGCCACATTTCACTAGGGTTGTAACTTTTCAAAAAGAAAAATTATAAATATATATAGAAAAAAATTATAAAAAAATAATAATAATAATTAAACAGTATAATTATATTATTAAAGTTTTGGAAGGGGTTATTATAAGGAAGTTTTCATTTGAAGTCTAATTTTTTTAAATTTTATTAATGGAATATTAATTTAATTAAAATAAGGGTGGTTTGAACAAATAATAACTTTCAAAAGGAGCAATTATAAATATATAATAGAAAGAGAGAGGAAGATTACTTATAATAAAATAAAATAAAAAGAGTAAAGTGAAACATTATAAAATTACTTTTCACCAAAGTACAAATTAAAGAAAGAAAGTAAAGTATAAAGTAACAAAGAAAGGTATTATTATAGAAGGTAAAAGTTTTTTTTTAAATAAAAGGTTAAAAGAAATCCAAATGAGTTCCACACAGCAATCATTATTTTGGACTAAATTTTCGTTTTGTATAACATACATCAAATATCCTTGGATTCATAAAAACTACGAATTATGTTGTCCAACATGTGGAAATTTATTTACTGTGGAAGAATGTCAAGATGATGTTCTGATGCAAATGATAGAACGAAAGGAAAAACTTGCAAAACTAGAACAGAAATTAACAAAAAGAGATGAGGAAATTTTGCATCTAAGGGACCATAGCCAAAAATTAGTTGCGAAGGTAAGGAAGTCCAAGGAAAGAAGGAAAAAAATAGAAGAAAAGGAATGTGTCGAAAACAAATTCAACGTGATTCTATCAGAGAAGGAAGAAGAAAATTTGTGCTTAAAAGACTTGAATCAAAGTTTATTAGAACAAATCAGAGATCTAAAAGATGAGAAGCTTAAAAGTCAAAACACTGAAAATAAGGTTGATGAATCAGAAACCAAAGAACTCTTACGTCTGAGAAGCCATCATCAAAGTCTACTCACTCAAATTAAGAAACTTAAGGATGATAAGAAATCACTAAAAAACAAGTTAGAAGAATTACTCATGAAAGAAGTATCAAAGTCTTTAGATGTAACAGTCCAAGACAGAGAAAAGGGAACAAACACAGATCCCCCTAATCTCACAATTCTGACAAATCCACATCCAACTAAAGTGAGGACATATTCTGATGCAACAAACATTGAAGGTCGCCCAAAGGAGAGTTTGGTCAACTATGACATGGCTCTGTCAGCCAACTCTTTTTATCCTCGTTCCTTCTTTCCCCGTGGTCTTCTCTGTTAGTCACTTATTCGGGTTTATTTGTCAATTTCAGAGAACTTGATAAATAAACACTATTCACAACTTTCTCTATTATAAAGTTGAACTATATAAAGTTCCTCCTCTTTTTGAATATATTTTTCCTTTAAAGGGCTTTTGGTTATACCTAAGACTTTGCGTTAAATAAACCAACAATTATAAACACGCGACTTTATGATCGCCCAGGCCTTTGGACCCCATTATATGTCAGGCCAATCAATGTGTGCGTCGTACCTTAGGTCTGTCAGGCTGCATCCTTCGTTCAACAATCACCCTCCGTCTGCGCTGCGCCGGATCGACGAGCGCGGAGTGATTTCGCTCGGCGTCACACACACATATTAGCAACGCAAAATCGATACAACAAGGTGGTTTTTGGATGGTCTACTCTGCCACGCGTCGATTCTTCAATGGAATCGCTCCCCCCTCTAGGAATACCACTTATGGTCGAAAGGTGGTGCGGAATGGGGAAATCCACCTTCCCAACCCACTCGCGGTTTCTTTTTACAGTGATTAACTATGGTTCACACCGGTTTGCGATCTCCTTTGTATATTTTGACTCAGGGTTTAGTCCCGGTTCTGGTCTTCAATTAAAAATGAAACAAAGTTATCTCGTTATACGGGAATTTCGCCAATATTAACAGACTTCGCCTCCATACGGATTTCTTCACGGGAATTCAAAGACAGAGAATAGAATATCAGTACACAAACGCCTCACAATCAAACAAATTACCATGCAATTAACATTCCAAGGCAATTAGATAATCAAAAAAGTAGAAATTCATTCAATTGGGGCAATCGACAATACACAGAGTTTATTGCAAGAATTTCTCTATTCTTCCTCCCTCTCCTATGTACATCTGAAGGGTACAATTATATACATTACAAAGTGTGACTCTTCGGTTCCTCTATGAGGACCGTTTCGGAAACCAAAATCCTAATTACAATTTATTCAATAACTGAACTGACTGCTAGACAAACTGAGCTATTCGACTTCCTCTGACTCTAATTAATCTAAATAATTACAATCAGCTAAGGTATTGACATCTAGCTATAATAATTCGAATGTTTCCAAACCCTCCTAGCCATAGCATGTGGAAAAAACTTCCTACATTGATGGCCAATGTCTAATGCCCCTACATCAGACTCCTGAGAGAAATCTTCTTCATTGGCTCCTGTCCATGAGCTCTCCCACTGATCTGCCTATCTTCTGCAACATTCCTTCAGTCATCCAAGTGGCATCTTCCTCTTGTTTTTCCTTCCATTTTATCAAGTAATGAAAGTACTCTTGTCCTCTGGTCCTTCTGAACACTCTCTTGTCCAATATCTTTTCTGGTTGCAAAGGCTGTGCTGGAGGTAGATGTTCCTTCCACTCAATCTGTTCCTTGTCTGCTGATCTTTCTTCTACACCATCATCTTCATACTGGTACAAATTTGCAACATTAAAAATGGGAGATATTCCAACATCAGGTGGCAATTCAATCTCATAAGCATTTGCAGAAAAATTTCAAAGTATCCTGCAAGGCCCAATATTTTTGAAATTCAATTTGTTATATTGCTTCTTTGGGAATCTCTTCTTTCTCAAGTGTGCCAAAACCTTATCTCCTACTTCAAAATGAACTTCTGTTCTGCTCAAGTCTGCTCTGTTTTTGTATTTGATGCTGCTGCCTTGTAGTTGTTGTTTAACTTGTTCATGAATGGCCTGGATCTCTGAAGCAAATTCCTCACCATCTGCACTCCTTAACTCTACTCTTCCCAGATTTCTTAACTCTGATATTCCTCTGGGGTGCATTCCATAAACAATATGAAATGGACTCTGCCATGTGCTTCTGTTTGGTGAGTCATTGTATGCATATTCTGCTTGGGGCAAAATATGATCCCACTGCTTGGGATGCTCTCCTGCAAGACTTCTTAACAAATTTCCCAGACTCCTATTCACTACCTCAGTTTGTCCATCAGTCTGAGGATGATATGCTGAGGTGAAACTCAGTTTGGTACCAAGTTTCTTCCACAATGTCCTCCAAAAGTGCCCCACAAATCTGGTGTCTCGGTCTGAAACAATGCTCCTGGGCAACCCATGCAATTTAACAACTTCTTTGAAAAACAAGTTAGCAACATGGGTGGCATCATTAGTTTTATAGCATGGAATAAAATGTGCCATTTTGGAGAATCTGTCCACCACAACAAAGATTGCATCATTCCCTCTCTGAGTCTTGGGTAATCCTAGAACAAAATCCATACTCACCATGTCCCAAGGCCTGTCTCGAATAGGCAAGGGAGTGTACAATCCTGTATTCTGGCTCCTTCCCTTGGCATATTGACAAATCTTGCAATTCTTCACAAACTTGTCCACTTCTGTTCTCATCTTGGGCCAGAAATAAAAGTGACTCAGCTGCTCATAAGTCTTGTCAGTACCAAAGTGTCCAGCAAGTCCACCACTATGCTTTTCTTTGATCAAATTTTCTCTCATGGAACATTTTGGTATACACAGTTGATTCTTTCTGAATAACAAGTCTTCCTGCAGAAAAAAATCCAGCCACTGACTTCTATCTATTAGAACAGGGTTACTACATGCTTCAAATGCTTCTTTAAAATCAGGATCTGTTTTATACAATTCTTTGAGAAAATCGAATCTTGCAACTTCAAAATTAATCTCTTGAACAAGCAAATGTCTCCTACTCAAAGCATCAGCTACTTTATTGGCTTGGCCACTTATATGTTTCAAAACAAAATTAAAACTTTGGAGATACTCAACCCATTTAGCATGCTTATGTTTCAACTTGGGTTGTTGTACAATATACTGCAAAGCATGATTGTCAGAATACAATACAAATTCCCTGGACATCAAATAATGTCTCCACTTCTTCAGTGCCTGGACAATTGCATAGAATTCCTTCTCATAAGAGGAATACTTTCTTCTGGTGTCATTCAGCTTTTCACTGAAATATGCCACAGGCCTATCATCCTGACTCAACACAGCTCCAATGGCCTCCCCACTGGCATCACATTTTACTTGAAATGGTTTGGTGAAATCAGGCAGAATTAAAACAGGCTTCTCTGTTATCTTTTGCTTTAAAACTTTAAAATTTCTCTCTGCTTCAGCAGTCCACTTAAATGGCTGTTTGCTCTTCTTTATGGTCTCAATTATGGGTGCATTAATCTTACTGAAGTTTCTTATAAACTTTCTGTAAAACCTAGCAAGTCCATGGAAACTTCTTACCTCAAAAACATTCCTGGGTGAAGGCCACTCCACAATTGCCTTAACCTTTTCTAGGTCCATCTTCAATCCTTCTGCAGAAACAACAAAACCCAAATACACCAACTCTTCTTTCATGAACGAACATTTCTTCAAATTTATCAGCAGCTTCTCTTGGTGCAGCTTCTTCAAGACATGATTAAGATGCCTTAAATGTTCTTCTTTAGTTCTGCTGAAAACTAAAATATCATCCAGATATACTATCACAAATTTACCAATGAACTCTTTCAATACTTCATTCATAAGTATCATAAAAGTGCTAGGTGCATTTGACAACCCAAAAGGCATTACCATCCATTCATACAACCCTTCATTTGTTTTAAAGGCAGTTTTCCACTCATCACCCTCTCTTATTCTAATCTGATGGTATCCATTCTTCAAATTTATCTTTGAGAAATATTTAGCACCACTCAAACAGTCCATCAAATCCTCAATTCTGGGTAAAGGGAATCTGTACCTGATTGTGATCTTATTAATTGCTCTGGAATCAGTACACATCCTCCAGCCTCCATCTTTCTTTGGGCTCAAAACCGCTGGTACTGCACATGGACTCAGACTTTCTCTGATCAGTCCTTTGTCCACCAACTCCTGTACTTGTCTCCTGATTTCTTCATTTTCTTTGGGAGTCACTCTGTAGGCTGCCTTATTTGGCAGATTTGAACCAGGGATAAAATATATCTGATGGCTGATCTTTCTCACAGGTGGCAGCTCATCAGGTAAATCATCCACAACAATGTCACAGTAATCATCTAACATCTCTTGGATTTCTATTGGCAAATCAGAAATCTTTGTAGAAGTAAGAACTACTTTTGGTTTGCAAACTAAAGCAAAGCTTACCACTTCTTCTTCTATCTGCTGCAGATATTCCTTCCCACTCAGCAACAAGGTCTTTGGATCAATCACTCTGCTGGATGGCTCTCCTTCTTCTATGGGAATCAATATATGATATACCCCATCTTTGAAGAACTTGTAAGTGTTCCTCTTGCCATCATGCACTGCTGCTCTGTCAAACTGCCAAGGTCTACCCAGCAGTATATGACACACATCCATGGGCATTACATCACACAAAACTTTGTCCTTGTATTTGCCCATTTGCAGCTCTATCTCACACTGTTCTTTCACAACCAACTGGTGCCCTTTATGCAGCCAGGACACCTTGTAGGGAGTGGGGTGCTCCCTAGTCTTCAGCTTCAGTTTTTCTATCACCTCAGTGGAAACCAAATTGTCTGTGCTGCCACTATCAATGATTAGCTGGCAGCATTTCCCTTGGACTTTGCATATGCTCCTAAACAAAGTCTTCCTTTTTGCGGGTTCAGTGACTTCTTTGGTTTGTTTCAACAGGACCTTATTAACCACCAAGGACTCTCCCCTCTCTGGAAGAACTTTTTCTTCAATTTCTGCTTCTTATTCAACTTGGGCAACAAAAGCATTTCTTGCACCAGCAACCACATTCTCTGGACACTCATAGTGCTTATGTCCCACTCCCTGACATCTATAACACCTCAACTCTCTACCTCTGCCTCTGTCTCTGCCTCCTCTTCCTTTTCCTCTGTAAGGACCCCTTCTGCCATTTTCATCCTCCTCTGTAGATGCATTCTAAGGTGAGCTACTGTTAGCTCCATCCCTGGGTGTAGGCTTTCCTCTACCACCCTGACTTCCCTTCCCACGGAAAGTACCTCTCTTCTTGGCAGACTGTTTCCTCAAGAGTTTCTCCTCTGCTTTCAAGGCCATCTGGTAGGCCTCTTCCACTGTCTTAGGAGACAGGAGACCAATCTCATCTTGGATCTCCAGCTTGAGACCATTCACATATCTGGCAGTCTTCTCTGGTGTGTCCTGGAATTTCCCAGCCCTTATGCTTACTCTGTAGAATTCCTTTGTGTATTATTTTACTGTCAGCAACGTCTATCTCAGGTTCTGCATTTGCTTATACAATGTCAGCTAATAATCACTAGGCAAGAATTTACCTTTTAATTTAGCCATCATTCTGGTCCAGCTTTTGATAGGTTGCTTGCCAACTCTCCTCCTTTCTGCCTGCACTCCATCCCACCAAAGTGCAGCATGTCCTTTCAGCTTTGTCACTGCAAACTTGACCTTTTTATCTTCACTTATTTCTTCATAATCGAAGCACTTGTTTAATTCATTTATCCAGTCCACCAGCTCTTCTAGATTCAGTCCCCCTACATAGCTTGACACTTCAATTCTGGGCTTAACTGCAGATCCCAGAACAGTTCTCAGGAGCCTCAAGTCAGGAGGCATTTCAACATTCTCTTCTGCTTCTTCTATCTCAGGTTCGCTGATGTCTTCAGGATCTCTGGGCTGTCTGCGTTCCATGGCATCTATTCTAGCCTCGACCCTCTGTAACATTCCCAACACCTTTGCGTTGGCTACAGGTCTCCTTCTGCCAGCACCTCTTCCAACTCGAACTGCCATGTCAGCAAAACAACTCCACAACACCCTCTGATACCACCAATGATGCAACAAAGACTGAAGGTCGCCCAAGTTGAGAGTTTGGTCAACTATGACATGGCTCTGTCAGCCAACTCTTTTATCCTCGTTCCTTCTTTCCCCGTGGTCTTCTCTATTATTCACTTATTCGGGTTTATTTGTCAATTTCAGAGAAATTGATAAATAAAAACTATTCACACTTTCGCTATTATAAAGTTGGACTATATAAAGTTCCCCCTCTTTTCGAATATATATTTGCTTTAAAGGGCCTTTGGTTATACCTCCGACTTTGTGTTAAATAAACCAACAATTATAAACACGCGACTTATGATAAACCGTCGCCTGGACCCCACATTATATATATCCCGACCAATCAATGTGTGCGTCGTACCTTAGGTTAAATGTCCTGCATCTTCGTTCAACAATCACCCTACGATGCGCCTACGCCAAATCGACGGCTCGGAGGGATTTCGCTCGGCGTCCACGTACTGACGTTAACGTGCGAAATCGATACGGAAAGGTGGTTTTTGGATGGTCCACTCCGCCACGTGTCTGTTTCTCTATGGATTCGCTGCCTGCTCTACGGATACCACTCAAGCGCGGAAGGTGGTGCGAAAGGGGGGGGGAACCCACCTTTGAAATCCGCTCCCATGAGCATGCTAATGACCAAATTAGCGCCGGGTCACGATCTCTCTTGTATATTTTGACCTTGTGGTTAGTCCCGCTTCCGGTCTTCGATTAAAGGTGAAACAAAGTTATCTCGTTATAATGAATTTCGCCAATATTAACGTACTTCGCCTCCAAACGGATTTCTCTTCATGAATTCAAAGACAGAACTAATATCAAGACACAATCACAATCAAACGAATTACCACGCAATTAACATTCCAAGGCAATTAGATAATCAACAAAGTAGAAATTCATTCAATTAGGGCAATCAACAATACACAGGGTTTATTGCAGGAATTTCTCTATTCTTCCTTTTTTTTCCTGTACATCTGAAGGGTACAATTATATACATTACAGAGTGTGACTCTTCGGTTCCTCTATGAGGACCGTTTCGGAAACCAAAAGCCTAATTACAATTTATTCAATAACTGAACTGACAGCTAGACAAACTGAGCTATTCGACTTCCTCTGACTCTAATTAATCTAATTAATTACAATCAGCTAAGGTATTGACACCTAGCTGTAATAATTCGAATGTTTCTAAACCCTCCTAGCCACAACATGTGGACAAAAACTTCCTACATTGCTGGCCAGTGTCTAATGCCCCTGCATCAGACTCCTGAGGGCAATCTTCTTCATGGGCTCCTGTCCATGAGCTCTTCCACTGATCTGCCTATCTTCTGCAACATTCCTTCAGTCATCCAAGTGGCATCCTCCTCTGGCTTATCCTTCCATTTGATCAAGTACTCGAAGTACTCTTGTCCTCTGGTCTTCCTGAATGCTCTTTTGTCCAATATCTTCTCTGGTTGCAATGGCTGTGCTGGAGGTAGCTGCTCTTTCCACTCAATCTGCTCCTTGTCTGCTGATCCTTCTTCTGCACCATCATCTTCATACTTGTACAAATTTGCAACATTAAAAATGGGAGATATTCCAACATCAGGTGGCAATTCAATCTCATAAGCATTTGCAGAAAACTTCCTAAGTATCTTGCATGGCCCAATCTTTTTGAACTTCAATTTGTTGTACTGCTTCCTTGGGAATCTCTCCTTTCTCAAGTGTGCCAAAACCTGATCTCCTACTTCAAAATGAACTTCTTTTCTGCTCAAGTCTGCTCTGCTTTTGTATCTGATGCTGCTGCCTTGTAGCTGTTGTTTCACTTGTTCATGTATGGCCTGGATCTCTGAAGCAAATTCCTCACCATCCGCACTCCTTAGCTCTGCCTTTCCCAGATTTCTTAATTCTGATATTCCTCTGGGGTGCATTCCATAAACAATATGAAATGGACTCTGCTCTATGCTTCTGTTTGGCGAGTCATTATATGCATATTCTGCCTGAGGCAAAATATGATCCCACTGCTTGGGATGTTCTCCTGCAAGACTTCTTAACAAATTTCCCAGACTCCTATTCACTACCTCAGTTTGTCCATCAGTCTGGGGATGATAAGCTGAGCTGAAACTCAGTTTGGTACCAAGTTTCTTCCACAATGTCCTCCAAAAGTGACCCACAAATCTGGTGTCTCTGTCTGAAACAATACTCCTGGGAAACCCATGCAATCTAACAACTTCTTTGAAAAACAAGTTAGCAACATGGGTGGCATCACTAGTTTTATAACATGGAATAAAATGTGCCATTTTGGAGAATCTTTCCACTACAACAAAGACTGCATCATTCCCTCTCTGAGTCTTGGGCAATCCTAGAATAAAATCCATACTCACCATGTCCCAAGGCTTGTCTGGAATAGGCAAGGGAGTGTACAATCCTGCATTCTGGCTCCTTCCTTTGGCATATTGACAAATCTTGCAATTCTTCACAAACTTGTCCACTTCTGTTCTCATCTTGGGCCAGAAATAAAAGTGACTCAGCTGCTCATAAGTCTTGTCAGTACCAAAGTGTCCAGCAAGTCCACCACTATGCTTTTCTTTGATCAAATTTTCTCTCATGGAACATTTTGTTATACACAGTTGATTCTTTCTGAATAACAAGTCTTCCTGCAGAAAAAAATCCAGCCACTGACTTCTATCTGTTAGAACAGGGTTACTACATGCTTCAAATGTTTCTTTAAAATCAGGATCTGTTTTATAGAATTCTTTGAGAAAATCGAATCCTGCAACTTCAAAATTAGTCTCTTGAACAAGCAAATGTCTCCTACTCAAAGCATCAGCTACTTTATTGGCTTGGCCACTTATATGTTTCAAAACAAAATTAAAACTTTGGAGATACTCAACCCATTTAGCATGCTTATGTTTCAACTTGGGTTGCTGTACAATATACTGCAAAGCATGATTGTCAGAATATAATACAAATTCCCTGGACATCAAATAATGTCTCCACTTCTTCAGTGCTTGGACAATTGCATAGAATTCCTTCTCATAAGAGGAATACTTTCTCCTGGTGTCATTTAACTTCTCACTGAAATAGGCTACAGGCCTATCATCCTGACTCAAAATAGCCCCAATGGCCTCCCCACTGGCATCACATTTTACTTGAAATGATTTGGTGAAATCAGGCAGAATTAAAACAGGCTTCTCTGTTATCTTTTGCTTTAAAACTTTAAAATTTCTCTCTGCTTCAGCAGTCCACTTAAATGGTTGTTTGCTCTTCTTTATGGTCTCAATTATGGGTGCATTAATCTTACTGAAGTTTCTTATAAACTTTCTGTAAAAACTAGCAAGTCCATGGAAACTTCTTACCTCAAAAACATTCCTGGGTGAAGGCCACTTCACAATTGCCTTAACCTTTTCTAGGTCCATCTTCAGTCCTTCTACAGAAACAACAAAACCCAAATACACCAACTCTTCTTTCATGAATGAACATTTCTTCAAATTTATCAGCAGCTTCTCTTGGTGCAGCTTCTTCAAGACATGATTAAGATGCCTTAAATGTTCTTCTTTAGTTCTGCTGAAAACTAAAATATCATCCAGATATACTATCACAAATTTACCAATGAACTCTTTCAATACTTCATTCATAAGTCTCATAAAAGTGCTAGGTGCATTTGACAACCCAAAAGGCATTACCATCCATTCATACAGCCCTTCATTTGTTTTAAAGGCAGTTTTCCACTCATCACCCTCTCTTATCCTAATCTGATGGTATCCACTCTTCAACTCTATCTTTGAGAAATATTTAGCACCACTCAAACAGTCCATCAAATCCTCAATTATGGGTAAAGGGAATCTGTACCTGATTGTGATCTTATTAATTGCTCTGGAATCAGTACACATCCTCCAGCCTCCATCTTTCTTTGGGTTCAATACTGCTGGTACTGCACATGGACTCAAACTTTCTCTGATCAGTCCTTTGTCCACCAGTTCCTGTATTTGTCTCCTGATTTCTTCATTTTCCTTGGGGGTCATTCTGTAGGCTGCCTTATTTGGCAGATTTGAACCAGGGATAAAATCTATCTGATGGCTGATCTTTCTCATAGGTGGCAGCTCATCAGGTAAATCATCCACAACAATGTCACAATAATCATCTAACATCTCTTAGATTTCTATTGGAAAATCAGAAATCTTTGTAGAAGTAAGAACTACTTTTGGTTTGCAAACTAAAGCAAAGCTTACCTCTTCTTCTTCTATCTGCTGTAGATATTCCTTCCCGCTCAGCAACAAGGTCTTTGGATCAATCACTCTGCTGGATGGCTCTCCTTCTTCCATGGGAATCAATATATGATGTACCCCATCTTTGAAGAACTTGTAAGTGTTCCTCTTGCCATCATGCACTGCTGCTCTGTCAAACTGCCAAGGTCTACCCAACAGTATATGACACACATCCATGGGCATTACATCACACAAAACCTTGTCCTTGTATTTGCCCATTTGCAGCTCTATTTCACACTGTTCTTTCACAACCAGCTGGTGCCCTTTATGCAGCCAGGACACCCTGTAGGGAGTGGGGTGCTCCCTAGTCTTCAGCTTCAGTTTTTCTATCACCTCAGTGGAAATCAAATTGTCTGTGCTGCCACTATCAATGATTAGCTGGCAGCATTTCCCTTGGACTTTGCATATGCTCCTAAACAAAGTCTTCCTTTGTGCAGGTTCAGTGACTTCTTTGGTTTGTTTCAACAGGACCTTATTAACCACCAAGGACTCTCCCCTCTCTGGAAGAATTTTTTCTTCAATTTCTGCTTCTTCTTCAACCTGGGCAACAACAACATTTCTTGGACCAGCACCCACATTCTCTGGACACTCATAGTGCTTATGTCCCACCTGCTGGCATCTATAACACCTCAATTCTCTACCTCTGCCTCTGTCTCTGCCTCCTCTTCCTTTTCCTCTGTAAGGACCCCTTCTGCCACTTGCATCCTCCTCTGTAGATGCATTCTGAGGTGAGATACTGTTAGCTCCATCCCTGGGTGTAGGATTTCCTCTACCACCCTGACTTCCCTTCCCACGGAAAGTACCCCTCTTCTTGGCAGACTGTTTTCTCAGGAGTTTCTCCTCTGCTTTCAAGGCCATCTGGTATGCCTCTTCCACTGTCTTAGGAGACAAGAGACCAATTTCATCTTGGATCTCCAGCTTGAGACCATTCACATATCTGACAGTCTTCTATGGTGTGTCTTGGAATTGCCCAGCTCTTATGCTCACTCTGTAGAATTCCTCTTTGTATTCTTTTACTGTCAGCAACCTCTATCTCAAGTTCTGCATTTGTCTATATAATGTCAGCTGATAATCACTGGGTAAGAATTTACCTTTTAGTTTAGCCATCATTCTGGTCCAGCTCTTGATAGGTTGTTTGCCAACTCTCCTCCTTTCTGCCTGCACTCCATCCCACCAAAGTGCAGCATGTCCTTTCAGCTTTGTCACTGCAAACTTGACCTTTTTATCTTCACTTATTTCTTCATAATCGAAGCACTTGTTTAATTCATTTATCCAATCCACCAACTCTTCTAGATTTAGTCCCCCTACATAGCTTGACACTTCAATTCTGGGCTTAACTGCAGATCCCAGAACAGTTCTCAGGAGCCTCAGGTCAGGAGGAATTTCAACATTCTCTTCTGCTTCTTCTGTCTCAGGTTTGCTGATGTCTTCAGGATCTCTGGGCTGTCTGCGTTCCATGGCATCTATTCTGGCCTCGACCCTCTGTAACATTCCCAACACCTCTGCGTTGGCTACAGGTCTCCTTCTGCCAGCACCTCTTCCAACTCGGACTGCCATGTCAGCAAAACAACTCCACAACACCCTCTGATACCACCAATGATGCAACAAAGACTGAAGGTCGCCCAAGTTGAGAGTTTGGTCAACTATGACATGGCTCTGTCAGCCAACTCTTTTTATCCTCGTTCATTCTTTCCCCGTGGTCTTCTCTGTTATTCACTTATTCGAGTTTATTTGTCAATTTCAGAGAAATTGATAAATAAACACTATTCACACTTTCGCTATTATAAAATTGGACTATATAAAGTTCCCCCTCTTTTCGAATATATATTTTCTTTAAATGGCCTTTGGTTATACCTCCGACTTTGTGTTAAATAAACCAACAATTATAAACACGCGACTTATGATAAACCGTCGCCTGGACCCCACATTATATATATCCCGACCAATCAATGTGTGCGTCGTACCTTAGTTTAAATGTCCTGCATCTTCGTTCAACAATCACCCTCCAATGCGCCTGCGCCAGATCGACGGCGCGGAGTGATTTCGCTCGGCGTCCACGTACTGACGTTAACGCGCGAAATCGATACGGAAATGTGGTTTTTAGATGGTCCACTCCGCCACGTGTCGGTTTCTCTGTGGATTCGCTGCCCGCTCTACGGATACCACTCACGGTCGGAAGGAGGTGCGAAAGGGGGGGGAAACCCACCTTTGAAATCCGCCTCCGGTTTTGCTACAGTGCTGGACCCGAGTTGCGTCGGGTCACGATCTCCTTTGTATATTTTGACTCAGGGTTAGTCCCGGTTCTGGTCTTCGATTAAAGGTGAAACAAAGTTATCTCATTATACGGGAATTTCGCCAATATTAACAGACTTCGCCTCCATACGGATTTCTTCACAGGAATTCAAAGACAGAGAACGGAATATCAGTACACAAACGCCTCACAATCAAACGAATTACCACGCAATTAACATTCCAAGGCAATTAGATAATCAACAAAGTAGAAATTCATTCAATTGGGGCAATCGACAATACACAGGGTTTATTGCAGGAATTTCTCTATTCTTCCTTTTTTTTCCTGTACATCTGAAGGGTACAATTATATACATTACAGAGTGTGACTCTTCGGTTCCTCTATGAGGACCGTTTCGGAAACCAAAAGCCTAATTACAATTTATTCAATAACTGAACTGACAGCTAGACAAACTGAGCTATTCGACTTCCTCTGACTCTAATTAATCTAATTAATTACAATCAGCTAAGGTATTGACACCTAGCTGTAATAATTCGAATGTTTCCAAACCCTCCTAGCCACAACATGTGGACCAAAACTTCCTACATTGCTGGCCAGTGTCTAATGCCCCTGCATCATATTCAGAGGTTGCAGTTCAAATGATCAAAATTCCAAGTGATGATTTAGTAACCAACTCAACAACATCAGTACTTGAAGAAAATCAGGAAATTGCCACACACCAAATAAGGGAAATTCAAACCAAAAGAATTCCCTATTGACATCTGAATCACGGGAGTAGACAACTCAATAAAGCTATGTATTTGTACCCTCAGAACAGAAACAACAATTTGATGTTCTAAAGAATATTGAAGTAAGTTCAATCCACTCCAGTGATAAAAATTCATCATAAGTTTCTAATAATCGAAAGATTCCACAGAAGATTAATTTAGGATTGTTTGATCTCTTCTAAGTGCGACATTTTTATTTATCACTTAGAGGATCATATCGTCTTGTATCAACGAATGTGACAGTTCCGAGACGAGAAGACATTCAAAACAGAAAAATAAATCAAGCCTTTTCATCAGTAAGCTTTGAGGACAAAGCTTTTTGAAGGGGAAAGCAATGTTATGAATAAAATATATCAGATATAAATAATGATGATAATTGTAATAATGATTAGTTAATTAGTAATTAGCTAAGTCCCCTGACACCAGGACATGGGACACGATGAACACACGGATTCGAGTGTCGGACACAGACAGGGTGACCCCCCAGAACAGGACACGTTATATATATATATATATATATATATATATATATATATATATATATTAAAAATTAGATATTTCTTACACAAATTCATACAAATTCATTGATTCAAACATAGATCTTCATCTAGATGTAAGTTTTACAAAGATACATCATACAATCATACAAAGTAATAGACATATTCATCAATGATCCAATAGGAGAAAGACAAGATACTATAGTTTTCTCATTAAGTCATCAAAATCAAAATGTGTTACATAAGTACTAGGTAGTACAATGCCAATGGAAAATAGAAATAGCAAATACAAAACAACTACAAGTCTACAAGACTACAAGCCTTAAGGCAGTGCCGCAGTAGGTAGCTCATGACTCATGAGTCATCAATCCTCATCATCATAATCAGCATCACTGTCCTCATCATGATCATCGTGCTCACCACTGTTCTCCTCTGTTCCATCCTCCTCCTCTGTATCCAATGTCATCTTTGCATTTGCTAGTGTGGAGGATGACCCCTCTATTGTATCACCATCATCAAATGTGACAAGCTCTAGCACTGGCTCATTGAGATCCAAGTTGGCCAATGCCAACTCAACATTGTTGTCCAAACCCATATCATCAGGGAAGATATCCCACATCTTTGCCTTTCCCTTCAACCAATCCTCCCTCTACCTGTAAATAAGACGAAGGTTGGTGTGCACATACACCATTGTCTTTGCCCTGGACTGCTCAAGCCTGCTCTTCTTCACAATATACAAATTCCCATATGTGCTCCAATTCCTCTCGCAACAAGAGGATGAAGTCACCTGAGAGAGAAGCCTCATGGCTAACTGCTGTAGAGGAGGGCTTGTTTCCCCATGAGTTGCCCACCAAGAACAGAGCTTCTTAGCCCCCTGTCTCTAATCACATCATAGCCTGCAAATCGCCCAGTGCCAGTGGAAAACTCTGCAAAGGCATCCTCCACCTCATCAAGGGATGCCCTATCCTGAAAAATGCTCTTGAAAGCATCTTTCTCCCCTGTGAGATTTCACCATCCATGTGACGAGGGAATCTGCGGGAAGGTCCACCATTCAGCCACTCATTGTTGTAGTATTTTGGGTTCATGGAGTGACCCAAACAATGTAAAGGTGTGCAATTCTTGTCCCATCTGCTGACAAGAATATCATGTATGCTGGTGAAGAAGGCCTCTGGTGATGTGTCATACTTGGGGCACTAACTATGTAAAATAATGCTCCTCACAAGCTCAATCCTGGAATCCCATCCCTCATAAACCTCTCCTAGGATGGGTTGGTCTGTATCTGCAAATTGAAGCAAGGAAATGATAGGGCCCATGATCTGAATACGTAGATCTACCCTCTCCCACCAGACATCATCCAACACTGTGTCTTTGCTCTTTTTGAGGTTGCTTGATCTGTCTTTCTCCAAAAAGACCAAAACTCTTAAATAACCATGGCCCCAAGAGCGATCTTGACCTCCCTCAACCTCTTCAACATGATGAATGAAGAGGCAAACTGTGTATCTGCGACCTTCAACAATGATAGATTGGTGTACTCCTTGTGGATAGTGAGGGCATTTGTAATGTTTTGTACGAAGTTGCGGATATGTCGTGCATCCTCAATAATGCCTCCAATCCAAAGCACATTAGAGGCAATAGATTTCAGTGCTAAGTTCAATGAATGGATAATGCAAGGTGTCCAAAATATTTGTGGATATTTAGCTTCCACAATCATGCCAGCAGCCTTGCAAACAGGTGCATTATCTGTAATGATTTGCACACAAGAATCACTTTAATAACTCACCCATATATTGTGCATGCTTGTATTGTCCAAGACTCCAAGTCATAGTATTAAAAACCGGTCGGCTTGAACCAGAAACCGGTCAAACCGATCGGTTCATTAGCTGACCGGGTCAAACTAGGTTCAACCCTCCTCTTCGCCAAAAAAATCGGTCCAGACGGTGCTAACCGGTCGATTTAGGCTGGAACCGGCTGGTTTATGGTCAAATTGGCCGGTTCCATCCTAAACCGGCCGGTTCATTGCCAGGCCAACTATGGACCCCACATAATGCAATTTTTTGAGTTTTGGAGCTTTTTTAGGGAAATTTAGAGTTTTTTTCCTCCAAAAATATTGCCTCTAAGAAAAGCATGCCTACCCTCTCATTTTCCTGACACATCCTGTTAGCAATTAATGGTAATGTTAATTTCTTAAAGTGAAAGTGACATTTCCTTTATTTTTCATTTTCATCCTCTTACTTAAATTTTAAACATTGCCATGAAATGACTCAGGATGTTTAAGAGTGGTTTCAACCTCATTGGATTTCATATGGAGAAACTAGAATTTTAGATTTCACTCCAAATTTAGCAGACTTAATGGTTTTCAGGGTTTCATGGTTTGGGGGTTTGCAATGTTTCCATTTGATTCTATCATGTGTAAGGGTATGAGATTGGCATTTGATCAAGAGCATGAAGTCCTTTAAGAACATTGATGTTGATGGAATTGATTGTTGAACTTTGTTGATGTTGGTGGTATTGACTGTTGAACTCCCCTACCGTAGCCTTAACAAGAATGTACCCTTCACTCAAAGGAAAACAACTGGTTAGGCATGCTAATCTTTTTCTACCGCATTTTAAGGTTGAGTAGATGAACCCTTCACTCAAACCAAAATCATTGGTTAGGCATGTTAAACTTTTCAATTTCTATCATGTTATAAGGTTGAGCAATTCAAGTCTGAAGACTTTGAGCTAGATGATGTTTATGTATCTCTTGTTGATGATCCCATTTCTAGTAGCGATGAATCAATGATGAGTTTCATGAGAGACCATGTTGCTCAGTGATTTGTAGTTTTGATGTCTATTTTTGCTACTACTACTAAAGTTGTAGAGGAGTTTTAGAAGTCCTCAAACTCTGAGCCATATTATTTATGTAGTTCATGTTGATGATCCCTTGTCTAGTAGTGGTGATGATTTTGATCATGATGAGGAGTGATCATGTTGTTGATCACTAATATGTAGTCTTGTATTAGGCCAATGGCCTCATAGCTTGTAGCATTGTTTTTGGACTTTATGGGCCATTTGAAGCCTCATTGCTTATGTATTTTTCGATGATATGTATTGCACTCGATGCCATTTTGATATATTCACCTTTACATGGTATAGAAATGAGCAAACTTTGCATTTTTGTCTCTATTGGTTTGGAATCATGGTTGCAAATCTTAAAAATAGTT
This sequence comes from Pinus albicaulis, assembly GCA_034641835.2. Lineage (NCBI taxonomy): Eukaryota > Viridiplantae > Streptophyta > Pinopsida > Pinales > Pinaceae > Pinus > Pinus albicaulis. The sequence goes on along the minus strand of CM076575.1, from coordinate 712,306,181 downwards.
TTTTATTAAATAATAATTATTTAATGTGTTTTTTTTAAAACTGGTTCGTTTAGACCTGACCAGTCTCGGTTCATTAGGTCCACCGGTTCGGTCATCGGTTCTGGTTTTTAATACTATGGTCCAAGTGCATCCACTGATTTCAAGAAAACTGGACCATTCAAGGAAGACACCATGAAGTTGATGAGTGAGTGTCATGCTGGATCTGTCCATCCATCAGAAACAATGCTAACCCCAGATGTTGGCCATGCTGATTTAATAGGCTCAACTATTTTGTCCACCTCTTTCTTTGCCTTCGTCAACAATGTGGTTCTAAGTTTCTCTGACCCAGGAGGCACATACCCTGATGGAGCTGTTTGAGCTAGAGCTCGGCACATCTCAAATAAAGGTGAGCGTGCAACATTGAAGGATATGAAGTTCTGATAGAAAAAAAAAAATGCAATAGTGAGATCAAGCTCTTCCCGCTTCTCTTTTTGGAAAATCTTTTCCATTGGACCAAATGCAGTTGCAATTGTTTTTATTGCTTGTTCCCCACTAGAACTCTCAAAGGGGAACTTGTTGTTGCTTTTCCTCAAGAATGGAAGGGGGTCATCATTCTTGTTTTGTTTTGTTTTTGATGCCACATTTGTTGCACCAACAAATGCCTCTCTCTCAATTTCCTTCCTCTTTGCTAATGGCACCTATGTACAAGTTGAAATGCCACAACTTGGCAAAGCCAACAAATGAGCTTTCACACGGTAATATTGTGCTCATGAAATTGCTGTGGCAAAAATTGCATTTCCAAGCAACATTGCCTCCTCCCTTCGCCTTGTTGCCTAGCCCTGGCTCTCTTGTCACATATTTCGATAATGGATATTTGAGGTATTGAGTTTGTTTTTCCTGAATATTTGAAGCTGTTGTTGCAGCCCCACTTCCAATAGATGGAATACTTGCAAACCATGATGAAATAGGGACATGAGGGGCATCTCCAATGGGGACATTCTTCCCCTTTCTTTCTCCCTTCGTTGTTGCACTTGATTGAGCCATGAATGCTGTAAAAAATAAACAAAAATGACCAAATTTGTAAAACATATGCACATGCAAACCAAATGCAAAAAAATAGAGAGACAATGCACTTACCGATTGCTTGAATCTCCTTGAAAACGCTCCCTTGCTCCTTGCTCAACTCACACACTAACAAAAGTGAAAAACAAATGAGAAAATCAGAATTTTATAACCCTTCAGACACTTTTCCGCGTTGTACGAATCCAGCATTTCGGGATTCGACCGTGTCCGTACAGGACACGATCGAGACTCGTCGTTTCTTGTATGTACACAATCGAATCTGGTCAAATGGATTTGAATCCCCACAAATCGTGTCTAATTCGACTGATTCGAGACACGTGGAGTGTGGAGGACAAATCCGAATTCATAGGTAATTAGTGTTGAAGAGGTATGTCTAAATGGGACACGACCTTCCATGAAGAGGCACCTGCCTAGGGTATATAAGCAGGCCCCTCACTCTCATTTGAATGATTCTCATTCATACTTTTAATATATATTCTTATATCTCAATGGAGACCTTTATATTCCAAGTCTTCTGGAGTATTTAACTTGAGGTACAAACTTTGTTCGTCTCCCAAGGTTACCAGCTTTAATTATCAACTAGTGGTTTGTACAAATTTAAGAGGTGACAAGTGTTGTATGCACAGTAGGCTAATCTCTACTCAAGTCACTTTGAAGCAATGGACTAGACAAAGGTATACAAAGACCACTCTATCAACTGAACCTAGATTTGCAAGGAAGGAAATTGTAAGAGAGGAAAGTTCTAATCTACTTGCAGAAATGGAAATGTTATGCTATTTGCAAAAAATGGAAATGCTACTTGCTCCAATGTAAATGTTAACCTATTTGCATAAATGTAAAGGTTACACTACTTGCAAGAATGTAAAGGCTACACTACTTGCAGGAATGTAAACATTAATCAATTTCCAGAATGTAAATGTTGCATTGAAAGGAAACCTAGTCTATGCATAGGAAATGACAATGCTTGAAATAGAAACCCTAGCTTAATAAGCATAAATCAAAGAAACCAAACCTGATCTACTTTGCATAAAAAAAAGAGCATGTAATCAACCTTTAATCATTGCATTCCAAAGACATTAGATCTAGTGATAGAGTTCATAAGATGCTTCATGAGGAAATCAAGAAAATCATCACTGTGTTATAAATTCATAAATCTGTCTACTAACCCTAATTGTTGAAATGTGTTGCAGTGGTAAAAAGGCAAGTCCTAAGTGGTCTTTAATCTTCCTCAATCATGGTTTCAGAGCCTAAGGGACATTATTCAGGGATAGGAGGCAAAAATAATGCTTCAAGGACAATTATGGTCAAATTTGGAGGGTTGTGACATTTTAATATATATTGTTATATCTTCAATGGAGATCTACAGATTCCAAGTTTTCTGGAGTATTTAACTTCAGAGTATACGAATTTTGTTCGTTACATTGATATCAGAGCATTCCTCTTAAGTATACGAACTTTGTTCGTTACATTGGTATTAGAGCATTCTTCTGAGTATACGAACCTTGTTCGTTACAGCTATAGGATGCTACAAGATTGCTACATGATGCTACAAGATTTCCCTGTTTCGCTACAGGATTGAATCTGTGAACATTGTGAGCATTGTGAGGGTGAGAAAGAGATATGAAGTTCGAGAAGGGTAATGGAGAGTAGATGAAAGTTGTGTGATGCCCTTGCCAAGCTTAGTCCTCTTCAGGGGCCCATCTTGCACAAGAACCAATGCACACGATGACCTTAAATAAACCAAAAATGTACTCTCGGTGAACAATGTTTTGATGAAGTTGTTGAGGTTGAAGGAAGGGAGATGGTTGTGGGATAAGGAGTACAAATGACTATGCCAACCCTACACGTTGAGAAAGGATGAGTTGAATTTTATTGGAAATATTACTATTGCATTGAAAGACAACCTATCTGGCAATCTACACAAGACCTACATCCACAAGAGGTTATACTTCATGTGCTAAAAGAAAACTACTAAACCAACCACTAGTTTGCAAAAAACAAAGATGAAAGAAAAATACTAATAACAACTACGAAAGAAAGTAATTATGAATTTTTGGCTTGCCAATACATTATCCTCAACTACACTTCCCACAAGAGAGGTGGTAGATGGCCCTGCACAAGCAATTTTCATTAACAAATTCTGCTAACAAAGTTAGAAAATACTGCTAGGAAAGAAGATGCATAAGTAAACTACACATGAGAGAGACTAGAGACTCTAGGTTGGGCCCTAACCCAAGGGGACTCGGTCCTCTAAAAAAAGCTCATATGGAAGATAACAGCATGCTTCTCGTTAATATAAAATAGTGTTCAAGTACATGATGAAAAGGAATGAAAATGACAAGCTCGAACTCCTAGCTCTTAGTAGTCTCTATCTGCTCCCAAAAATTTGAATCCTATTGAGCCCTTGGGCTTCCTTATTTATACAAAAAACACTGAGGGGCAGCCTCCTTGGAAAGAGGATTGCTTCCCTCCAAAATCCCTAGAAAGGTGGATCTAGCTCCCTGAGATCCTCGCAATCTTTGAGTGCATCAACTGTTAGTGGATCTTCGAACTGTGGGTGAGTAAATTCAGGGAGCAAATCGAGTTGTAGGTGAGTAAATGTAGGGGACAAGCCTCCTACATCTTCCCCAATTGTCTCCAACGTATTTCTGCATAGTAAATGCACTCAAATAGCACTCTTTTCCTACACATTAATCACATTAGGCCACGAGATATAACAAACATCCTTTAGTCTTCCTAATAAACACATTATAGTCAAAAATATGTTATTAAATGAGAGGAAAGAGGTAAATATAGGCTAAAGGAAGGCCAAATGAGCCTTATTATGCATTTATTATTGAGGCCCATCAACTTCATTGCAATCACACACCTCAGATTGCACACTCATACAGATCCCCTCATATCCATCAATCTAATAAATCTAAATCCAAGTGAAATCTAACTTAACTAAAACGTACCAAGAACATTCCGCAACATTTTTTATAGCATTCAACTTGGTTATTTTTCATTTCCATATTCATTTTCAAGCGACATTTACTTTTGGAATTTCATTCCCAAGTATTTACTTTCAAGCATAATCGCAACATTCACTTTGAGCATTTCATTTACAATCTACTTTTGGCGTTGGTCTCTACTTGTTACATCATTTTCTTGCAAGTATTTCATTCATATTGTCATTGTCGTATCTCTAGCTTGTGGATGGTTATTTATACACTTATGATCATTTTATTTGTTCATGAAGTTTACTTACATGCTCTAAGGTCATATGTTGTTATTTATATGTTCATGGTTGAATGTGTTTTGGGTAATTCAATTAACTCCTAAATATGTGTTGTTTAACTTTGCTTAATCAAACCTTACTTTTCTTTTCTCATAGGGACTACCCCCCTTGACTTTGCCAAGAGTTAGCCTAGACAGAGGGGTTGACATTTGAGTAGCAGTTGCTCAACTCGAGACTTGCCCCAAGGCCACACAAAGTGGATTAAAGTGTTTTTCCACATTAGCCTAGGTGTGGATTAGGCAGAAACAATAACCACTTCAGAGCATGGTTATTTATTTATTGAGGAGATTGTTGAACATTGGAGGAGAAGAACGTGAAGACACTTTGCCATATGGGAGGGTTGACCTAGCTTTTCTTTTGAAGTGCTTATCAGGTTGGCATCTTACATACTTCTCCATGGAGTTGCATGGAATGCCCTACATTGGGATTCACCCATGTGAGTTCTTGCATACTTATATATGCATCTTGTGGACCACATTTCTATCTTAAGATATTGGTTATGTATCTCTCCTAGGGGGGAGATTTTATTATTTCCTCACTTGTGCATCTTGGAGGGCACACCCTAGAGGAGTATAGTTCGACGTTAAGCCTATTCTTCTAAGGCAGAGATATTTTTTTGTATTTTTGCATACATGCATCTTGGAGGGCACACTTGATGGTGACCATGTAGCATCTTTACTTGGTCAAAGAACCTAATTTTATTGGTGTGCCCTCTCTCTTGGAGATTTGTTGTTTATTCTCTCCTTATTTTGGATGGGGAGATCTGACTTAGAGAGAATTGAGGCCACATATTCACTTGACATGGTCAACCATTGGTTAAGAATAAATCTAACCATTCCATTATTATATAATTCTTTGACATATCATAAAGATAGTAAATAATGTAATTTATTGTAAGAGTGGAGAGAATCCCTCTATAGGAAGGAGTTTTCCCTCCATTTGTGATGTTTGGGAAATTGGCAATTGAAGGAGTCCTTCTATTAGGCTACAATGTACATCATATTGACAAGCCTAATGTGGAGCATGTAACATCCTTACTTGGTCAAAGAGTATTTTTAGTGATTTGACCTCTCTTGGAGATTTGTTGCTTATTCTCTCACTATTTTGGATGAGGTGAGCTCTGTTGGAGGGAATTGAGGCCACATGTTCGCCTAACATGGTAAACCATTAATTGAGGATAGATCTAACTACTCCATTATTATATTATTCTTTAACCTATCATGGAGATACGTGATAGATAATGTATTTTATTGTAAGAAGGAAGAGGTTCTTTTAATATTGGCAACTAGGACCAAATTCCACTTTGGACGGCTCCTTTAGGAAAGATAATTGCAACATTGAATTCCTCTTTTCGAGAGGACCAAAATCAACCTAAAGATCGTCAAATTTGGATAAGGAGAAATGGGTTTTTGAATTTATGTTTTCTCTCGTAAATTATCAAGGTCGGCTTCTCCTCTATGTCGGCTCATCAAGCCCAATAGTCACATCTCCTCACCCCCATGGAATTGTATATGTAGAGGAGCCTTCTCCCTCATTTTAGACACATCAACTTGTTGGAAAATATGTTTGAGGCAGTCGTGGTATTTAAGGAGGTCGAAGCATTGTTTGTGTGTGGGTTATCTTCTACACTAGAGTGGAGACTCTCCAAGAAGAACAGTCGCAGGTCTGGACAGTTAAAGGAGGTTTTTTTTCTAGCTTTTTCTCTGCATCAGGGCCGAGTTCCCTTAGATAATCAGTTGCAGGATTTGATGAACTTTCAGAACTACTTGTATGGCTAAATTCTATCTATACAAGTCTGAATTCAACTTCAGAAGATCTGGTCATGTTTGGGCATTAACTTCGAACTGATCTTTGATTTATTTAAGGAAGAACAGCTCCCTTTCTATGTTCGCACTTCAGATCCATCACCACAGATAAGTCTGTAGGCATGCACCAGGTCAAAAGAAAGGGACTTAGAAGCTTATATCAGGATCAGATCAGCCACCTATGGACAGCCTCTTGCTTGACAAGGGAAGTCGCAGTTGAAATGAGGGTTTCTAGGTCAATTGAATGGAACAAGTGTGGACTATAAGAAACCCCAACTTACCACTGTTGACAGAATGATAACATTACAATTTTGGGTTACTCACTTGTCCAAAGACATTCATTCTGGATCCTCAAATTGGCAAGGCATTTTGTCTCTAATCATTGTACTTTCTCTCTCTGTTGAACATTTGATATTAATAATAAGATGAATTTGTTGTTCCACTTGGAGAGAATTTTTATTTTCTCTCATTTTTATTTCTTGACCATCTGCTAGCTAATCTTTTGCCATTTTTCACCAAAAAATTAAAAAGAAAAATAATTTGAGGAGATAGACATCATTTCAACCCTCAAAAGGTGTCCAAAAATAAAGTTGAGGTGTAGAGGTTCTAATTATGAGTACTCTACCCCCATCAACTTTCACAAACATTTGTATTTACAATTTACATCCAAATAATTATTAAAATTCTACCAGTTGGAAATTTTAATAATTGAAATCAGACACTTAAACTTAACCAAATTCTGTAAGACTCAAGATATGATCTAGTAAGAGAATTTGCATAGACTTGATAACACTATGACTACACCTAAGACCTCGCCATTGAGCCCCACTCTAGTTTTGGGGTATGTGTGGGAGAAAAACTCTGCCAATTAGAAGGGTCTGGAAATGCTAATAATTGGCGGAGAAAAAAAACTACCTAGAGTGAAACTCTTTGCTAAAATCAAAGGCTTACCTAGATGTTTTTACATGGCTTTTTAGTTATACTAGAATCATTTTTACAATGGCCACACAGGGCTACATGACTTGACAAACTATTGAAAGATAATGATGATCATTGGCTACTTTACTCCTCGAGCATGATGGAGTGCTTTGAAAACAACGTATGTTAGTATAGGGTGGTTGACACCGAGTGGTAAACCCCTCACAGATCTCACAAAGAAAGGGGCTTTTGTAATATTCCCAATTAGCCTTGCTAATTGGAATATTCCATTTTTGCTTTATTTTGCCACTTTAGCTAGAAATAATAAATAAAGTGAGAAATAAGAGGGGTCACCTCACTTTAGTCACCTCACTTTATAAATAAAGTGTTCTTTTCCTAGTAGATTGACGTTATAACTTAGAGAGGGGGCCTTGGGGGTCCACATGAGTATGATGGGGAGGCATCAGGCTGACCCAAGGTAAACTGCGGAGGTCAAAGGAGAGTAAGGACGCAGTTAAGTTTTGGAGGGAGTTTGGCATTATAAAAGGAGGGGTTCTCACCTCATATGGACATGCATGATTTTATATTGATATTGAGAGCTAGACTTCTGTCTGCTTCAGCACGCCGGTTGTTTAGTCGGTCTGCAGCACTGTTTAGTGCAACCGAGTGTCTTCGGTCGGAGATCTCACCCTTAGCCTCGGGGGACTTCGAGTGCCTGCCCTGGTAAGGTTATTTCTGGTTTCACCCTTAGCTTCGGGGGACTTCGAGTGCCCGCCCTAGTAAGGTTCTGTTCTGAGTACACCTTTCAGTTTCAGTAGCAAAGCAGCAGCAGTTTCTGGTGCAGATTTGGGGAGGAAGAAGCCCTCTTGTGGCTGCGCAGTTCAGAGGAGGAAGGACGTTGTTTCAGGAGGAGAGAGGACGCTGATCAGCCTAGGAGAGTGAGGACGTTGTTCCAAGGAGGACGCAGTCCAGATCTGAGCAGGGAAAATGCTGTCCAGGAGGGGGAAGGACGCAGATCAGCCTTGGAGAGAGGACGCTGTCCAGTTCTGAAGAGGAGGACGCAGATCTGAAGGCACATTGATAGATCCAGCCTGGGAGAGGGTAGATCTGAGCAGATATTGACAGATCTAGTTTTGTATGATGCAGATCTGAAGGTATAGCACTAGATCCAGCTTGGGAGATTGCAGATCTGAGGAGATATTGGCAGATCTAGCCTAGATACGAGAAGTAATAACATCGGGTCCGGCCTTGAGTTGCGGATGCGAAGAGATATTGTCGAGATCCCGGCAGCTGCGCAGAGGGTTGGTAGCAAATCGACAGAGGAGGACGCGGATCGGGGAGGGATAGGACGCAGATCTGGTTTGGAGGCTTCAGATCCAGCAGATCTGAGCATTCAGGAGGCAGATCCACCAGGTAGAACGCTGATCTGAGGAGCAGGCTTGTGTGAGATGGGCTCAACAGCGTTTTCTAGCATTCAGTAGCTGATCCATCTGTCTGGAGGTTTGGGTGATTAGTGCTTCATCTGTTTCTGCGCTGTCACTAGCAGAGACAGCGTTTTCTATTGGTGAGGGTTTGGAGTTTGAGATCAGCTATTTTCCAGTCTTCAGCTCATAGTACCAGCGCAGTCCAGCTTCAGTCTTCAGAGCAGCTAGGACGCTGACCTTGTTGCAGCCATTATTTCTCTGAGAGGGTTTCCACTTGCCTAGGGCAAGGATAGGTGCACTTACTCTGATTTTCTTGTACTCCTCTCTATGTACTTTCAGATTAATAAAATGGCTCAGTTTTCTGGAATCCTATGTGTAATTGTTCAGTGATCTGGTTCAGCATTGTATTTTCTACATCTGTCTGGCAAATTTCTGTTTATTACTGGTTATTTCCCTTTGGGGATATTACAGTGGTATCAGAGCATAGATCTGGCTCAGCCTGTGGTGCTAGCAGTCTATGACGCCCGGGGATAACCCCTACACCCATCGGAAGAGTCTCTTCGGGGGAAGTGATTCTGATCAGGAGCCACCTGAAACAGATTCAGAGACAGAACAGCGTAATCCAATGGCAGAGGATGATGTGAGGTTTAAAGAGGCGGTCCTCCGTCACATGCAGGAGACTTCACAGAGGCTTGCCGCCATAGAGATCAGTCAGAGAGAGCCTCCTAGGGTTCTCCAGGTGGGAGAAGGATCGGGCGTGTCTCGCTACATACCAGACGCTATCCCCATTGTGACAGCGCAGAGATCCACACGACCCACCATGCCTACCTTTCCGGTAGAGGAAGAGGGGTCAACAGCACCAAGAGATGGGGGTCCAGCTCAACATGCGGCCATTTTTGCAGACTGGCAGAGCCTAGGACAGGCGTTCATGGATGCCTTTCCCTTAGAGCGCTATATCCAGTTCCGATGTGGCGGCAAGACCCATGAGCAGGAGCATCACAAGGGACGTGGATCCCACCGTGATAGTCATCGTGCAGCCAGTAAATTCCATTTGCCGATGTTTGATGGTTCGCAGAAGACTACGGCAAAATCCTGGGTGGAGAAACTGGACATCTATTTTCAGCTTAACCAGATGCCAGAGCCGGAGGCCATTAAGATGGCTGCATTGCATTTAGAGGGTGAGGCCCAGGACTGGTGGTTTCATGGGATGACAACACTGGGACATGCCGCAGTGACGACATATGAGGAGTTCACCAGGAGAGTGGTGGAGCGTTTTGACAGGAAGGATCCGGAACAGCCTTTCTTTGATCTAACCAAGCTCAGACAGACGGGGAGTGCAGAGGCATACATCTCAGACTTCTTGAGGGTCTCAGTGATGGTGCCTGACTTATCGACAGCTCGGATAGTCTTTATGTTTGTGGAGGGGCTGTCAGAGCCACTTCGGGGCCTAGTCCGGTCAAACAAACCGGCTACACTACAGGATGCTATCAGTAGGGCTCGTGACCTACAAGATGTCTTGCCTAGGGCTCGGCCACCTTATCCCCAGAGACAGGCTTTCCAGCCTAAGGGTAAGGACACGAGGGTTCCGCCTCCCAAGGCGAATCCAGGACGAGGACAGTTTGATGATGAGGCCAGGAGAGAGCTGAGACGGAAGCGATTATGCTTCACTTGCCAGGAGCTGTGGGCACCGGGACACAAATGTACGGCAGGGAAGGCACATTTCATAGAGGTCTTCTCCGAGAGCAGCGGGGAAGAGGATGAGGTGGATGATGAGGAGGCAGGAGGATGTTATGCAGCGCAGAGTACCTTACCACCTCCACCACCCGATGCAGGGGGGGCATCATTCGCACCTACTGGGGGAGCTCTAGCAGCGTTACGAGGAGTCCCCAAGTATCTGACATTGCGCGTACGAGGGACAGTGCGCGGACAGCGGGTTTCGGTCTTAGTCGACAGTGGGGCCACCCACAACTTCATTGATGCCCAGATGGTGGCACGGAGAGGCATACCGACAGAGGGCTTTGATGGGTTTTCCGTTTTGGTACCAGGAGATCAGACCATGGCATGTGCTCGATATGTACCAGAACTATCAGTGACGATGGGCACCTATACATTGACCGATCACTTCTTTGTGGTAGACATTCCGGACACCAATGTGATATTGGGAGTTCAGTGGCTTATCACTCTGGGAAAGGTCACAACAGATTGGAAGGCTTTGGAGATGGAGTGGGATGATCCCAAGACGGGGAAGCATGAGAAGATTCGAGGGCAGAACACATATCCACCCCAGACAGTATCGGCACACAGCATGGAGGCGACATTCCGCAAGGGAGACATAGAGTGGGCAGTAGAGTTGCGGGCTTCGGAGGCAGTGGATACAGGACGGACGGTGCACCATGATCTACAGACTCTTCTCGACAGATATGCAGTAGTTTTTGGAGACATTCCGCCAGGACAGCCACCAGATCGGGGGTTTGAGCACACGATCGAGTTGGAGCAGGGGATACAGGCAGTGATCACCACACCGTATAGGCATCCTAAGGCCTATCGGGATGAGATAGAGCGGGCCATTCAGGAGTTGCTGGCCCTTGGGCACATTCGACCCAGCACCAGTCCTTTTGCTTCTTCGGTAGTGCTGGTGAAGAAGAAGGACGGCACACTACGCATGTGCATTGATTACAGGGCTCTGAACAAGAAGACCCTGAAGAACAGGTACCCCATTCCCAGGATCGACGAGCTGATGGATGAGTTGAGAGGAGCACGGTTCTTCTCGAAGATCGATTTGAGATCCGGGTACCACCAGATACGCATGAGGGAACAGGACATTCCCAAGACTGCTTTCAGGTGTCATTATGGGCACTTTGAGTTTCTGGTCATGCCATTTGGGTTGACCAATGCACCTGCTACTTTCCAGTCTTGTATGAACCATATTTTCAGGGATCATCTGAGGAAGTTCGTGTTGGTTTTCTTTGATGATATCCTTATATACAGCAGGACCTGGGAGGAGCACCTACAGCACATTGAGACGGTCTTGCACATTCTGGAGGAGCAGCAGTTCTTTGCCAAGCTCTCCAAGTGTGAGTTTGGATTGACGGAGATGCTATATCTGGGGCACATCATAGGAGTGGACGGGGTGAGAGTCCACGATGAGAAGATCCGGGCTATCAGGGACTGGCCAGAGCCATGGAATGTAACGGAACTCCGAGGGTTCATTGGTATTTGCACCTATTACAGGAAGTTCGTCAAGGGCTTCTCTCAGCTTGCGGCACCCCTCACGGAGTTGACGAGGAATGGAGCATTCAGTTGGTCGGATACGGCACAGCGAGCTTTTGATAAGCTCAAGGAGGTGATGAGCAGTTGCCCAGTGTTAGCACTACCTGATTTTACGCAGCCCTTTGTCCTAGAGTGCGATGCATCAGGAGAGGGGATTGGAGCAGTTTTGATGCTGGAGGGTCATCTGATCGCGTTCGAGAGCCGGAAGCTCCTTCCACACGAGAGGCTTTATCCCATCTATGACAAGGAGATGCTGGCCATCATGCATGCATTGGCAAAATTCCGGCAGTACCTGGTAGGCGGCAGATTCAGGGTGAGGACAGATCATAACAGCCTGAAGTACTTTCTGGAGCAGAAGCAGTTGCAGGAGAGGCAGCAGAAGTGGATCAGCAAGATCCAGGCTTATGATTTTGACATAGAGTATGTCAAGGGGAAAAATAACGTGGTAGCAGATGCGCTTTCCCGTAGACCAGCCACGTTATCTCTCATGAGCTTGGACGCTGACTGGAAGGCTCGACTACTGGTTGAGTACTCCAAAGATAGATTTGCATGCGAGGTGCTGGATGGACAGGTAGCAGATAGCAGATACAGGGTGGCCGATGAGGTCATCTATTACAGGGATAGGATCTTCTTGACTGAGGGATCTCAGCTCAAGGAGAAGATACTCCGGGCTTCTCATGATTCACCATTGGCGGGCCATCAGGGGTTCACCAAGATGTACAGGGCCATCCGGGAGAGATTTGCATGGAAAGGCCTCAAGGAGGACGTACTCCAGCATGTCCGGGAGTGCGAGGTTTGCCAGCGAAACAAAGGGGAGATGAGCCATCCTGCGGGGTTGTTGCAGCCGCTTCCCATTCCAGAGGGGAAGTGGGAGAGTGTTTCGATGGACTTCATCACGGGGTTGCCCACAGTGCAGGGCAAGGACTGCATCTTCGTAGTAGTTGACCGGCTAACGAAGTATGCTCATTTTTTCGCCATTTCGGCACATTATACAGCGGCACAGGTGGCAGAGTTGTTTTTTCGGGAGGTTTTCAGATTGCATGGTCTACCCAAGACCATTGTTAGCGACAGGGACAGCCGTTTTATGGGTGGTTTTTGGCAGGAGCTCTTCCGACTAGTGGGTACTGAGTTGACACCGAGCACTAGTTATCATCCCCAGACGGACGGGCAGACGGAGATAGTTAACAAGTGGCTGGAGGGCTACTTGCGTAACTACGTCAGTGGGCAGCAGAGAGCATGGCTGAAATGGCTACATCTAGGCGAGTACTGCTACAACACAACCCACCATATGTCCATTGGCATGACACCTTTCTATGCGTTGTATGGATACCATTCCCTATCTTTTGTGGACATGATGTTTGGTGTTAGCAGGGCTCCGCGAGCCAAATTATGGATCCAAGAGAGCCAAGACATCCTCCGGGCTCTCAAGGACAACATAGCCACAGCACAGAATCAGCAGAAGATGTATGCTGATAAGGGTCGGGTGGAGAGACACTTTGAGGTAGGGGACCTAGTCTACCTGCGGTTACAGCCATACCGACAGTCTTCACTCAAACAGAAGGGGGCAGAGAAGCTTAAGCCTCGCTTTTATGGACCATACCGGGTGATACGTAGGGTCGGACAGGTTGCATATGAGTTGGAGCTACCCCAAGGCAGCCGGATTCATAACATCTTCCATGTATCATGCCTGAAGAAGGCACTGGGTCAGCATGTGACAGCCACTGGGGAGCTACCGCCGACAGATGATGAAGGGCACTTGGTGTTACAGCCGGAGGCCATTATTGACACCAGGGAGAGGCAGCTGCGGAGCAGGAAGATCAGAGAGTTCTTGGTGAGATGGAAGAATCTGCCGGATGAGGATGCCACTTGGGAGGATGAGAGGATCTTACAACATCCATCACTTCAGTTGCTTGAGGACAAGCAACGTTTTGCCGGGGGAGACTGTAATATTCCCAATTAGCCTTGCTAATTGGAATATTTCATTTTTGCTTTATTTTGCCACTTTAGCTAGAAATAATAAATAAAGTGAGAAATAAGAGGGGTCACCTCACTTTAGTCACCTCACTTTATAAATAAAGTGTTCTTTTCCTAGTAGATTGACGTTATAACTTAGAGAGGGGGCCTTCGGGGTCCACATGAGTATGATGGGGGAGGCATCAGGCTGACCCAAGGTAAACTGCGCAGGTCAAAGGAGAGTAAGGACGCAGTTGAGTTTTGGAGGGAGTTTGGCATTATAAAAGGAGAGGTTCTCACCTCATTTGGATCATTCATGAGTTGATATTATTATTGAGAGCTAGACTTCTGTCTGCTTCAGCACGCCGGTTGTTTAGTCGGTCTGCAGCACTGTTTAGTGCAACCGAGTGTCTCCGGTCGAAGATCTCACCCTTAGCCTCGGGGGACTTCGAGTGCCTGCCCTGGTAAGGTTATTTTTGGTTTCACCCTTAGCTTCGGGGGACTTCGAGTGCCCGCCCTAGTAAGGTTCTGTTCTGAGTACACCTTTCAGTTTCAGTAGCAAGTAGCAGCAGTTTCTGGTGCAGATCTGGAGAGGAAGAAGCCCTCTTGTGGCTGCGCAGTTCAGAGGAGGAGGGACGCTGTTTCTGCAGGAGAGAGGACGCTGATCAGCCTAGGAGAGTGAGGACGCAGTCCAGATCTGAGCAGGGAAAACGCTGTCCAGGAGGAGGAAGGACGCAGATCAGCTGTGGGAGTGAGGACGCTGTCTAGTTCTGAAGAGGAGGAAGCAGATCTGAAGGTCATTGATAGATCCAGCCTTGGAGAGGGTAGATCTGAGCAGATATTTGCAGATCTAGTTTTGTATATTGCAGATCTGAAGGTATAGCACTAGATCCAGCTTGGGAGATTGCAGATCTGAGGAGATATTGGCAGATCTAGCCTAGATCTGAAGAGATAACATCAGATCCAGCCTTGGAGGTTGCAGATCTGAAGAGATATTGTCAGATCCAGCATAGATCTGAAGGGTTAGTAGCAAATCTGACCAAGGAGGACGCAGATCAGGAGGGATAGGACGCAGATCTGGTTTGGAGGCTTCAGATCCAGCAGATCTGAGCATTCAGGAGGCAGATCCACCAGGTAGAACGCTGATCTGAGGAGCAAGCTTGTGTGAGATGGGCTCAACAGCGTTTTCTAGCATTCAGTAGTTGATCCATCTGTTTGGAGGTTTGGGTGATTAGTGCTTCATCTGTTTCTGCGCTGTCACTAGCAGAGACAGCGTTTTCTATTGGTGAGGGTTTGGAGTTTGAGATCAGCTATTTTCCAGTCTTCAGCTCATAGTACCAGCGGGTCAAAACCGGTCTTCGGAGCGGCTAGGACGGCGTCGCCCCATTTTGCGGCCATTATTTCTCGAGGTTTCCCGCACTCGGGCAAAAGGATAGGTGCAAATTATACGATTTCTTGTACTCCTCTCTATGTACTTTCAGATTAATAAAATGGCTCAGTTTTCTGGAATCCTATGTGTAATTGTTCAGTGATCTGGTTCAGCATTGTATTTTCTACATCTGTCTGGCAAATTTCTGTTTATTACTGGTTATTTCCCTTTGGGGATATTACAGCTTTTGAGTGGATTGTTGTAGCGCAGAAGGCATTTGAGTGCCTCAAGGGAGTGATGAGTAGCTACCCAGTGTTCACGCTACCTAATTTTTCGCATCCCTTTGTTTTGGAGTGTGATGCTTCTGGCGAGGGCATTGGGGCCATGTTGTTGCAGGGAGCACATCCTATAGCCTTTGAGAAACAGAAACACCAGGATTATGAGCTATATTCTATATATGACAATGAGATGTTGGCCATCATGTACGCTTTGGCCAAGTTTCGGCAATATCTGTTGGGGAACAGGTTCAGAGTGAAGACTGATCACAACAGTCTTCGATTATTCTTGGAGAAGGAGTTTAACAAGAGCCAACAAAAGTGACTCAATAAGATCCAAGCATACGATTTTGAGATTGAGTATGTCAAGGGGAAGCATAATGTGGTGGTAGACGCACTATCCAAGAGCCCCGCGACACTCTCTCTCATGGACATCCCCCAAGATTGTGTTGATTTTTGTAGCATCGGATGTACTCTAGCCTCAAGATTTTGCAGAGAGGCTAAGACACATGCATTCTCCAAGACCCAAAAATCATTTGGGAAAACTCCACCTGGAGATGATTTGATTAAAATAATTAATCGTTTTTAATGTATTCCCAAGTCTAAACTTCGGAAATGTGATTAATTAAATTGTATTAATTAAATCTGGTGAGAATCTTCTAGATGAAGACGAAGATCGATTCCAAGATAATCTTAGCCATTGATTATGTTTTAATCTTGGTCGTTGATATCTCAACGAGAAATTATAAGAAGGAACTCGATGGACACTTGGAGAACACACCAATGCAGATACAGTTGCCCAAGCAGATTGATTTTCTCAGTGGCTAAAGTTCGGCAAGAGGGAATCAAATCAGAGGGTGAGTTGCTAGTTGGAGAGAGAGGGATCAACACTAGTCCGAGAGTACAGGAGAAGTCTGGAAGGGGCAATGCAGAGAAGGGACACAGATCACCGACGCAGAGACAGTGACGCAAATCACTAGCACAAAGGAAGTGATGTAGTCACTGAGCAGAGGGTGACGCAGTGAGGCCAATGTAAGGGCAAAAGGTCCTCTCCAGAGACAGAAAAATGTTGTGCAGTGTGAGAAATTGATCAGTAAAATTTCTCTTAGTGTCTTTTCTTCTATTTTTTTATCTAGTATCTTGTACATGAATTATTGTTGAAGAATAATAAAGAAACCCTCATCTGCTGCACCGGTTTTCCCACATTGGGTTTTTCCGGGGACGATTGTCCAAAAATAACTGTGTCATTGTGGTTATATGTGTGCTCGTATTTTTCGTTGCATTCACTTTCCGCAAATTTTTATTTGTGAAGGCTGCAGTGTATATGTTTTGATATTTGCCGTAGAAAACTGCAAATAATTTGTTTAATCAATTTAACAAATAGACGAAATAAAATCAATTGTTGCAGTAAGATTCGAGATATCGAATTTTCACATGGTATCAGAGCGCAGGTGAAGCAAGAAGAGCGAAGCAGGAAGAGCCCAGCGCTGAGAAGAAGAGGGATTTCGAAAAGACTACGTAGGCAGCAGATCGAAACCTCGGAGGGACAGCGCAGTCTATAGTCAAGAGGGAAAAATTTTGTGGAAAATCCTTCTCCAAGTGTAGGCAGCAGATCGAAACCTCAGAGGGACAGTGCAGTCTATAGTCAAGAGGGAAAATTTTCATGGAAAATCCTTCTCCAAGTGAGTCGACAGAGAAAAAGATTTTTCGGATCGAGATTTTCTAGAGGCAAAGGGAGCAGTGCGGCAACTTCAGTGTAGAGCAGATCTTCTGTTGGGACGCAATTTTCTACAGCAGTTGCTGGGGCAGAAAAGTGTCAATGTTAGAAAGGAGAAATAGCACAAAACAATTATGGATAGTCAAGGATGGATTGGAAGATGATTTTGTGTGTCTATCAAGTTCTGCATCAGCTGGTATCTGGTATATTGATAGTGGAGCTTAAGCTCACATGACAGGAGTAATAGAATATTTCTCTAGTTATCAAGAGGAACAGATGGACTTCCAGATCACAATGGGCAACAGAACTAAGTGTACTCCAGTAGGGAGAGTCACCATAGGGTTTCAGACGAAAGCAGGAACCAGCACTAGTGCCACTAATGTACTACATATAATAGGATTGGGTATGAACCTGATTTCAATGTCCCAGTTGCAGGACAAAGGGTATGATGTATACTTCGTGGAAAAGAAGGTGTATGTCAAGCATCCCAGCTGGAAGAAGGTGAGACAAATTGGAGCTCGAAGCAACAAGTTATATAAGTTCCAAATCGATTCTCCAATGGCACTGATAGGAAGTGATAATAACAGTGGGAAGAAGTTGAACGAACTATGGTACGAAAGGATGGGACACTTACACCATGGAGCACTTAGTGTCAAGCCCACAAGCTGGCGTCCCACGACTCGGATATAAGAAGTCCTTTGTATGACTGATATGAGTCAAATTACATAAAGCAGCAGTATGGTGCAAAAAATCTCCAACCCTTTACTACTTCGATGATTTGCCTTTAAATAGACATTTTTACAGCAGGGATGATCTGCCTCTTGGCTAGATTCATCGAATTCTTCCTATGACATCTCATATAACAGAAAAACATGTCTTTTAACAAGAAAATGACAGCTACACCCTAAAGATGACTTTTCCTAATAGGACTCAAACTCTTATTTATTACATCATTCTACCTTATCTTTGAAACAGTTACATGTCAGTGACACAAGCATCACATGCTCGAATAGGCTATGACATAGTTCATCACTACTTTACACATTAAAAACCTTCCTAGACATGTGGAACAAAACCCTATTTTTCAGGAATAGAAGACATTATCTTCAACGAAAGCTTTAGCTTATGAGTTGTCTTCATTGCACTTTCTTCAAGTCATAAATGTTTGATGGTAAGGTCCCTTGACCTGTTGGATGTGTCCAACTGTCCAAAACTGCCATCAAGATGCTCCAAAACCTTCAAAAATAGCTCTCGACGAAAACAGGACATTTTCATAGCGAACTTTGGTAGTGTTGAAAAATGACTTTTGCAGCCAATAACTTTGCTCCTTTGTTGTTCCATGGTGTCACTCTAGTCATGACACATCATCACTATCATTCTCCCTCCTTGAAAGCTACAGAAAGTGAATTTAGAAGTAAAAAGGATGCTATAGAAATTTTTGTAGAGTTTTCCTAGCTTTAAGCCTAGGAAACACTACGAAACTGTGTAAAAGTGCAGAAATTTCAAATTTCAAGACTATCTTCAAGAACTAATCTTCTGCTGCAAAATTTGAGGTCCTCTACATGT
The DNA here is from genome assembly GCA_034641835.2 of Pinus albicaulis. Lineage (NCBI taxonomy): Eukaryota > Viridiplantae > Streptophyta > Pinopsida > Pinales > Pinaceae > Pinus > Pinus albicaulis. The sequence continues at coordinate 712,287,542 of CM076575.1, read as the reverse complement.
TATGGACCTCATCAAACTAATGACGAACACAATCACAATCACCTTACATATTTAAAACATCTTTGCAGATTTTCCTGTTTTTCTGAAAAATAGGTCTTAGAACAGAGCTTATATCTCTGAACCCATGATGTATTTTGCAAAACTGGAGGAGGTTTTTGTCAATAAGAATGTTTCGAAGAAAAACCTCTCTTGGTTTTTTGAAAACCATCTCCAGCTGTCCAAAACCTGCATTTGCAAAACATGTATAAAACAGGAAAACTTTGTTTTCTGAAAATAGGGCCCAAAGACATCCCTATACCTCCCAACTGATAGCACCTGTGAGAAAAGTGAAAGAGGTTATTTTTCCTTGTTCTGTGCTTGACAATAACCTCTCTCAGTATTGCCAAATTCATCTTTGTTCATCCATAATCCTCTCTTCAAACTTACTGCTCAAACATTCCAAAAACACAGCAATTTCCTTGTTAGCTCCAGCAAAAATTTTGACAACTTGAACTGATGCATGTTTTAGCATAGCTAGGGTCCTCCACGAATAGCTTAAGGTCCATGGGTTTCTATCTTATCCACAGAGCCTTCTTTGTATTATTTCTTGTGTATGACCATCTCCTTTTATAACCAAGTTGCCCTCTTAAAAAGGTAACACTTGTAAAGACAAATTGGACAGCAAGCTACTTCATGTGGTGAGGCAGCTCTTAAACAGTGACAGTAAGATGTTTCACATGCAAGAATGAATGTTGAGTGACAAATAATAGCTTAGGATAAGGTTTTATGTTTTAAATGACACCTCATGCTTTAATCATGACACATACATGCCAAAAGGGTAATGATGACCTCATACATGGTTATATACATTTGAATTAACCATAAAAGACTTGAATAACCTCCACCATATCTCCTCTAATCATGAACTGACACCTTGCACCGAATTTGAAAAGACAGATAGAAAAACCTCTTTTCGTAGCGTAGTTAGTGTATTTTTTGGCAGTTTCGCTACGAAAGTATTAGCAATTTTGTAGCGAAAACTGTCTTTTTACTATGTAATTCGCTACGAAAACAAGGAATCTTGGCTAAAGTGACCTTTTCGAATTCAAAAGCTTAGGAGATGGAATTTGACACCTAATGATGACTGATGGGAGATGATGTGACCTATATGGAGGTGGCTTGAGATAAAATGGAGGTAGTCTTGAACTTTAGGATAGGTTAAATATGTATAAATTGAAATTTTCCTATACCAACTTGAATGATTTAAGGAGACCTTTTCCTTTTGATGAGTGAACTGTATGACCATGTCAAGTAATGTTTCAAAATTTTATGAGTGATAACAGCTGTGACAGTGACTAACTTTCCTCATTTACATAAAGCTAACAACTTGGTCCTTCGGACTTTACACTGTGGGTGCTATATTTTGTTGAAACACACACTTCGAAAATATATGAAGCAAACACAAGACTTTGAAAGAGCGATGATATGCCTCAATGCTAGCCCAAAGAGTGAAAATGTGGTCAATGGTAAGGTGCTCACATCTGAAACCTATGTGTCTTCTATCTCTAAGGTTCTACCTCTCAAGCTAGTCCAAGAGCCACAGATGAACAACTCTCATATAGAGCTTGGTGAAAGAGTTTCCAATTACGATCTATGTCACAGGGTTCATCGAACCTGAAGCTTAAGGTTCGAAATTTGGCGAACCTAAAAAAAAATTTCGAATTCGATCAGGTTCGCCGAACCTAAATGTCGAACCTAATGCCGAACCTGATGTTGAACCTAATGCCGAACCTAATCGAACCTAAAGGTGAATTTTATGATTTTTTTTCCATGAAGTTCGATTTTAATAAATTTTATGAGTTTTTCAACGTAAATTATCATTTTTATATTTAACAAAGTCCATTTTACTAATAAAAATTTGTTATTCATAGTTTTTACTAATCAAAATTCGTTATTAAGTTATTCATGTGTTTTTACTAATCAAAATTCGTACTCATAGTTTTATAATTTATTAATTTATTTTGATTTATTTTATTTTATGCCATATATATATAATATATATATATATATTGAAAAATATATATAGTCGAACCTAATGTCGAACCTCATTACGAACCTCATCGGAAAATTCGAATTCGAATCGAACTTAATCGTTGCCAAACTCGAATTCGAACCCAAATCGTGTGACATAGATTACGATAACCTTTAATTACTAGGGTCCAACAATTCTTTAGATTTGAAGATGGGGTGGATTGTGTGGTGGGTCCAGGAGGGAGGAAATCCTACAGATAATGTAGTTGAACAAATCAATAATGTAACATTAAGCCTGGTGAACTAGATGTCAATAATTTTGTCTATGTTGGAACTAGCCAATCGATTATTAGATAAAATTATTTCGTTGAAAGTAAGACTAAAGAATATGTCCTATATAGAAAAGTTTTAAAAAGTTTATGCTAGAACAAAGCAAAAAAGAAGTTGTAAGCGCCCATTTCAAAGAAAGATATGATTATTTTCAAGTCACCTAAGTTACGGGAACAATATTGTTGGATTCTTATGATGACTCAATGAACCTATAATATTCAATACAATTGTGAGTGTAGGACAAATTATAAGTGTGAAAATTTGATGCATTGTAAAAACATCAATCCATCCTAGGTCAACTTCTATCAAAATTCTTTGATATGACCCTCAAATGGAGCTTCTTTCATTATCGTGATTCGCTACAAGTATTTCTTCGGAAAGAAGTCGTATTGGAAAGTAAATGTTAACTTTGTTCAAAGCAATGCAACTAAGTTGTTTGATCAGAGCAATGCTCTTGCGATTAGAATGAAAATAGGGAAATATTGAAAATTTATTTTTCTAAATCTCCAATTTAGAGTAGTTTTGATTCACCTTTAGTTGTGTGTCAGTGTCTTCATCAGAGACTCCACTTTTACCAGTCAATAAAATTTCATGAATTCCGACAAATTGATTTTAAATTCAACCAAGTCTGTAGATGTTTCCTTATCAACAAATTGATTTTCAACTTTTGACTGGTACCCTTGTGATCAACACTATTATGGAAACTACATGGCAATCCTGACATAATCAGAGTCTGGAATGTGGCACTTCATAATAAAACAGATAAAAAATTGGTAGGGATACTTTGACCATTATTCAATAACATATGCACTTCGACCACAATGGCAAAGCGCTCAACATCAAAGACACGATTAAGTAATTCTAATGAGGTAACCATTTGAGTCCTGAACAATTCCAATGTTGGCTGACAGAATAAATTGTCTATTATATCCTTCCTTTATTTCTTTGTCTGTGCTAAGTCGGAACCATCTTGGAATCGGGAAGATGCCAAGGCTTTTTTGTAATATATATAAATTATTTCTTTCCTTGGTTACATGCATTTCCCGTTTAGGAAACAGTCTAAACTCTACAAAGGTTATAAGGAACTGACCTTAAGAACTAGTCATAAGCTAGCAGAAGAGATCCTTAATACTTATGCATGGTTACAAATCTAGAACCCGCTTTTACACATGATTAATGCTCTTGCAATGCTCATAGCCATCATGTATTCTGCACTAATGAGTTTACGTACTTGCATTATAGGGTCTCTCAAAATCTACCATTTTGTTCAAACAACTGCTTCTGTAACCTCTAAGCTCATGCCACAAGAATTGACTGCTTTGAAACCAAAAATTGAACCCCACTTCCATAAGTGACTAAAGCTAATCCACGATTGCATGCAATTTCAAGTTTCAACTGTAAATATAAAATTACGAGGCATGGGATTGTTGTACAAGGTAAGCTCTGTTAAAATTTAAAGGTATTTAAATTTGTGTTGAGAGATAAAATGTGCTCGAGTTCATGTTTGTCAAAAAAGATAATATCACCACTCATAACTGACAGCTAGCTTTTCTATCAAGTTTGAATACAACTAGTGATACCATTCAGAAAATAAAATATTTCAGGGTTACCTTCAAATCCTCGACAGTCTGCAAAAGTGGTTCTCTTGGAAAAGTATGTGCTTGTGCAAATATTGTTCCACTAAAAGTCACCAAGCCAACGACCTCTTCACAGCTGCCAGCTTTGAAAATTGAAGAAAAAAATATCTCAATGCACTTTACATAAGAAATAATAGCTGATATAACTTTTGGGTCCTTGCTATCATACAAGGCATTCCTAAAGTGAATGCAGGGGGCGGAAGCAATATTAGCAGTTTTTTGAAAAACAAAACATTAGGCTTATGGTAATATAGAAAAGAAATGTATCGAAATATCTGACCTTGCACTGATATCACATCTGCAAAAGGCACAAGTATGTCTATCTCATGTGGCCCCTCTGCAACGGATCCCTTATCCTTGGTGATCTGTCAGTCACACCAGCTTGTTATGCAAAGATAAGCAGCTAAAATACTAGTCAAATTATATTCCACAAAGAGATTACCTCAACAAGATTAAAAGATGCACGGAGTAAAATCCTAAGAAAAATTACAGCCCACTCATACATATCAATTGAACCATTGAACCACTCCAAAGGGGAGCTTAAATTTTGGGAAAGCTCATATTGATTTCTCACTCAACCTGAAGACCAAGGAACACCACAAGAGGGGGCCACTCCAAACTGAGTTTGAAAGTTGAAGAAGCTGCTAAGTCAATAGTGGAGACAAATTATCTTTCAAGAGACCAAACTCACTCCCTTGATCATATACAAGTTCAACGTAAGGTGGTGTGAATTTCAAATCCCAGCAAGGTGAGGTAACCTTGGTACAAGGTATAACCCAACAACCACTCTTATTTATAAAATTCTAAAAAAAATTATTTTCCGAATTAGATTAGGATTTGTGCTCCCTGATTTTCATTGATTTTATCATATTTAGCAAGCTTTACCTTGGAAATTTTGATATAAATGTTAGATCTAACTAAGGATAAATAAAATAATTTATTTAGCACATTTTACACTTGTATCTAGTCAACCTGTCTTGCAGATCTAGGATTCTATTAGCTATACAATACAAGATCTATATTAAAATCAAATATTTATGGCACTTTACGATTAATCCATACTCAAGAGATCTCTCTAGTAGCTCTATAGTGCTTAACATTGTCTACTTTACTCTCTGAAGTGAATTTCATTTAATTTTCAACCATATTTAAGGCTAACCTTTAGATGTGGAATTTCTCGAGTACTTTTCCCAGGAGGGTTTCAACCTGTTGACCACTCCATGTCAACTACCCTATAGCAATGCTACAGTACACATTTTTGCAAAGGAATTCTATCATGTTCGAGCAGTCAGATATCCAGAATTCATCGTCATCATTTGTCATTTTATCAAAGATTTCAAATTCTGCAGCCTGGTGGGCCATTGTTAAAATGATTCCAATGTGTTTATAAATCCATGTACAACACCCAGGTAAGCTTAAGAATTTTTGCTAACGAGTTTCATCCTAGGGAGTTTTTTAACCTCGTTAATTAATTTGAACACAAAATAATTAATAGAGTTTTTCTCCCACATATATGACCAAAGCTAGGGTGGGATTCGAAAGAGATGTCTTAAGTGAGTCCTAGCATATCGAATCTATGCATAATTATCATACTAGATCATGTCTTGAGTCTCGCAAAATTTGGTTAAGTCTAAGTGTCTATTTTTAATTATTAAATCTTTCAACTGGTCGGAAATTTAATAATTTGGATGTAAATTGTAAAATCAAATGTTTGTAAAAGTTGAACGGGGTGGAGTACTCACAATTAGAACCTCTACACCTCAACTTTGTGTTTAGACACCTTTTGAGCGTTGAAATTATGTTTAACCCCTCAAATTATTTTTATTTTCTTTTTTCGGCGAAAAAAAGGCTAAATAATTAGATGGAAATTGGTCATAAAATAAAAATGAGAGAAAAATAAATCATCTCCAAGTCAAAAATATTAAAAAATGGAATGTGCACTTTCCAAGAAGGAAATCTCCACAAATCAAGCAAGCAAAAATTCAAGAGAATATTGTTGGTCCAGAAAAGAGGAATTAATTCCCAGAAAAATCATTTTTTTAAGAAAATTTGAGTTTATGGTCCAGGTTGGTCTAAGTTACCGGATCTGGGAAGCAGAGGGCCAAGTTTGTCGGTTCCACGAATCTGATCCGGATCTGGATCCGGATCCACCTAAATATGGCAAAATATGGCAAAAATATGGTTCAACAAATTTAGGAAACGGCTCATGGCAGGGAAAACGAATCCCACAGTGAAGGAGAAATCGAATGCCGGAAATGTGCAAAATTATATTTCAAATGTCAGATTTTTACTTTAGGTTTCGATTTAGGGTTGCAGTCATCGTTTCATTAAAGGTCGGCGGTAATCGATTTATGTTTGCGTTCATCTTTTCGTTAAAGCCTAAAGGTCTACGGCAAGGTTAAAATAAAGTTCAAACTTATTCAAGTCAACTTTTTTAACTATTCAGCCGCACCAACTGTTCACTCTTATTCAGCGATACTGCAACACCCACCGACAACTGTTCACACCACAGCAAACAGGCAGCACCGACTGTTCACACTGCAGCAAACAAATAGCACCGACAGCACATAGGCAGGCACACCGACAGGTAGCACGCAGGCAGGCAGGCACCGGAAAAACAACTGACTCACTGCACATTTTCACCAGTTTTCATTGCAGCACCGACCAACTCCAAAGGCTCATCTGCGGCTTCCCGACAGAACAAGGTAGGCTTTCTGCTTTCAGTTGTCCACGCTCCAGCATAGTTCAAATTTAATTATTCTCCGCATAGTAACAACTTTAATAAGTATATATTATTTAAGAAATAAATTATTAAATTAATCACTTAATAATATTAAGTTTTAACATATTAAAAATATATATGAAGTTTAATAAGTATATATTATTTAAGAAATAAATTATTAAATTAATAACTTAATAATATTAAGTTTTAACATATGAAAAATATATATGAAGTCTAGATTAATAATATTAAACTATAAATATATCTTTAATATATGAATATGAACATTGAATATTGAATTAATTATATATATAAACAAGATTTTAGAATTATGGTTTCAATTTACCATCTAAATTCTAATTGTTTAATCGCTGGTAGCACCATAATATTTCTTAATAATTAATTAATTAATTATGATATAACTTAATATTAAATAAGTTATAAGTTAATATTAAATTATTAATACATAGCCTCTTAACAATTTTAATTTATAAATCTTATTCATATAGTCTAGGACCTTAATCCATATATGATATAGCCCTAGCCCTATGTATATACTATATTGTAATTTTTGGGTATTTCCTTTTGTCACATTGGGGTTTTGGTTTGCTTATAAAGTTATAACTTATTTCCATATAGTCACAAGTGTATTTTAATTTTTAATTGTGTATTGATAATATATTATTTTTTTAATTTTATACGCAGAGGTAACCTATAAACCATTATCGTTATGGAACCATCACAGCATGACCAGAGTGAAGGGGAAATCATAAGAACAGACCCAAAATCTCCTTTGTGGCAGCATGTGGAGATTATTGGGAAAAATCCTGGAGGTGGTTCATTTAAATGGAAGTACAATGAATGCCAAGATATAAAAAATGGTTCATATACTAGAGTGAAGGCCCATCTCACTAGTCAAACTAACACAGGGGTGCAAGTATGCACTGAGCCAAAAGATGCAAATGGAAAACCTGGCCAAGATTTGAGTCCTGGAAAAATGAAATTCTATGCATCTTTACAAGAAGCTGTTGACAGGAACCTTGTTAAGGGAAAACACCCTATGCAAAGCTCTACAACTAGGCCTACTGCCACAACTAATAAAAGGCCTACTCTAGGCCCTATTGAAGCAGCTTTCAATAATCAAGGTAGAGACATAGTCGATGAACAAGTGGCTCGTTGCATCTATGCAAATGGGCTAGCATTCAATTTGGTCCATTCCCCTTATTGGCAACAAATGATTAAGGCAGTTAATGAAGCACCAAAAGGGTACAAAAGCCCTGGATATGAAAAGGTTCGCACTACTTTGTTGGCATCAAAGAGACAATCTGTGGATAGACAACTACAAACAATCCAGGATACATGGGCAGAAACAAGGGTGTCCATCATTTCTGATGGACGGAGAGACCAAAGAAACCGTCCATTAATTAATGTTGTTGCAGTATGCCTCCAAGGGGCAATGTTTTTTAAGGTTGTTGATTGCAGTGGAATAGAGAAAGATGCATCTTTCATATCCACAATTCTTATTGAGGCAATAGAAAGTGTGGGGTCACATAATGTTGTCCAAGTCATTACAGACAACGCACAGGTTTGTAAAGCTACAGGGTTGATTGTGGAGGGTCGATATGATCACATATTTTGGAATCCATGTGCAGTGCATTCATTGAACCTTATGCTTGCCAAGATTGGTGAGATTGAATGGATTAATGAAATATATCTAGCAGCAAAAAAAATCCAAATGTTCATAACCAATCATTCAATGTCTCAGGCCATATATCGAGGTTTTACAAAGTTGGAGCTATTGAAGGTACTATTTTTTTAATCAGTTTTTACTATTATTTGTATTGGAAATTCTTAATTTTAATTACAAATTTATATATGATTTCTCATTTGAGATTTGAATTTTTGAAAATTGTAGGTTGCTAAAACTCGTTTTGCTTCCCATACTCTTGTCATAAAGAGGCTTGTGAAGGTGAGACAAGCATTACAGTCAATGGTAATTGACCCTCTTTGGGAATCATGGAGGACTTCCACTTCTGATAGAGGGCAAAAAATCGAGTCCATCATTCTTGATGATGCATGGTGGGACAAGGTCCAATACCTTCTGCGGTTTACTGAACCAATTTTGACCTTGATCAAGGCATTTGACGCAGATACACCTTGCTTGGGGGAAGTTTATGAAAACATTGATAGTATGTTGGAAAGAATAAGGGAAATTATCAGAGCAAGTGAAAATGACCCTTATGAAAAATTCTATAATTTAGTGAAGGACATAGTTACAGAAAGGTGGAACAAAATGACCACACCATTACACCTTTTGGCCTATGCATTGCACCCTAAATATTATCATTCCAAAATTTTGTCTTTACCTGGTAGAACAGCGCCAAACAAGGATTCTGAAGTGGTACAAGGATACAAAAAGAGCTTTGAGGAAAATCTATAGAGATATGGGAGTTGCAATAGAAGTACGCCAAGAATTTGGAGGATTTGTACAATCTACTGGTAGCTTTTCAGATCCAGTAGCTATGGATGATCGAGGGCATCTTGATCATATTACTTGCTAGGGCTTCCATGGTGGAGATAGCATTCATCTCTCCACTCTAGCCACCAGGTTGTTATCACAGGTTGATAGATCCTCATTAGCTAAGAGGAATTGGAATACATATGGTTTCATCCATTCAATGAAGCGAAACACGCTGGGATCGGCAAAGGCTGAGGATCTTGTGTATGTTCATTCCAACCTACGTCTTCTATCACATGTTGAACCAGAGTATAAAAAAGATTCGAGCAGGATGTGGGATGTGGAGCCTGAGATCTCTGAATTGAACTTGACATTGAATGCCATGACTCGCATCAACATACTTGAGGATATTGTTCCACCACCAGTCCAGCCTGTGAAAAATCCTAGATCTGGATTCCTATTGCAACAAATCTGAATTACTTCTCCTATTATTTGATAATTATTTCATTACATTGAAATACTGAAGTAATTACTGAAGCAGTCTAAACAAATATTGTTGCGGAATAAATCTAAGTGTTGAAACAATCTGAACAAAATACAATGAAAAACAACCACATTGACACAGTTATTTTTGGACTAAGTCCCCAGAAAAACCCAACTTGGGAAAACCGGTGCAGATGATCTAAGGGTTTGTATTATTAAGCAGCAAAATCTTGAATACAATTAGGGTGCCAACATCTGGCAAGCCCTTCAGAGAAATCTAGACAGCAAAAATAACTGTGAGATATATACCTCACTCAGCAAGTCTCCGACTGATCAAAAACAGTGTTGATGAAGCCCTCACTGCCTCTGCGTGATTGCTTACGCTGGATCTGCGTAAGCCTATGTAGGCAAGCTAGAGGGACTGCGTCACCCTTTCCTGCAGCTAATCTAGCTTATCTGAAGTTGGATCTTGGCCCTCCTGGCTCAGAACCCAAGCCTCTATTTTTCTCCGGACTGACTCCAAGAGACACTGCGTGGGCTCTACGTGATTCTCTGCAGTAACTATGTCACCCCTACCAGAAACTGCGCTGTCTCTCTCCTGCGTTGATGTTGTCTTTCTCTGAAATGTATTCTTGGCCCTCCTGACCAATCTCTGCTTCTACCCCTCTCTGGATCTGATCACTTAATCAAATCACTTAGCAAACCCAGCCCTAGTGATTTGTTCTTGATCAACAAGTTGTGTCTCCTCACACAAATTCGAAAATGCTCAATGGCTCAAGTGTCAAGTGTATTTTCCATAGGCCCCTCACCCTCCTTCTTATAATCTTTCATTGACTCTTCAATGGCCAAGATTAAAACATAATCAAGGGCTAAGATTAACTTGGAGGTGATCAGCTTTCTTAGAAGATTCTGCCGTTTAATTAATACCCTTTAATTAATCAGTTTCCCTAAGTTTAGACTTAGGAAAACATTAAAAAAACGATTAGTTAATTTTATTAAATCATCTCTAAGTTTTATGGAATACATGTGTCTTAGCCTATATACAAAATTACAAGGCTAGAGCACATCCGATGCTACCATAAATCAACACTCCCTCTTAGCAAGGAAAGTGCTCTAACAAAACAACTCAATGTGTTGTTGATATGACTTTTGTAACATCTCTATTGTGCTATTGATGCTGCTCACCAACACTGCACAAAAAATGATGCAACTGTATTGCTGTTGACTCTGCTTGTTGCTGCCAACTGCCACTGTACTGCAACTCCCTCTAAATTCTGCAACCATGTTGCTACACTACATGAGCACCACTCTGCACTACGCTGCCTCTCTGTGCACTGCGTTGCTGCTGCTCATCTCTGTTGTTGCTGCACTGCTGCTACTGTTGCTAATTGCAACAGAAAAACATCTGAAATTTGGACAAGTAAGTCTGCTTCTGAGGAATGAAACTGAATGCTGCTAGTTTATGCACTAGCTCTCTAAAGATATTGCATTGTTGCTACTCTGCACTGCACTACATTACGTTGCACCAATGTGCACTGCGCTGTTGTTGTTGTTGTTGTCTCTTTTCTGCGTTGATCAGGCTCTAGTACTGCGAGCCACTGCATCATCTCATCATCTTCTGCTACAAGTGTCCATCCTGCTACTGTAGCTCACATGTGATCTAAGAGTTCGGAAATACTCAAGGATCCTGCCTCCTTGTAGATTCTAGATCTACAAATCCAAATCAACCCACTTTTCTCCTTTTGGAATATGAGCTAACATAGCACAATCTTTCTCTGCCTCAATCTTGGCAGCTTCTGCATTTGGATCTTCCTTCTCCTCTTTATCCTTTTTCTTAAGAGGACATCGTGTGGCATAATGCCCCATTTCCCCACACCGGAAGCACTTGATCTTAGAGAGATTTTTCTTTTTCTGCTTCGGTTGCCCTTTTGATGCAAGCGCAGTGTTATCTTCTTCCTCCTTGACCTATGAAATGCTACTGCCATCCACCAAGTGGAATTTCAGGAGATCTCTCCTCAACTCCTCTTGTTGTAATGTTGCCCACATTGCTTCCCATCCTGGAAGCTTTTCTCTACCCAATATACTTTGGACAAAGACATGATAATCCTCTAAACAGAGTTTAGTGTGAGCCTTACTAGCTCTGAGTCTTTAGGAGCAGATCCTACTGCAAAAAGTTGATCTCGGTTTTCCTGAATCTAAGACAAGAAGGAGTCAAAACGCTCTCCCTTCTTCATCCTGATAATCCGCATCTTCTCTTCAAGGAACATCTTCCGCTACTCAGAAGATCCTTGATACAGGCTTTTTAGCCCTACCCACTTTTCTCTAGCAGTGGCTTTTGCTGCTATATGAGGTACGATATGATCCTTCACTCCATCTAAGATCAATTGTTTGGCTCTAGCCATATTCTTCTTGAACTGCCTCAGGTGTGCTGCATCAAGAGGTTTTGCAACTGCGTTGTCTATGAGGGCTTTCAAATTGTGTTCATCAAGGAGAAATTCTATCCTTGATTTCCAGATGATGTAGTTGGAGGCACCCTCCAATCTATCTTGGCCATCTCCTCAACTGTCGATACCTTGCTCTAACCCTCTGCTCAGCTTGACTTATGCACTCCTTGTGGAGTGAGTCACTTCTTCTGCTGCTGCATGGGAAAAACTGAGTTTCTTTGAGTAAGAAACCCTCTGACGTCAAGAAATCCCCAACTGTGTTTTTCAGAATTTTCTGATGCTTATGCACTAGCTCTTACTGTTGTGCCGTAACTGCGTCCTTCAGCTACACTGCTCTGCTACGCTGCCTCTTCTGCAACTGAAAAAGCTTACCCCTTTGTCAACTCTCTCAAAGGGAGCCTTTTCTGCACGGGAATGCCCTCCTGGCCTGGACAACATAGTTTTTTGGGAGGGTCTGTTGCTGCTTACGCAGATCCCAAACTCTACAGCGTTGATCTGCTGGTTCTCTTCGTTTCTCCTGCACTTCAGCTTAAATAAGCTCTGATACCATGTGAAAAATCCTAGATCTGGATTCCTACTGCAACAAATCTAAATTACTTCTCCTATTATTTGATAATTATTTCATTACATTGAAATACCTAAGTAATTACTGAAGCAATCTACACAAATATTGTTGCAGAATAAATCTAAGTGTTGAAACAATCTGAACAAAATACAATGAAAAACAACCACATTGACACAATTATTTTTGGACTAAGTCCCCGGAAAAACCCAACTTGGGAAAACCAGTGCAGCAGATCTGAGGGTTTGTATCATTAAGCAACAGAATCTTGAATACAACTAGGGTGCCAACATCCGGCAAGCCCTTCAGAGAAATCTAGACAGCAAAAATAACTGTGAGATATACCTCACTCAGCAAATCTCTGGCTGATCAAAAACAGCGTTGATGAAGCCCTCACTACCTCTGCGTGATTGCTTACGCTAGATCTGCGTAGGCAAGCTAGAGGGACTGCGTCACCCTTTCCTGCAGCTGATTTGGCCGATCTGAAGCTGGATCTTGGCCCTCCTGGCTCAAAACCCCAACCTCTATCTTTCTCCGGACTGACTCCAAGAGACACTGCGCTGGCTCTACGTGATTCTTTGCAGTAACTGACTCACCCCTGCTAGAAATTGCGTTGTCTCTCTCCTGCATTGATGCTGCCTTTCTCTGAAATGTATTCTTGGCCCTCCTGACCAATCTCCTGCTTCTGCCCCTCTCTGGATCAGATCACTGAATCAAATCACTTAGCAAACCTAGCCCTAGTGATTTTTTCTTGATCAACAAGTTGTGTCTCCGCACACAAATTCGAAAATGCTCAATGGCTCAAGTGTCAAGTGTATTTTCCATAGGCCCCTCACCCTCCTTATAATCATTGACTCTTCAACGGCCAAGATTAAAACATAATCAAGGGCTAAGACTAACTGGGAGGTGATCCATGACTTTATCTAGAAGATTCACACTTGATTTAATTAACACCCTTTAATTAATCAGTTTCCCTAAGTTCAGACTTAGGAAAACATCAGAAAAACGATTAATTAATTTAATTAAATCATCTCTAAGTGGAATTTTCCAAAACCATTTCTGGGTTTTATGGAATACATGTGTCTTAGCCAATATACAAAATCACAAGGCTAGAGCACATTTGATGCTACCATAAATCAACAGAGCCTACTGATGCAACTTCCTACATTCCAGGACCACCATCATCTATTCAGGATGTAGAGTTGCAATATGCAGAAGATAATGTAGATCCATTTGAGGATATGTAAATGTATTTACTATTATCATTTATGATTTATGATATTATGATCATTTTTGTTACTTTTTACGAGGGAGGATGCATCATTTCAATCTTTCAGTCTTCATATTTATAATATATCTAATGGTTTCAGTTCTAAAAGTGTTTGATGGATTCAATTTTTGAACTCTACAGTGTTTTTTTAAATTTAAAAAAAAAAATATTATTATATTTTAAAATTTTGGTACTTGACGTATCCTTGTTGTATCTGGATCCTGGATTTTCAAAAAAAATAGCAAATCTGGATCCTGGTAACTTAGAGGTTGGTTAAGTGAATGGGATTTTTCAAGGAGAAAAAGTCAAAAAATAAAAAATAAAAAAAATAAAAATAACTTTTGGACCATGAAAAAGGCCTTCATCAAGGAATTCGAATTCTTTTTCAAACAATCAACAGTGGAGATTATTTTGACATGCATCAAGCATTTAATCGGCCAAGATCAAATCAAATTTGTACACCTTCATGGAACTAGTTGTTTTCCACTTGGAACGGTCTCTAAAGCCCTCATTTTTTCTATATAAGGAAGCATATGCTCCTCGTTGTAACATCTCTTAATGTTGTGCTCTGGCTTTTTGCTCTTGATGCTCTCTCTATTTTGAAATAATAATAAACAAGTCTTTGGGGTGAAATACTGTGGCTCTTCTCTTATGGATATGGTAATGACTTCTTTAGCTTAATTTTCTACTGGTGATTATATTTGTTGCTTCATTTGCTTACATAGAATTATTAGTGTATATCTATCTTACACTGGTAATTAGATTTGGAAAATGTTTTAGGGATGGCGGTGGCTAGTGTGTTTTTGTTTAAGTTGCTAGAATTTCCTTCCATCATATTTTTCTTGTCTCATCTAAAGCTAACAATTTTTTTCTGAGTTGTGTAGAAAACATTTAATTGAATCAGATCTCAAACATAAGGGGGATGTCTTCGCTTATGTTAACCAACTCTCGAGGGAGTAAGTGGGAGAACCCGCTCTATTTACTTTAAATTTTAAAAGACTTATCTAATATTTTTCTTATCTCATCTAAACCTAACAATTTTTTTTGAGTTGTGTAGAAAACATTTAATTGAATCAGATCTCAAACATAAGGGGGATGTTTTTGCTTAAGTTAACCAACTCTCGAAGGAGGAAGTGGGAGAACCCACTCTATTTACTTTAAAAGACTTATCTAACAATATTTTTATTGCAGGGGTTTCTACACTTGGGATTGAAAAAAATCATATTTTTATTAATTCTCTAATTTAAAAAGGGGACATTAATGAAACTATATGCTTGTTAGAGCTTTTTCATTTATATATATGTAAATAAATTTTATTTTCTTCTATTTTTTTATTGTAATTAAATTTATTTTATTTTATTAAAAGAAAATATCTTATTGAGGGTTAATTGAAATACTTTCTATATAAAAAGGTTAATATCATTGTAAATTTCGTAAATGTTTGTAAATAAATTTTCCTTTAACCCTTCATATCCATAGTTGTCTTGTATATATATGTTTGGGTATCTTATTTTTGTCCCTGGCAAACATGAATGGGAAAGCTTAGGGTTTGGAATTTATTTTTTCTGCAGGTCACTTTTCCCAACGTTTGAAAGCAAAGCGAGTTCATTAAACGCCTAGACTTCACCCAGCCTTGCGACTAGGGTTTGGAGGATAACGTCATATCTTTTGGAGACTGTCAATTTTTTTTAAATCTTTTTTCTTCAAGGCCACAGCGCTGAAAGGTTTATTTTTATGGTTTAGCAGGGGTTTCATTTTTGGCTTGCTATAATTTTTTGTACATTAACCTTTTGTTTTGTAGTGGAAAGATCAGAGATTTGGAGTCATTTTCTTGAGGACCAAGAACTTTAGAGAAGCCCATCTCTTTCTGGAAATTTTTTACTGATTTCTGGCATGGCCGCAGGCACATGAAACTGTCTCAAATCCTGGAACGATTTTCTTTGTTTTAAAGAAGGGTTTGAAGTATAATTTTTTTTTCCAGAAATTTTTCCTCCAATCAGTTTTGTTTGCAGGCCCAGAAGGTTTAAAGATTAGGCTGAGAGCCTTCTTCTTGCTCAGACCTGTAAGGAGTTTGTGAGGGAATTTTCATCATCTTGAGAAATTTTGAGACTTATTTGTTACCTTGACTAAGTGCATTTCAAGAGCTGTTGTCTGCTCTTGTTGAAGGCAGTGAGCCAATGAAAGATTTTCTTACACTCATTAAAGTCTGCAGGGTTTTAAGGTTGTTTATAAAGGAGGGTTAATATACAATATGAGCTCCGAATTACAATTTGTAAAGCCTTCCTTTGCTGGACCGAGAACAGAGAAAAGTTTTCATCTCTTTGCAAAAGTGTATTCAATGTCTGAAGGTTGATATCTTCGACACCATTTGAACCTTAACTCATCACAAAAATCACCATAGCAATTTCATATAAAAAAAAAAAATTGGAATCATTTTAGTGCTGGCTGTAAGGGCTAACTTTTTTTTTCTTTTTTTTTTTTCTCTTGAAGGCCGTGGGCACTATTTGATTACTGGTAGCTTTAATGCTTGAAGGCTGAGATTCTATTGAAAGTTCGATCAGACCTTTGTAGCGTTCATCTGATCCGGTATTAAAGAAGATTTGATTTCACTATTATAACTGACCGTTCTTGTCTTGTGCAGAGATCCCACATCTTTTGCTAGGGTTTGTCATCTAAATTTGTGTTTTGTAGAAGCATAAGAACAGCCTTCGTGGAAGGACTGTGAAAGGTTACTTGGAGAGGTCTAATTTCTTTAGGTTGCGAGCCTAAGCGCTCATTTCTTATATCTGGTCATTGCAACAGATTTTGATAGCTTCCAAGCCTTGAAACCTAAGTAAAGTTCCCAAAATCAAATTAAAATTGTAATCAGTTTTCAGGGTTGGCCGTAAGCATAATTGGAGGACTTTTTCCTCTTTACCTTGAGCTTGAGAAAGCAACATACCTTCTGATCTGAAAGTGATTTATTTGGGGATTCCCAATATTAATTTTAGGTGTTTAATGCCTGAAACGTTTGCGATTCACTACAGAAATTCTTCCCAAAATTTTCCTATCCTTTTCCTTGTTGGCTGAAAGTATCTTCATTTTCTAGTGTGATTCTAATTGAAGACTAATCTTTTGTTGTTTGCAGGAAGGTTTGTTGAAGAATGTAACGAGGATCAGTCTTCATAAAATGTGTTTGAGTCATTATGTAATGTACTTGTCAAAAGAATAAAGAAAAGAGTTTGTATTATTGTAACAATGACTTATTAAAGGATGGGTTTTATGCTTGGGTCATCATTATATTAGTCAAAGTCCCCATTGTGGACTCCTAAGATTAATATTGAGTCAATAAAGTCATTGTACATTTAAAGAGACCGTTCTTGGGCTTTTAAATCATGTAAAAATCTTTACTATTGTGTCAAAAATGAATTATGTCACCTCCAAACCAAGTTGGCCTAAAGGAGATCAATTCGGCCCAAAGGGGACCAATTTGACCTCACCTGGAGCCTATAAATAGAAGGAGATTGAATTCATTTGAAGGATCTCATCTCAAGCTAGTTCGATATCTCCACTGAAGCCGGAAAAAGTGCGAAGTGGGTCAAGGAAGCCAAAAGGAGTGCGAATTGGGTCAAGGTCAAAGAGAAGAAGAAAATCGAAGTTTTGGTGCTACTCTCTCTACATTTCGTGCCCTAGTTTGTGTTGTTGTTGTTGTTGCCTGATGTCGTAAATTGTTGCATAGTCAAAGTTGTTGGGGACAAGTTGTTGTTGCTATTGGGTCGAAGATCTAGAAAAGTTGACTTGGTGTGGAGGAAAGGTTTGGTCTATGTCTAGGGTGAAGAGTCTCAAAGAAAACTATTGAAGGAAGAGAAATTTGACCGGATTTTCCCCTAGAGAGGGGTTTTGCCCTAGCATAGTGCCTCAATCTTGTCTTGTGTTTTTGTGATCATACACACATAATTTGGTAATTGCTTGATGAAAGATAATCGAATAAAGAAGGAAAATAAGCCAACATAATTCACAAGTAATTATCAAGAAAGAGGAATCAAACCCTAATCTACTTGCATTGATTTCTCAACAAGGTTTGCACTAAGGTTCAACCAGAGATTCATCACACATTTTTTAGCTTGAATTTCAGATTTTCAGAGGATCTTCTCACTTAAACAGCGGGCAAGCTCGGATGTCAAATCATTTTTGTTGGAGGTAATGATTTAGAGGGTTGACCTACTTGTCTTGGGGTGTTTTAAAGTTGTGATCGTAATTGGATCAGCGTTATTGCTTGAGGAGAAAAGTTATTTAAAATCCTCTGATCATTGTAAATCTCCTTAAGTCTGAAAAGAGCCCTTATCTGTGTCAAAGGGTCTCTCTTGTGACATCTTTAAAACCTTGTAATTTTCTTAAGAAGGCATTCTAGTTTTGTAAGCCTTCTTTAAAAAGTCCTAAAGTCCTCTCACTCGCTGTCACAAGAAGGACTTCTTTGTAACATTTCAATAAAAGATTCATCTTTTTCTGAGGGAGCTTGGGGTCCTCACCCCTTGGCATCCTTGTCTCCTCTTGTCTATGTCTTAATTTTTCTCTGCTTGCATTAGTTTTAGATGTGATTCTTTAGTCTTGTTCAGGGTTGTGGGGGAGCTCCCTCTCAAATTATTGCATAGTGTTGCTCGTAGCATTGCCACTGCTAACTGTTTCACTGCAACTCAGTTGCTGAGAGTAAGCAACTGAAGGACCCTTGCCCAAATGACAGACAAGTCAGTCGGGATGCATCTCATCACTGAAGCTTCATAGGTTGTTGCCTCTGGACTGTCCTCATGAGGCTACTGCATTGTTGCAGCTCTGCACTGCGTAAGCAGATCTCCTCTGCACTACCTCTGCGTTGCTACCCCTACGTTGTTGTTGCATCTACACTGCGCTGGTCCCTCTTCAGCGTGTCAGCCTCTGCTTCATCCGTGATCTTCTGCACCCACTGCTCCACTTGTCCTGCTACTGTCTTAAGGCTCTCGTAGCTCGTATGTGATCCAAGAGTTGGGCTACTCAAGGATCCTACCACCACTCTATAGCTACTCTACAAATCAATATCGCCCCACTTCTGTGGTTCATGAGCGTTCATGGCTACGTCATTGTCTGCTACAACAGCCTTGGAACTATAAGCTTCCTTGTCCTTTCTTCCTTTAAGGACAATTGCAGGCGAAGTGTCCAAGTTCGCAGCATTGGAAACATCTGATCTTTGACGGATCACGCTTCTTTTTCCCTTGATGCTTCTTTGATGCCAGGGCTGCATCTTGCTCTTCCTCTTTCTTCACCTTGCTCGAATTGGTGTTGTACTGCCTCTTGGTCATTCGTCGGATCTCCTCTTGTCGGAGGATAGCCCACATATTGACTCAGTTAGGAAGGTCCACTCTGCCCAAAAGACTTTGGACAAATGTTTCCTTGTCTTCTATGACAACATTTAGAGCAGTCCTCACCATGACATCATCCTCCACCTTGACCCCCATGCCATTCAGTTGATCCCGGATCGACTGCAGTCTGAATAGGAAAGGATCGATTTCCTCCCCCTTGGACATCATAAATAACCTCAGCTGGTTCTCCAGAAGCATCTTCCTTTGGACGGACTTCCCTAGATACAATGTGGTTAAAGCTTCCCATATCTCATGAGCCGTAGTCTTCTCCACTATGTGTGGTATCACATGATCTTTAACCTCGTCCATCATGAAGCGCTTGGCATGTGTCGTTGCTTCATTATGCTCTACCAGGAGTTTCACATCGGTTGGTGTATCTAAGACTTTCTCTGCATGCTCCCTCAAGTCGTATGCCTCTAGGACTACCAGGATTCTAGCCTTCCAGATAGCAAAGTTGGACAGGCCATCCAACCTATCCTGATCATGCAGTTTGTGTGGTGCCATCTGCTCAGAAATTTGTCGGAACATATCCTTGGCGAGAAAGGCACCCTCTGCTCCATCTAACAACTGACTTCCTCCCTTGGAAGTCTGCCAAACACAACGAATCAACACTCTTCGATCACCCTACAATCGATCTTCAAATTTCTTTGGCAATGAAATCTACTATGAAGTTGTTCTCCTCCCGCTCTTTGTCAACTTAGCTTAGGGTTAATTTTGCACTGGTAGAATCTTCAACCCACCAGCAACTGCTGAGGATCTGCAGCTCAACTTCCGGTTCACAGCACTCTGCACAGCAATGAAATTCTGGATTGTGTCACCCTGGTTGGCTTTTGTGTGAGCAGACTGGCTCAGCGCAGGCTGCTCCTGCGTCCCTCTGGAAGACTTTGCGTTGTCTTTGCGTCACCCAGTTGGGACTGCGTCAACCCCTTTGTGGCTCTTGCTGCCTCTGCGTCCTTCTGCTGTTGCGCTGCCCTCTCCGGTTTCTCTATTGTTGCTACTGCATTCTATAATACAGAATTCTTCAGTCGTCTTGCTGGAGATCTAGCTTGATCTGCAATCGCTCTAATACCATGTGAAAATTTCTTAAACTTAAGAAACCCTACTGTTACATCTTGATTTACTTCTACTTACATAAGCTATTAATCTAAATATTCAAAAGTAACATCAAAGTAAATACAGTTAACAGCCTACACATACAGATCAAATACTGAATAACATGCTCATAAACAAAGTGACACACAAGGATTTTCTAGACAAATGTCCCCGGAAAAACCCAATGCGGGAAAACCGGTGCTGCTAGCTTCTGGAGGGTTTTTATTATTATGCAGATTCTAAGTACAACAATCCTGGGCACCAAAACTGGTTAACCCGAAAGAGAAATAAAAATGTCAGTAATACCTCTATCCAGAGACAGGAAAATATGACCGATTCACACCCTCAAATGGGATTTACAAAACTCAGCCCCTATCTAGCCTCTTGAAACCCCAGCGTTGTTCTGAAGCCCTCTGCGTCAACCTTCCTGGCCTTCGTCAGCCTCTACGCTACTTAGGAAGGGCCTGCGTCACCCTAGAAGGGGTTATGCTACCCCTGCGCTGCCCAAACTGGGCTTGCACTAGCCTTCCTTGGCTCCGCTGCCCCTGCTAGGCTCTTCGCTGGACTGCATAGTTGCTGCCTCTGCGCTGCTCTGATATGCTCCTTCTTTGCCCTTGTTGTACTCTTGGCCTAGGACTAGACCATCCCCCTCACCAATACTGCCCCTCGCTGCAGCTGAAACACTTCTGAAATTTTTAGCAAACCACGTCCTAGAATCTCAGCTTAGCTTCAGTGCTCTGCCAGTGTCTGTGTTCTCCAACTGATCCCAAGCCCTTCTCTTATACTTTTCTCGTTGGAAAACCAACGGTCATGATCTAATCTCTAATCGACGGCTAAGATTAGAAGTTGTTTGATCTGTGTCACTTAAGTCATTCTCATCACATGTTTAATTTAATTAACTTTAATATTTAATTTTCCTAAGTTAGACTTAGGGTCCTTAATTAAAAATATTAATTAATTAAATATCTTTTAACCCTGATGGAATTTCTTCAAACACTTTCTAGGTCTTCAAGATCTTATGTACTCTAGTCCCTCCACAAAATTTGGGAGCTAGAACACATCTGATGCTACCCCAACACCCCAAAATCTCAACACCTTTGTGGGAAAATGCCATGGGATGGAGATAAAAATGTAGGAATCAAAGCTTGTGTAAGTGTGTCAGCAACAAATACAGCCCAATACAAATCTAAAAGATCTAGGGGTTTCATTGAAACTTATGCACCATCACATCATGCACAAAGAAGTCCATCAACTTCCACCCATGGCAATGGATATGGAGGCACACCTGGCACGGGAGAAAACATCTCTTTAAGGCGTAGAACCATATCAGATTTCCTTGACAAAGGGTTTAGAAATGATGTGGATTCAAAAAATTTCCAGTTTCTCTATGCATGTGGGGCACCATTCAATGTTCTTCACTCACCTTATTGCCATGAAATGGTTTTTGCCATTAATGATGCCCCCAAAGTATACAAGAGCCCTGGGTATGAAAAGGCTAAAATCGTGGGACTTGGTCATGAAAAAGCAAAAATAACTCATTCTTTGAGTAGAATGACAAGTTCTTGGAATGAGCATGCGGTGTCCACTGTATCTGATGGATGGACACATGTAAAAGGCAAGCCATTGATAAGTGTTCTTGTTGTGTCTGTTAGTGGTTCAATATTCCTTTCATCATATGATTATTCAAATAATTTCAAGGCCGACATCAACATTGCAGAACCATTACTTGACACAATTGAACGTATTGGGCCATATAATGTCATCCAAGTCATCACTGATAATGCTGGTAATTTTAAGGCAGTGGGAGCAATTATTGAGGATAAATACCCCAACATATTTTGGTCTGAGTGTTTGGTTCACACAATGAACCTTTTGATGCATGATATAATTAAAAATGAACAACCTCAATACAGATGGCTTGGTGATTTGTACAAGAGAGACAAAAAAATGATTAGATTTATTACAAATCATAGCAATACCCATGGGCTTTTCCACAGTCACTCAAGATTGGATTTGTTGAAGATTGCAAAGACTAGATTTGCTAGCTATTACCTCACCTTCAGGTGCCTTTTGAAGGTAAGAGAGTCATTGGTAGCCATGGTATCAAGTCCACACTGGCAGGTATTAAAGGACAAGGCAACAACATCAGTTGACAGGCAAGGTTGTGAATAGGTGGAGGAGACCGCTCCTGATCCTTTGTTTTGGGCACGTGTAAGGGAAATTTTGAATTTCACTAAGCCCACTTATAGCATGATTCGCTTTGCAAATACTGAAAACCCAGTGATTGGGGAGGTGTATGAGCAGATGGATAGCATGTTGGGGCAAATAAAAGATGTTGTTAAGGAAAATGATCCCAATTTGTATACAATGATTCACAGTTGTGAGTGTGCACGGTGGAATAAACTTAATGTTCCAGTACATGCCTTGGCGTATATCCTTATGCCAAATACTACTCTTCATCTTGGTTGGGCCAACTTGCACCTGGGGATGGGGTTAGGATCAAAACTCATACAGATCCAGAGGTACAAGAGGGATATATGAAAGCATTAGACAAGTTGGTCCCTGACAGGGAGGAGTGTGCTAATATGCGCCTTGAATAGGAAAATACTTCAATTCCACTGGTTTGTTTGGTTCTTTGCATGCAATGGAAGATAGAGACAGGTTTGATGCTCTCACATGGTGGGAAGCATATGGCGGCATGGGACTTTTGCCAAAATTGGCAAAAAAAGTTCTCTCACAGGTTGTAAATACTTCTTCTGCAAAGAGGTGTTGGAGCACCTACAGCTTCATCAATAATGTGAGAAGAAACAGACTCAATGAAACCGAGCAGAAAGCTTGGTTTATGTGCACTACAAGTTGAGG
Organism: Pinus albicaulis; assembly: GCA_034641835.2. NCBI lineage: Eukaryota > Viridiplantae > Streptophyta > Pinopsida > Pinales > Pinaceae > Pinus > Pinus albicaulis. The sequence goes on along the minus strand of CM076575.1, from coordinate 712,264,300 downwards.
TTGTTGAGTCATTATTGTGATCGAGCTTATGAGGATCTATCATATAAAGTTTGGGACAACAACCCAGAGGACGATAATTTGGAGGACGGCACTATACATCTAGAAGAATTGGCAGCAGAACTTTTGAGTGGTTAGGATGAAGCAACAGCAACCATGCCATCGCCACACCCACCATCCAGTAGCAGTTCCAGTGCCAGTGTTCGAGTTCCAACTATTGTTCCTTTGCTGATGCAGCCTCCACCTACATCCTCAAGTGGAGGGCATGTGCCTTCTAGTTATGGTCGTGGTACTATGCAGGAGGAGACTGCTGGAAGACCACCATTACGACGAGATGCTCAAAAATTAGACATTTCTCGTGGCAAGAGGCCAAGCAATAGATAAAATAGATTTACAATTTACTTGTCTTTTCTATTTTCTAGTAGTTTTTAACTTTTTATAACTGTTGAAACTCGACTCCTTATTTATTATGATATTTTTTGTAAACAATATATGACAATTCAAGTTTGAAGTTTGAAACTTTGAAGCTCGCAGTTATAAGTTTATAAGTCATTATGAATTATGAATATGATGCTTCATGAAAGTTGAAAGTTGTTTCATTTCGTTTCATTTTATAACATTTCATTTCATATTAAATATTCTTTGTTGTAATGGTTACACTTAGCTTACAAGTACAACAATGGTGATCGATGAATCAATGATGAGAAATGTTATATATTGAATTTTGAAAGCTTGAAACTTTAAGATTGATGAATCATGAGACTCAAGAGTCAATATGTTGTATGTTTCTAACTTGTGGACGTGGTTGATGAAGATTATAACTTCTAGATGATTGATGTTATATGGTTCAATCTATGTTTTTTATGTTTTTTATGTCTAATTCATCATTCTACATGTTTTTGTTGTCATATATGCATCAAAATATAAAAAATATATATATTATAAAAAAACGCTCCCGGACCGGAAGCTTTTGAAAATGGCACTCCCGCTCCCAAGTAACCTTGATTCTATCTACATGATTTGAAATCTTTTGCTATAATCTTCATATTGATAGTTGAAAGTGTCTTGGTCAATTATAAATAACTCCTAGAACTAATTTCCTTTTGTTAAAGCTTGTTAAGCCTCAGTTGTCTCATAGGATCCACCCACCTTGGCTTCACTAGGAGTTAGCCTAGACGGAGAAGATGAGATTTGAGTGACAGCTGCTCAACTCGAGACTTGCCCCCAAAGCCATACCAAGTGGGGTTAAAGATTTTCTCCACGTTAGCCCAGGTGTGGATTTACGCAGCAATGGGTAGGATAGATCTACCTACTGTCAATACAGATTCGAAGGTTAGCAGCTCTTCATTGTCCGCAGGAAATGGACCCTCCAAGGCTTGAGCACATACTCCAAGTGCCTCCGGTCAAGGCATTTATCTAGGATTCCTAAGAGGGGTCCTCTTTCTTAATAGGACTCCCAGCGTTGTATCTTCTTGTGTTCTTTCATGATAGATTGTAGACTCTAGGTCTTTGACATCAAATGATAGATATATTTTCCTGTAGGAGCTGCACTTGCATTCCCATTATTGATTCTGACGCACCTAGCAGTCCCTTTGACCTATTTATGATCATTTGTTGCCAGTTGGATACTAATAAAATTATCTTATCTTTATCTGACACATTAAATTCATTCACGGCCCCCATAACATTACAGCAGTACTGTTTGTGTCTAGTGGTGATAACAGGTATGCCAAGCATGTAATGTTGGACAGTTGCAGACTTCGAATTTCTGCTCAGAACCAACACCTATGAATGCCAAAAACTAAGACACGAGATGGTCTCTAATGAAGAAGCCTTTGGATAATGAAAGGATTTGAGGAAAAGAAGTCTGTCTCAATAGGGAAATCCATATTGCAAGCAAGAAACTTGAGGAAAATAAGACTCAAATGATCTTGCCCAGCTACTCCAATAAATAAGCAATAGGGACAAATAACTGCATGAAATAGCACACTAACTGAAATGGGTAAAAATTGTCATTTTATTCCATCATCTATTGTTTTTTAACCTCTACACTATCAATGGGGAGTGCAAATCTTTTCTAAATTACTAAATTTACTGCTATAATATTTTGGCCTCGCAGAACTAGTAACAGATTCTATTTTTTCCTCATGAATCAAAGTTCAGACGCTCTAGTTTTCCTATCCCTTTTACAACTAAGCTCACAACATCCTTGATTCTTCAATCATAAGAAATAGACTGCTGCAGAACAGTGTCTAAAAGAACCCTCACCAGAGATCCATCGAGCAAAGCCTTGGCAGATTTCAACTGTTTTGACAGCAATGAAATTGCTTTCAGGAGAATTTTCTTCATGTCATTTGCATTTTGGATATCATCCCGTAACAATGGCAACCTGTTGCATTCATTTACAGCACAAGAGCCAACAATGAGAAAACATGAAATGCAGGCCAGACAAGAAAAGTCTTAGAGAAATATATCAGTGCTCCAACATGTAACCAAAACTAAACTAAGTATTTTCCAACTTATACATCACTTTATTCTGTGTAGAGCAGATTTAATAATAGGGGTTATTGCTTTTTCAAAAGCAAGGTTCAGGCAGACAATAAAAGAACTCATATATCAACATGCTAGTTGTGGTCCATGCTAATTTTTTGTAGTCTCTGTTATAAGTTCATTTTATTCTCTGTAAAGCAGAATTTACGAAAGATGCTGAGACATTGTCGAAGTAGGCTGACAGCCTGAACAACAAATTCTCTTTCTAAAATATTTTAATTAACATTGGCATGTGTTTGTTAGCAAGAACTAACAAACACATGATAGTTAATTTAATTCATTTGCAAAAACCAATGCACCAATTAATACACAAAAGCTTTCACTATTGTCGCAGTCCTAAACCAATTTCTTTTTCCTTCTTTGCACAATTAACAAGTTGAAGAATATGTATTGGATTATGTTCACCCATGTTGGTGAGCCAAATAATAAGTTGTGTCAGAATCCAAAAAATTGCTTGAATTTTGGATACTCTTCCAATATATGCTACATTGCAGAAGCAAACTACTTGTGATCTAATAAATTGTTCACTACAATAATTTGAAACCATTGGAATAAAATGGACAAATATTTGACACAATCTTTCAATCTTTTCAGCACCTGATAACCAAGCAAATCCATCAGGCCAAATATGAAATTCAGTAAAGATGTATACCCATCTCTTCTGAATCATATCAATAAACTCCCTGTTTGATAACAAAGGCGTTCAACCAATCATATCCCAGTAAGAAAAGATTGTAAACTGTTAGTACAGAGTTTAATTCCTGTTGTCTCTATTATGATAGCTTCTCTCCCATTGGTAGTTATTTCACAACCTCACAAGTGAGGCAAAGCCATGCCCTACAACCACCAGCATGAAAAGAACAATTCAGGCTTTGTTCATCACACAAAAATCCATACATTGTCTAAATTTTAAAACACACAACGATGTAGTCTTAACATACAAGCAAGTAGATGGCAGTAAAGCTTACAACCTACAAGAAGCCAGCTGCCATCTAAATAGTAAAGAGTATAACAATGTGTTTGCATGGTGTCTCCATAAAAATGAATTCATCCCAGCAGCACAAACAACAAAGAGACAAACTATATAGGATGAACCCAAGCTATGTTGCATAGGTTGATGAACAGATACAAATGCTGTAATCTACCGGAGTCTGGTATCATTGCTCAGTACAAATGAATGGGCATCCCCTATGGTAATTGCTCTGGAGAAAGGTGGCACACTAAAAATATCTGTAGATTTAGATGACTAGACATCATAACAAAGAAAGTTACCACTTTTACATCTTTCACAAACTTGATGTTATGAACATAATAATGATGAATAATAATAATAGAATAAATAATGACAAGTTAATTAGTTAATGAAAAGATGTGTCTTATCAGAAAGACATGTCCATTAAGTGAAAAGGAAACCCACCTAGGTATCTACAACAGGGGCCCTAATTGTAATATCCATCATTCTTATTCATTCTATCAATACGTTTATACAACTACAATTATATTATGTCTTCGAATACAAACAAGAATTGTTTCTTACATTGGTATCAAAGCCAAGTTTTGGCTACCATTATGTTTTTAGAGCACGATATTACGGAAACCAAAACATTTTTCAATGAATTAAGGGAAATCAATTAATCAAAAAAAGAATTGCTACAGGAAATCAAAGAATTAATTAAAAAAAGGCTCGATGACCTTAAGATGCTAGATTCAGCATCTGCAATAGAAATCAACATTGACATGAAAGAAACTAGCATTAAAAAACATTCTAACCACGTAGAGGATTCAACTAAACTTAATAAGAAGGAAGTTCATAAAGAAGAATTAGAGAAAGCAGTGCCTTATGCCTCTACTCCTGTCTGTAGCCCTACACAGGATGTTGCTAACCAAGATAAATCCTATTTCATGATAATAGAAAACAATAAAGCAGAAAATGCAGCGCAGACATCTATGATCCATTTAGGCTGACTCCAGAAGGAAATTTGTTCAATGAAATTGTGCTTGAAAACCCCTCAGACAATGAGCACCCTGACAACTGTTCAACATAAACGATATTCAACCTGCTATAGAAGAGTGCTTTCCAGATCAAGACAAATTCCAAATCCTAGACTGTGAATTCACTCATTCACTAGATTGCAAATGATATTCATATCCCTCAGGATTCGATAGCCCTTCAACTAGTAAGCATATCAACTAGTACACCCATAACAATATATTATCCTGATTACATCCAATAAAAAACGTGGAAATTGAGAAAGCATAATATCTATGCAGTGTGAGTTTCTCCATTGCTTATGATCCGGTGAATATAAGCCCACCAAGTTCCTCTACAATCAGAACACTGATCTCAACCACACATCTTGAGATTTGGAGATTAAATCTCATCCATTGGATCCTAGCTTAGCAATTCAATCTTTTCTAAGAGACAAAAGGAGAAAAGGGTGGCTCATTCCTCACTTCACACTTGAGAGAGCATGAGGAGAAGAGGAGAGGAGAAACTTCAAGGAGAGAAAAAGAAATTGCAGCCAAGGATGGAGCTTGAATTTCTAGGAGGGGGGCAAACAGTAGCACGATTTTTGAGGGAGAGGGTAGCTACAACAGGCACGATTTTCAAGGCAAAGAGGCACGAATTTCGAGGGCTGTAGCATGCATTTTGAGGAGCATTCCTGCACGAAAATTGCAGATTTTGCTCCTGTCATACCCAAAATTTGAGGCAGAATTTCAGGATAGCAGCCACTGTCAGCACAGATTTCGAGGAAGCAGACAGGCACGAATTTTGAGGCAGTCTGTCTCACAGTAGTCTCACCTTCAGCACAAATTTTGAGGCAGCAGACAGGCACAAATTTCGAGGCAATTACAGCACAGTTTTCAAGGCAGGTTTCTGGCACGATTTCCTAGGAGCTAGGCTGAGAAATTACAGAAATTCTGGGCATGAAATTTGCTGAAAATCTGAATTGTTCAGTGTACACAAATTTCCAGAATTTATAATAAATGCTACACCAGAAAAAGGGAGATAAGTACACTGAATTTTTGTACTTGTTTTATAATTTCCTAAGCAATAAAATCCTCTTTTGAAGACCAGTTTTCCCCAAGAGGCTGTGGGGTTTTCCTGGGGTCACCTTGACCAAAAATAAGTGTCTCATATGCTTGAATGTTTGCCTAAATTTTGTATTAATTTCAGCTGATAGGAAAAGTGAAAAATTGTATTACTCTTTGAATGTTTACAATTAATCTAAGTCACCTAACACAGAGACACGGGACACGATGGACATGCGGATTCAAGTGTCGGACACGGACACGGTTACCCCCCGGAACAGAACACGTCCGGACACGTTATATATTATTTTCTTAAAAAAAAAAAAATATATATATATATATATATATATATTAAAAATTAGATATTTCTTACACAAATTCATACAAATTCACTGATTCAAACATAGATCTTCATCTAGATGTAAGTTTTACAAAGATACATCATACAATAATACAAAGTAATAGACATACTCATCAATGATCCAATAGGAGAAAGACAAGATACTCTAGTTTTCTCATTAAAATCAAAATCAAAATGTGTTACATAGGTAGTACAATGCCAATGGAAAATAGAAATAGCAAATACAAAACAACTACAAGTCTACAAGACTACAAGCCTCAAGGCAGTTCCGCAGTTGATAGCTCATGAGTCATGACTCATGAGTCATCAATCTTCATCATCATAATCAGCATCACTATCGTGCTCACCACTGCTCTCCTCTGCTACATCCTCCTCCTCCCTAACCAATGTCATCTTTGCATCTGCTGGTGTGGAGGATGACCCCTCTACTGTATCACCATCATCAAATGTGACGGGCTCTAGCAATGGCTCATTGAGATCCAAGTTGGCCAATGCCAACTCAACACTATTGTCCAGACCCATATCATCAAGAAAGACATCCCACATCTTTGTCTTTCCCTTCAACCAATCCTCCCTCTACCTGTAAATAAGACGAAGGTTGGTGTGCACATACACCATTGCCTCTGCCCTGGACTGTTCAAGCCTGCTCTTCTTCACACTATACAAATTCCCATATGTGCTCCAATTCCTCTCGCAACAAGAGGATGAAGTCACCTGAGAGAGGAGCCTCGTGGCTAACTGCTGTAGAAGAGGGCTTGTTGCCCTATGAGTTTCCCACCAAGAATAGGGCTTCTTGGCCCCCTGTCTCTAATCACATCATAGCCTGCAAATTGCCTAGTGCCAGTGGAAAACTCTGCAAAGGCATCCTCCACCTCATCAAGGGATACCCTATCTTGAGAAATCCTCTTGAATGCATCTTTCCTCCCTTGTGAGATTTCACCATCCATGTGAGGAGGGAATCTGCGGGAAGGTCCACCATTCAGCCACTCATGGTTGTAGTATTTTGGGTTCAAGGAGTGAGCCAAACAATGTAAAGGTGTGCAATTCTTGTCCCATCTACTAACAAGAATATCCTGTATGTTGGTGAAAAAGGCCTTTGGTGATGTCTCATACTCGAGGCACTGACTATGTAAAATAATGTTCCTCACAGACTCAGTAATGGAATCCCATCTCTCATAAACCTCTCCTAGGATGGGTTGGTCTGTATCTGCAAATCAAATCAAGGAAATGATAGGGTCCATGATCTAAATAAGTAGATCTACTCTCTCCCACCAGGCATCATCCAACACTGTGTCCTTCACTCTTTTTAAGTGAACTTGATCTGACTTTCTCCAAAAAGACCAAAACTCTAAAATAACCATGGCCCCAGGAGCGGTCTTGACCTCCCTCAACCTCTTCAACATGATGAATGAAGAGGCAAACCATGTATCCGCAATCTTCAACAATGATAGATTGGTGTACTCATTGTAGATAGTGAGGGCATTTGTATGGTTTTGTACAAAGTTGCAGATATGTCGTGCATCCTCAATAATGCTTCCAATCCAAAGCACATCAGAGGCAATAGATTTCAATGCTAAGTTTAATGAATGGACAATCCAAGGTGTCCAAAATATTTGTGGATATTTAGCTTCCACAATCATGCCAGCAGCCTTGCAAACAGGTTCATTATCTGTAATGATTTGCACACAAAAATCGACACCTACATCTTTAATAACTTTAATAAAAAAACTCACCCATATATTGTGCATCCACTGATTTCAAGAAAATTGGACCATTCAAGGAAGACACCGTGAAGTTGATGATTGGGTGTCGTGCTGGATCTATTCATCCGTCAGAAACAATGCTAACCCCAGATGTTGGCCATTTGATTTAATAGGCTCAAGCATTTTGTCCACCTCTTTCTTTGCCTTCGTCAACAATGTGGTTCTAAGCTTCTCTGACCCAGGAGGCACATACCCTGATGGAGTTGTTTGAGTTAGAGCTCAGCACATCTCAATAAATAGAGGTGAGCGTGCAACATTGAAGGATATGAAGTTCTGATCGAAAAAAAATGCAATGGTGAGATCAAGCTCTTCCCGCTTCTCTTTCTGGAAAATCTTGTCCATTGGACCAAGTGCAGTTGCCTTCCTTTTTGTTGCTTGTCCCCCACTAGAACTCTCAAATGGGAACTTGTTGTTGCCTTTCCTCAAGAATGGAAAGGGGTCATCATTCTTGTTTTGTTTTGTTTTTGATGCCACATTTGTCGCACCAACAAATGCCTCTTTGTCCATTTCCTTCCTCTTTGCTAAAGGCACCTATGTAGAAGTTGCAAGTCCACAACTTGGCAAAGCCAACAAATGAGCTTTCACAAAGTAATATGTGCTCATGAAATGGTTGTGGCAAAAACTGCATTTCCAAGCAACATTGCCTCCTCCCTTCGCCTTGCTGCTTGGCCCTGGTTCTATTGTCACATTTCCACAATGGATATTTGGGGTCTTGAGTTTTTGAAGTTGTTGTTGCAGCCCCACTTCCAATAGATGGAATACATGCAAGCCCTGATGAAATAGGGACAGGAGGGGCATCTCCAATTGGGACATTCTTCCCCTTTCTTTGCCCCTTCCTTGTTGCCCTTGATTGAGCCATTAATGCTATAAAAAATAAACAAAAACGCACAAATTTGTAAAACATATGCACATGCAAACCAAATGCAAAAAATAGAGAGACAATGCACTTATTGGTTGCTTGAATCTCCTTGAAATCGCTCCCTTGCTCCTTGTTGCTCCTCGCTCAACTCACACATAAAGACAAAGTGAAAAAACTAAAGAGAAATGGGATATTTTATAAGGCTGGACGCTTTTCCGCGATAAATGAGTCCGGCAAATCGGGATTCAATCGTGTCCGTACAAGACACGATCAGATTCGGTCAAATGGACACGAATCCGTACAAATCGTGTCCGATTTGACCGATTCGAGACAGTGGAGGGTGGAGGACGAATCCAGTTTCATAGCAATTAATGCATTCTGAAATTTATATCAGCATGACAAAACATGTGGGTTGGGCCAAATAAACATATGCAAACTTGTAAACCGGGTTAAGGGTGCAGATCATTAATTTTCTACAATATCCCCCTACTCCTTATTTCTTATGTCCTAATGAATTTTAGGGGAGCCCTCCTCAAGGTCAAAGGAGAGCCAGCCTAAAGAGGCAAAGGTAGGTTGATGTGGTGGCCAGGGTTGCGGGGAAGCTTCAACCCCCCCTCATTCCCGTTTCCGAAACGCGCTCCGTGTGGGAGCGTTTTGGAAACGTTCGGAAACACGCTCCCGAAAACGCTTCCTGAGGGGAGCATTTTCGGAAGCGCGTTTCCAAACCTGTTAAAACGCTCCCTGCCTTTTCGGGAGCGAACGCTCCCTGAGAGCTTCCGGCGTTTAAAAAACGCTTCGGGAACGTTTTTTAAACGCCGAAAGCAATCGGGGAGCGTTCGGGAACAAAAAATGCTTCCCGTCACGCGCAAATTTTTTTAAGTGAAAAAACGATTTGTTTATGGGGGGGGGGGGTTTCATTTTGGTTTTTATCGTTTGTTGAGTGTTGAAAGAGAGAGCAAGAAGAGACAAGGAGAGCAAGGAGCAAGGCAACAGGAGGATTGCAAGAAAGAGGTAGGCCTTCTAATCCAATTTTGTATTTTCTAGGATGAATTTGTAGATTGTTAAATTGTTTAAAAATGAAAACTTGAATTTTTCTTGAATGTTGCATTTTATTGGATTTAAAACTTTAAAAATGAATTGTTTTTTTCCTATGTTGCATTTCCTATTCCCATTTGGCATTTTTCCATTTGTTTCGCAGGCTAGAAACTTGAAACTTGAAACTTGTTTCCATCATGGCTATATGGCTAGGGATTTTCCTGATGTTGGTTCCTTTCTTTGTGATAATGGTGTTGGAGAGTAGTAGAAGAAAGAGGCAAATCAGAGAAGAGGAGGATGAAGAGGAGGGTTATGGTGGATTTGAAGAAAATCCTGAAGAGGAGGGTTATGGTGAGGAGGAAGTGGGGAGTGGAGAACCTGAGGACACAGATTCCCCAACTAAACAAGACCAAACTCAGACACCTTTGTGGAAATATGTTCAGAAAATGGAAGGAGGGAAACGTGGCGGAACCACTAAATTTATTTGCCCCCATTGCAATAAACAATACCATGGTTCATACACCCGTGCGAGAAGGCACCTTTGTGGGATAATGCCAGGGGATGGAACTAAAAATATTGGAATCAAAGTCTGTACTAATATGCCAGCAACACAGAGAGAGAAATATAGGAAGGAAGAGGAGGCTGCCCTACAAAGATCATCTAAAAGATCTAGGGGTTTCATTGATTCAGGCCCAACACGTCATGGACAAACAAGTTCAACTTCCACCCATGCCAGTGGTTTTGGAGGCAGTGGCATTGGATTAAGGCGTAGAACCATATCTGATTTCCTGGACGAAGGGTGTAGGAATGATGTGGATTCAAAAGTTTACCGGTTTCTATATGCATGTGGGGTGCCATTCAATGTTCTTCGCTCACCTTATTGGCATGAAATGGTTTCTGCCATTAATGATGCCCCCAAAGGATACAAAAGCCCTAGGTATGACAAGGCCAGAACCGTGGGTCTTGATCATGAAAAAGCTAAAATAAACAATTCTTTGGCTAGAATGACAAGTTCGTGGAATGAGCATGGGCTATCCATTGTCTCTGATGGATGGACCAATGTAAAAGGCAAACCATTGATAAGTGTTTTGGCTGTGTTGGTTAGTGGTGCAATCTTCCTGGTAGCATATGATTATTCAGACAAATTCAAAACCGGCATTAACATTGCAGAACCATTACTTGATATAATTGAAAAGACTGGGCCATACAATGTCATACAGGTCATCACTGATAATGCTGCTAACTGTAAGGCAGCAGGAGCAATTATTGAGGATAAATACCCCAAAATTTTTTGGTCTGGGTGTTTGGTTCACACAATGAACCTTTTGATGCATGATATCATCAAAAACAAACAACCTCAATTCAAATGGCTTGGTGATTTGTACAAGAGAAGTAAAAAAATGATAAAATTTATTACAAATCATAGCAATACCCATGGGCTTTTTCGTACTCACTCCAAATTGGAGTTGTTGAAGATAGCAAAAACTAGATTTGCTAGCTATTACCTCACCTTCAAGCGCCTTTTGAAGGTAAGAGAGTCATTGGCTGCAATGGTATCAAGCCCACACTGGCAACTATTAAAGGACAGGGCAGCAACAATAGTTGACAGGCAAGGTTTCGAACATGTGGAGGAGACCGCCCTTGACCCTCTGTTTTGGGCACGTGTGAGGGAAATTTTGAATTTTACCAAACCTATTTATAACATGATTCGGTTTGCAGATACTGATAAACCAATCATTGGAGAGGTTTATGAGCAGATGGACAGCATGTTGGGGCAAATAAAAGATATTGTCAAGGATAATGATCCCAACTTGTATGCTATGATTCATGATTGTGTGTGTGCATGGTGGAATAAACTCAATGTTCCACTACATGCTTTGGCATATATCCTTACGCGAAAATATTACTCTCCATCTTGGTTGGGCCAACCTGCACCTGGAGGTGGGGTTAGGATGAAACCTCACACAGATCTAGAGGTACAACAAGGGTATATGAAGGCATTGGACAAGTTGGTACCCGACAGGGAAGAGTGTGCTAAATTGCGCCTTGAATTAGGCAAATACTTCAGTTGCACTGCTAACTTTGGTTCTTTCGATGCAATGGAAGACAGGGACAGATTTAATGCTCTCACATGGTGGGAAGCATATGGCGGCATGGGACTTTTGCCAAAGTTGGCTAAAAAAGTTCTCTCACAGGTTGTGAACACTTCTTCTGCAGACAAGTGTTGGAGCACCTACAGCTTTATACACAATGTGAGAAGAAACAAGCTGAATGAAAACCAAGCTGAAAGCTTGGTTTATGTGCATTATAACTTGAGGTTGTTGAGCCATTACTGTGATCGGGCAAATGAGGATCAATCATATAGAGTCTAGGACAACAACCCAGAGGATGATAATTTGGAGGACGACATGTTACATCTTGAAGAATTGGAAGCAGAACTTTATAGGGATGATGATGAAGCATCAGCAGCACCGCCACACACAGGGCCAGTCCCACCATCTACTGGTAGCAGTGCGGGTGCGGGTGCCAGTGCCAGTGCCACTCCTCGATATCACACTATTGTTCCTCTGCAGGTCCAGCCTCCACCTTCTAGTCATGGTCGTGGTACTCCTGAAAGTACTAGAAGACCAACATTTCCTCGTGGCTCACAAAAATTAGACATTTCTCGTGGGCGTGGCAAGGGGCCAGCCAGATAAAATAGATTTGTTGTTTACTAGTCTTTTCTATTTGTTGTTGACAGTTGAACAATGGAAACTTAAATCTTTCCGATTTCATATATTTAATAACAATTTAAGTTTGAATTTGAAAGGTGAAACTTTGAAGTTGGCATTTATAAGTTTACTGTTTACAAGTCATTATGAATTATGAATATGATGCTTCATGAAAGTTATATGGTGATCAATGAATGAATGATGATAAATGTTATATAATATCAATGATGATAAATGTTATATATTGAATTTTGAAATCAATGAATCAATGATGATAAATGATATATATCAATGATGATAAATATATATTGAATTTTGAAATCAATGAATCAATGATGATAAATGTTAGATATTGAAATTTGAAATCAATGATGATAAATGTTATATATCAATGATGATAAATGTTATATATTGAATTTTGAAAGCTTGAAACCTTTAGATTGATGATTTGCGAGACTCAAGAGTCAATATGTTTTATGCTTCCAACTCGTGGGCGTGGTTGATGAAGATTATAACTTCTAGATGATTGATGTTATATGATTCAATCTATGTTTTTATGTTTTTTATGTCTAATTCATCATTCTACATGTTTTTGTTGACATATATGCATCAAAATATAAAAAATATAAAAAATTTATATATATAACGCTCCCGAAAACACTCCGGACCAGAAGCTTCTAAAAATGGCGCTCCCGCTCCCGCTCCCAAGTAACCTTGGTGGTGGCAGTGGGTGACCTATCGAGGTTCCACTTGGATTGTACGATGTGGGTTGGAGATTTCACCGATCTAATGTACAATTTGAGAAATAACACCACCAAGCTACCAAACATGTTAGAGAGGAACAAAACACACACAGCGTGTCTTCCACCCCTGCTATCTACAACAAATAGTTTTCAAATGTTAACCCCTGAAAATACCTTTGGAAAGATGGCTATCCATAGCGTCCAAATAACGTCAAGGGATGTGTTATCACCTTGTTTATACTCCCTCTCACTTCGAGCCAGTACTTGCTAGCCTCAGGTAGGTATCCCTATGGTTGCATCATTAAGTGAACTTTGAAAATCTGCAGACGCTTTCAAATCAGCAAGAAACATTGCAGATCTGCAATTTAAAAAATCCAGATCCGCAGTCTGATTCTTAAAATCATTGAACAGACATTTCAAATCAGCGCTTTTAATAAAATAAGCATGGAAGTAATATTGTTGGACTCGTGCCAATTCTATGTAACATCCAGTCGGGCAAGGAGTTAAAAGGAAAGAAGAAAATAAAAAGATCATGCCAATTAAAACTCTTACAAACTGAATCAACAAAGCAAAGAGAGCATTCCACTTTTCTGAAAATTATGACGACAAACTCACCTTTAGTTAACCACAGATATGCAGATACATAGTTATGAGTTATAACGCAACACAAGATGGAGCCCATTCCAAGAAACTAAAGGGGATGCAGAATGAGATCTCACTCAAAACCCTTTTGACCTATAAAGAAACGGTAAGCACTTAGAGGACAAGAATGAGAAGAAGAAGAAGAATCGACAATAGGAACTGATCCCCCATAAACCATTCAAAATTCATTGAATAAACCTCTACCTCTAGGTGGAGCACCCTCAGCCTAGCAAGAATAGAATGCATGCATGGTCAAAGAATCTACTGTAACCACCTCAACTAGGACGTACCACTCCCAGAGACCTCAAACTCACTTGCAAACTCCAACCTAACCTCAAACTAAACTAAAACTAGAGTATTATCTCATGCAAGCAATACTTAACTTCAACTGAGCAGCGAGTCAACTCTATGTAATAAGAGCAAGGTTTACCAGGGCACACTCATGCATGCTTGAGACAAGTGAAGTAGACTTTAAGAATAATATTAGCCATTTGTGTGTTGATAAGAATAGTATATGCATACCTCTCGAAGGATGCGCTTCTCCCTAGTAGTGCATGTCACCTAGAAATAGCAAAGAACCTCGTGTTGTGCCCTCGTTGTGGATAATAATAGTACATGCATGGACAAACTGAAGTGAGGTAAGTCAACAACTGAAGTCAAAGTGCACTAAAATGGATCCTACTCAACTGAAGTGGGACCATGTAGGGTACACTTCCCTCAGAGCCTAGATCATGACACATGGTGGCATCCCAGGCTACCACATCACCACGAGCACTACGACCTGCTAAATATAGTCATTGTTAAGCATTGCAGTGACCTTTAAAAATAGTCACTAAACACTGAAGTTCAACACCATGAACATATTTAAATTGTTGTTAACCCACCTGTGTGCCCGGAATAGTTCATGCTAAAAATAGTAAGTTCACCGTCAAAACCCGAAAATGTCAAGCTATTACCAATGGGAAAATAGAATGTCTAAAAATAGACTACATTAGAAATAGTGTTAATTTTAGTTAACCAAGGTATGTTCTATGCTTAGAGCAGTTTACTTCAATCTTTCTTCTTATTAGCCCGATTCAATTTCAGATTAGCAATCACAATCATTGAAAGTAAATGTTGATAGAACATAAAATAAATCAGCAGAAGACAAGCCAATACAAGAGACAAGAATTTGTAATTCTTCTTATTCAGCAGAGAGAGAGAAAAATGTATTTTACAGCAGTCAACAGGATGCCCTAGCCAGCAAAGACTTTGCTAGTCAAACCAGCCCTTCAACCACCAATCAAGTTTAGTCAAATACTTACAATTCGGCCTTCCTTCAGTGTCACACACAGCCCAAAATCAGCTCACAAAATAGTCAACGCAGAAGTCAAAATTATGCAGTCAAACCGGCCAATGCAGCAATTAATGTTGCGGTCAAAAGTCAACGTTTGACCTCAATTTTTGTGCCCTCAAATGCGGCCTTCCAAGATCAGATTTTCTGAGCTAAAACCGCAGTCAAACGATGTGGGTTGACCCAAAGTCAACGCTGGTCAACGCTGTCCAGATTTGCCCTAAACCAGTCTGAAATCCTCAACTTCCTGTTTTCACTCGTGTGGAGGAGAGAGAAGCCTCTAAGGCTGTACAAACCAAACAGATGAGAGAGAGATGTGTGAGATGAGTGAATGATGAAATGAGCATCATGTCTCTCCTTTTTATATCCATGACTGTAGGCACTTTTGGGGCTTGTGACCCTACATTACAATTCTGGCCGACCTTGACAATTTGCACATGTGTGGAAAATAAATTCAAAATACAATATCTGTTCATCCAAACAAGATGATCTTTAGATCAATCTTGCACCTTTCCGAAAGAGGAATCCAACAAAAATATCATCTCCATCATATGAGCAGTGCAACATGGAGTTTGGCCCTAGTTGCCAAATTTAACACTCCCTCTCAACTAGGGAGAACTCCATCTATCCACCTATGCAATCCTGTCATCCAGTACCATCATGTACTATCATCATCATCATGCAATCCTGTGTCATCCTGCTGTCTCTGCTTCGCTGGCTCTGCTCTGCTATAAAAGAATCATAAGTAAATATCATCGAGAGTGAGTCACAAAGACTTTGCCACTCTCCACTGACCCGAAGTCCGTTTAGAGGTAAAACCCTCATCCGGACATACTGACCCGAAGTCAATTTAGAGGCGAAAACCTCATCAGACTTGATCCCAGATCAAGTTGTTGGACACATCCCATCCTAGACATAGAGAGTACGGCAATATCTGATAAGTCCATCGGTAATGCTATTGGTCTCTATCCTCATTTCCCAACTCATTGGCCAAATGAGAGGTACTTCCAATGAGTCCCAGAATATATGGGTAGGATGCATGCAGGGCATAGATCAAAGAGAGGGTGAACCAACTCAATATCATAACGGTGGGGAAGAAGCACACCAACAAGGTAAGGCGAACCTGGCCCTGTGGTTGCTTATAGCTCCAAGTAGCTATCCCCAAGCCCCCTGGATCTCCTAGAACTCATAGTCGAACTCAAGTGGGACCCTCACAATAGGGTTTGTCCATGACACCAAGCTTCTCACGTAAGGTTAAGAATTTAACCTTCCACAGGGGCTTCGTGAGAATATCTGCGACCTGCTCATCAATCCCAATGTGATGGAGCCTTATAGCGCCTCGTTGTACCATGTCCCAGACAAAGTGGTACCTAATATCAATATCCTTGGATTGGTCGTGGAACACGGGATTCTCAGAAAGACGAATCCCACTTTGATTATCACAAAGTATCACGATGGTATCCAACACATGTCCAAATATTTCACTGAAGAACTTTCAACCAAACAGCTTCACAACAGGCCATACTTGTTGCAATGTATTCGGCCTCGGCGGTGCTCAAAGCAACCGATTTCTGCTTTCTGCTCATCCAAGATATCGAAGTAGAACCTAGAGTGAAGCAACATCCAGATGTGCTCTTACGATCCACCACACTACCTGCACAATCGGCATCGGTATATCCATCGAGCCTCATACTCCCGGCAGTGTATCTCATCCCATGATTAATTGTGCCCCAAAGATATCTTAAGAGATTCTTGGCACCAATCCAGTGAATGTGATGAGGCTCGACCATGTATTGACTCAACATGTTCACTGCAAAACATATGTCCGGACGTGAGTTCACTAAGAACATCAAGGCCCCCATGAGTTGACGATACTCTGTGGGATTTCCCAACTCAGGCCCAGCAACACTTCCACACAACTTCTTAAAGTTGAGTTCCATCGAAGTAGTCACGAACTTGCAGTCCACCATCCCAATCTCTCCAGCAGCTTCACAACATATTTTCCTTGAGAAAGGAAAATCTCACCTGGCTTTTGCCAAACCTTCAAGCCTAGGAAATAGTGCATCAGTCTTAGGTCCTTCATCTCGAACTCAGAAGCTAGCTCCCTCTTACATTGATGAATGAGAGGGTCAGAAACTGTCACGAAGAGATCGTCCACATAGAGAACTAGAATGAGAGGCTTGTCATTATCAACCTTAAAATAAAGGTTTGGATCAGCATCACTTTGAGTGAAGCCCAACTTCATCAAGTAGCTATCGATCCTCTCATACCAAGCGTCAGGGTCTTGCTTCAACCCATAAAGGGCTTTCTTCAATCTGCATACATATGTGTCTCTATCTCAGACATCGAACCCTAGAGGTTGTTCCACATAGTTCCACATAGACCTCTTCCTTGATTGAACCATGTAAAAAGGCAGTCTTCACATCCATTTGATGGAGACTCTATCCTTGTGTTGCAGCAAGGGTAATGATCGATCGGATGGTGGTGTAGCAGGCAATAGGTGCAAATATTTCATCATAATCTATGCCTTCCTTTTGCGAGAAGCCTTGGGCAACAAATCTTGCCTTGAACTTTTCAGCACTTCCATCGGCTTAATGCTTGATCTTGTGGAGCCATTTTGAGGTGAAAACAGATTTGTCCTTCGATCTAGGGACCACATCCCAAACATCATTCTTCATGATAGACTCATATTCCTCGTGCATAGCATCCTTCTAAACTTGATGCTTCATGGCATCTTCAAATGTTCCAGGCTCAAATTGTACAATAGTGCTCATGGCTGCTAGGTACCCTTGGTACCTATTCGGCTTCTTGATTTCACAGAATGTTCCCCTTGGAGCAATATGTCCCTCAGCATCTTCGAGAGTGTCTCTAAGCCATGAGGGTCTTCTTTTATTTGAGGAAGGTGGATCTATAGGATCCATCGATCCTTCAACTTCGGGCATCGGTTCATCCTTCGGTTCTTCCTACCTTCCAGCTTCTTCTTTGTCTTCCTTTGAGATAGGAAGATCCCTGACTTTCCTAAGGGTAACATCTTCGTCGAAGGTGACATTATGGCATATCTCCACTTCTCTTTTACCAAGCATAAAATCTGCCTTTGAGGTTTCACTGTAGCCCACAAACGTTCCCTTCTTCCCAGAAGCATCTGTCTTGCTTCTCTTTTCTTTCGGCACATGAAAATAAACGAGACTTCCAAAAACTCTAAAATGAGAGACATCGGGCTTCTTACCAGAGAAGACTTCTTCAGGAGTTTTGGAGTCCAATGCGTAATGTGGGCATCTATTTTGAACATATACATCGGTGTTGGCAGCTTCTCCCCATAGGAACTTCGGAAGACCTTAGTCATAAAGCATGGCACGGGCAGCTTCCAAAATGGTTTTATTCTTCCTTTCAGCAACACCATCTTGTTCAGGAATATACACAATAGTGGTCTCCCTCTTAATGCCAGCTTCCCTGCAATAGTCATTGAATTCATTTGACTCATACTCGGTTCCATTATCGGTCCTCAAAATTTTGATCTTCTTTCTTGTTTGATTTTCAACCAAGACCTTGAAGATACGGAACCACTTGAATGCTTCGTCCTTCTTCTTCAAGAAGTATATCCAAGTCTTGCGGGAGAAGTCATCTATAAAAGTGATATAATATAAGCACCCTCCCAAGGTTGTTATAGGCAGTATACCAGATAGATCAGAATGTATCAATTGTAAAATATCAGATATCTTCATGACACTTGAGGGGAATGGTCCCCTTGTATGCTTTCCTTCGGCAATACCCTGACATACACTTTCATGATCATCTTTGAAAACGGGTATTCCTGTCACCACCTTCCTTGCTTCGAGAAGGGCTTTGTAATGAAGGTGTGCAAACCCCTAGTGCCATAGCTCAGATTGAAGAGTTGTGTCACATGTCATGGCCCCCAACGGACTTCCTCCAACCTGATAGAGTGTGTCAACCCTGCACCCAAGAATGAACGCTTCTTTGAAGTTCCTCTTCCAAATGCATACCTTTCCATCGATGAATGTCATCTTGAATCCTTTGTCTTCCATTGCCGAGATGGACACTAGATTCTTCTTCAAGTTAGGTACGTACAACCCATCTTGTAAACGAAGGACTTTACCTTGATTTAGATGAAGAGTCATAGTCCTTGTCCCTTTCACGAGATAGGTGGCATTGTCTCCAAGGATAATCTCCAAATTAGCATCATTTTCAATCAAATCAGAGAGGGCCTCCTTATATTCAATGAAGTGCCTTGAGGCACCACTATCAATCAACCAATTGTCCAGGGTCTCAGAAGGAGATCCAGCAAAGAGGGCAGATATAAGAATATATTCATTTTTCTTAGCAACAACATTAGATTCATCGTACCTAGAATTTCTTGACCTTTTGAAAGGTTGACCATTTCCATTCCCGTTTCAATCAGAGGGAGCCTTCCTTTTTTCTTTGAACCTATTGTTCCTTTGATTCCCATTCCCCATGAAGTTGTTGTTGTTGTCATCATCTCCGAGAGAGTTCCTTATATTAGGGCACTCTCTTGCATAGTGACCAAACTTGTTACAAGTGTAACATCTTCCTTTTCTTCCTTTGGGACCAGCTCTTCCATGGTTTTGATTTGAGCGGTGAAGGCAATAGGGTCACTTCCATTTCCATTAGAGGGATGGTCTCTCTCCATCATCCTTGTCTCCTCTTGAGTGCATCTCGTCAACAATTCATCAAAATAAGGAATTATATTATTATTGAGAATAGTAGTATTGAATACATACCATGCCCAGGGAAGTCCTCCAAGAGCAATGAGAGTGAGCTCTCGGTCAACTATGGCCTCTCCATAGCTAAGAGATCATTCTTGATTTCGGTGATCCTCATGAAGTAGGATTGGATGGACTCTCCCTTGTCCATCTTGATGTTATTCAACTTGTTCTTCAAAAAGAGAATTTGATTAGCATTGCTTGCCCTGAACATGCTAACCAACTTATCATACATCTCTTTAGATGTGCCCACTCAGAGATATAAGCAACCAAGTGCTTATGAATAGAATCCATGATGATCTTCTTTGCCTTGAATTCCCCTTTCTTGTACTTTGTCTTAGTGGCAACAGGTGCATTTGATGGAGGCTCAGTGATCTTTCCCTGCACATAATCCATGACATCTTGTTCTTCTAATGCTAGATCAAAGGACATTTTTGTAAATTTTTGTAGATGTTCTATGTTTCATGCAACTTTACTTTAAATCTGATATCAAATATCAATCTCATAAACATGAAAGTAAAATGTTGATAGAACATACCAATAGATCGACAGAAGACAAGCCAAAAATACACTTAACTTGATCAGCAAAATATATGTGTTGTGGTGCGTTACAACAGTCAACAGGATGCTTCAACCAGCAAAGTCTCCTCACGATCAGCCAACCAAAAGTGTCACACAACCCTCACGACAGCTCCACAACAGTCAACAAAAGTCAATGTTGTCCAGTCAACAGTCAAAGCAAAACAAGAGCAATAGAAAGTCAATGCAGCACAGTCAAAGGTCAACGTCCAACCTCGGTTTTTGTGCCAAAAAATGCGGACTGCAAAGATCAAAGTTTTGGGAGAGTTTGAGGTCAAGTTGACTAAGTGTTGACCAAAGTCAATGCTGTTCAAATCTGCGCTGAAACCCTAGGTCAGATCAGAAAACCCTAGTTGTTGTTTTCCCACGTGTGAGTGAAGAGAAGCTTCCAAATGTGAGATCGAACCAATCAGATGCAAGAGAGAAATGTGTGATGAGTGATGGTGAAAATGCCCTCCAACGTTGACCAATATATATCCATCTGTGAGTGTGTGACACATATGTTGGGGCTCCAAGCCTACATTACAATTTTGGCCGACCTTGCACATAAGTGAAATTAATTCAAAATAAATGTTTTGCTCATCCGATCAAGATGATCTTTAGATCGATCTTGCACCTCTCCGAAAGAGGAATCCAATAAAAATATTGGCATCGTCATCTGAGCATCACAACATGGAGTTTGGACCTAGATGCCCAAAATTAACACTCCCTCTCAACTAGGGAGAACTCTATCCACCTGTGCCATCCAAACATCATGCGTCATCCCACCGTAACTTGCTTTGCTGGCTTCTTTATTTCAGAACAAAGGGTGAGTCACAAAGACATCACTCTCGGCTGACAAAATCAGCTCAAAGGTCCAAAACCTCTATAGGACTCAAAGGAGTCGCATACCAACCCGAAATCAGTTGGAGGTTTGAAACCTCACTAGACTTGATCCCAGATCAAGTAGTTGGACACATGCCATCCTAGACATAGAGAGTACAGTAATCTTCGATGCGTCCATCGGTCTTTCTACTAGTCTCTAGCTTTTCCCACCTCATTGGCGAAGATGAGAGGTACTTCCCATGAGTCTGGGACTCCATGGGTAGCATGCATATAGGGCACAGATCAAAGAGAGGTGAACCAACTCAATATCATAACGGTGGAGTAGAAGCGCACCAACAAGGTTCAGCAAGCCTAGCCCTGTGGTTGTTTATAGTTCCAAGAAGCTATCCCCAAAGCCCCCTGGAGCTCCCAAAGATCATCGTCCAACAGGACCTGTTATCACTTTCCGCCTACACCTACCTACAGTTAGTGGGAAAAGCCTTCAACCCCACAGGTGTGGTTGGTGGCAAGGAACTTAGAGAAGGGGTTGTCACCTATTCCCAACTCTCTCCGTTTAAGCTATCTCCTAGGTTAGCTAAGGGGGGTGGTCCCTAAAGGAAAACTAAGTTAAAGATGTGAGATTTCTAGGAGAATTGATTAGAAGGAATTACTTATCAAAGATGACTCGATTCTAATATGTAAACAAGCATATAAGTATATGAGCAATATTCAATGATGTGTTCAAAATATAGACCAGTGCTTTAAAGTAGATGACAAATGCTTGCTCAAAAATGAAATTCAAGATATAATGACAATAATCCCACAAAGGAAGTGTTAGACCAAGATCACAATATGCAATTAAATTTGCAACACCAAATAAGAGTATTTGCCAATGAAACGAGATATATCAATCATCCATAAGCATAATGATCATTAAAATGACAACATGCAATGAAGTTGCATGTAGAAGCAAATTTCCAAGTACCATAGAATTAAACTTGTTTTAAAATTTAAGGAATTAAAATGCTTGCATCCAAAGTGCTTCTTGAGATAATATTTGCATGTGAATCTTTAAACCACCAAGATAGCAAAAAATTTGGGAACTTTGCAAGTAAATGTGATGAGATAGTGCTCTTGGTTTATTTTATTAATTAGTTCTAAAGCAAGGTTACAATTGAACTCTAATCCTCAGACCTCACCCTCACCCAAATATTTGGATCTCACAGTGAGGAGTCCATAGAGATAGAGGGTCCCTAAAACGTCTATTCAACCAACTTAAGTTGGAGGTAAATTTTAGAGATGCAAGTTTAGTATGAAAAGTGAAATGCCTAAATGATATGAAAGTGAGTTTGCAAGTGCTATGTAAAAGATGGAGATGATTCAATTAAATATGTTTCATAGTTAGAACAATAACTCAAGTTGCCATAAATTGAAAGTGTTATGCTTCTTTACTTGTAGTATATTGTGAAACTTATCCAAATGAGAAATAGATCACAAAACATAAGTAAGTGATGTCAAATGAGATTGCAAATTAAGAAATTAAAGGACTATGCGATTTGTGTTACTTCCCAATTAAAGCATGCATATGTGATGTGAAAGAAAACGGAAATGTCAAAACCACTAAATCAATCCATCTACATATTCTCTCCTTTGAAATAGAGAGATAGGGATGCCAATGGGTAAAACCCACGCTCCCACAACAAAAACAGAAATTTTTATTAATTTTACAAGAATGAAATGACCATGAGGCCTTTTCTAAACAAAGGAAAGCCTTTACAAATAAAAATTGAGACCATAGACTTTTCCTCGGTGAGAATTTCTAAGAACTCAAAATAAATTCAGACTTTACAATAGGAGAAGAGAAGCTAAGCCTCTTTTATGCCCACAACCAAAGAAGAGAGGATTATCTTCCTCATTCGAAATTCAGCCCAAAGGTCCTGCAACAACTTGTTAGTAATTTCTTGTAGTTGTCCACTAAAGTTGTCACAAGAAAAAATTCGAAAGAGGGCGACAAAACCAATCAAATATTAGATAGATAAAATTACAAAATATTGCACAACAATTTACAAAGGGATAAGCCAAAGAGTTCGAGTAAACTCTCCTCTTTGCTTAGTCATCTTCAAGCTCTTAGATAGCAAATGAAAGCAATGAAGTATAATGTTTTAAAAGATATTCAAATTTAGAAGTATTCGGCTTGTATACAAGCTATGTCTCAAAACCCCTGCAAAACCACTTTGTAAGATAAGACAATGAAGATTCAAAGAACAAATGAGAGCAAGTGGGTTGGTCTCTCCAAAGACTTCTCCCGACACT
The DNA here is from genome assembly GCA_034641835.2 of Pinus albicaulis. NCBI lineage: Eukaryota > Viridiplantae > Streptophyta > Pinopsida > Pinales > Pinaceae > Pinus > Pinus albicaulis. The sequence goes on along the minus strand of CM076575.1, from coordinate 712,240,838 downwards.
TGATTCTTTGATCCCAACAAGATGTTCCCTCTACAAAACTTCAATCAAGAATTAGTACCATATAGATATAGCAGTAAACAATGATAAGAAACTCTAAAGATTTATTTGAAACCAACTAAAGCATTCTATACCTAGAGCATACTCCTAAATCAAATGTCAATGTAAGATAGCTCTACATTAACAAATCTACAAAAGCATATGGAAAAAAATTAGATCAAAGCATGAGTAAGAGAATTATACCAATGATCAACAATTCATCACACTCCAAAAGGAGGAACACCCCATGAATGAAACCCCAAAGTCTTTATTGATATTTTTGAAAGTGTACAAGGCAGCAGCACTTCCGCAAGCATAATAGCTAGTAAACAATGATTACAATATGAGAGCCTATGACTCCATTATATAGAAAGTTGGGAGCAAATCCCAATGAAGAACCATATGCCAAGTGGTGAGAGGGAGGAGATCTCAAGACAAATTCGAATTTGGTAAGTGGAGCTCCAATGCCAAGTGTAAAAATCGAATTCTGGCAAGTGGACATCATTTTCTTCTTCCCTTATGTACCAAATTCGAATTTTATGATGGAATGACATGTGTATATGGTTGGTAACCCATTGTGGGGACAATTTCCCACAAAAATCTCCACCAAATATTCTCCCAAATCCTCCCAAATATGCACTAACTTCACAAATTCGAATTTCCTAGTAAGCAACTCTCATTTAATGCCAGAAATTCAATTTTATTTCAGCACATGTCTTTTCCTTGATTTTAGGAGTCCATATCACCTTGGGACTTCACTTTAACTCCTCCATAATTTTCCACCTCATTTCCACCTCATTTAGCATGTGTGGATATTTATTTTTCTCCATTTATTTAATTTCTGGCTTAGTTAATTGCCAGATTTCCCACTAAACTTAGGAAAAGTGGGTTTTGAGGGTTCAAAACACATTTTTAACCCCTCAAAGTATGTCATAGTAGAAAGTTGAGCATGAGAGGTGTAATTTTGATTACTCATACCCCATAAAACTTCTCTAAACAACACTTATAAGTTATTACAATTCAATTACAATTTTTATTGCAATTTTCGACTTGCGGAAAATCTAAAAATTAAAAAATCACTACCTAGACCTAACCAAATTCCACGAAATTTTTTGTGTGATCTAGTATGGTAATATACATTGACTCTAGACACTAGGAGTCACACAAGGTCTCACCATCAAACCGTACTCCAGCTTTGGGGTAAAATTGAAGGAAAAAACTCAATTAATTATTAACTCCTAGTAGAGAGATGATAATTAACCAAGTAAAAAAAACCTCCCAGAGTAATACTCACTTGTTGGCAAGGTCCCAGGCTACCTAGGCCTGTTATAGACTCAATACTGACTCAAATCTCATCATTACTAGCATCACTTATTACAATTCCCCGTAGGGCGTGGAATCTGGGTACAAGAGAAAATGATAAGAAGTAGAAATAGAGTTTAAAAACTTTGTTGAACTGATGATATCTGATGGTACAAATGTCTTCTGGTTCATCCTTGGGCATGGAGTCTTCTCATTATCATCAAGTGCCACTCCAGTGGTCCACAGGACCCTCAGCATAGGGTCATTCCACGATTCCAAGATTCTCACGGAAGGTTAGGAACTTGACCTTCCCCAAGGGCTTTGTGAGAATATCCGCAACCTGCTCATCAGTTCCTATATGATCGAGCCTTACGATGCCTCGTTGTACCATATCCCGAATAAAGTGGTACATGATATCAATATGCTTGGATCGATCGTGGAACACAGAATTCTCTGACAAACGAATCCCACTCTGGTTATCACAAAGGATAACAGTGGTATCTAGCACATGCTCGAACAACTCACTGAAGAGCTTTCGCAACCAAACAGCTTCACAACAGGCCATACTCGCTGCAATGTATTCGGCCTCAGTGGTGCTCAAAGCCACCGACTTCTGCTTCCTACTCATCCAAGATATCGAAGCAGACCCAAGTGTGAAGCAGCATCCAGATGTGCTCTTGCGATCCACCACACTGCCAGCCAAATCGGCATCAGTATATCCATGGAGTCTCAAACTCTCGGCAGTGTATCTTAGCGCATGGTTTATCATGCCCCGAAGATATCTCAACAGATTCTTGGCACCAACCCAATGAATGTGATGAGGATCAACCATGTGTTGACTCAAATTTTTCACTGCAAAACATATGTCCAGATAGGTGTTCATTGAGAACATCAGGTACCTTATGAGTTGACGATACTTAGTAGGATTTGCTAGCACGGGCCCAGCGGCGCTTCCACTCAACTTCTTAAAGTTGAGCTCCATCGGTGTTGACACGGACTTACAGTCCACCATTCCAAATCTTTCCAGCAACTTTACAATGTATTTTCCCTGAGAGAGGAAAATCTCGCCAAGTCTCTGCCAGACCTCCAGCCCTAGCAAGTAATGCATCAGTCCTAGGTCCTTCATCTCGAACTCAAAAGCGAGCTCCCTCTTACACTGATGAATGAGAGGGTCGGCGCCTGTCAAGAAGAGATCGTCCACATAGAGAACCGGAATGAGAGGCTTTTCTCTATCAACCTTGAAGTAAAGGTTCGGATCAACATTACTTCGAGTGAAGCCCAACTTCATCAAGTAGCTATCTATCCTCTCGTGCCAAGCCCTAGGGGCTTGCTTCAACTATAGAGGGTTTTCTTCAACCTGCATACATGGGTGTCTCTATCCTGGACTTCGAACCCTAGAGGTTGCTCCTCGTACACCTCCTCCTTTATCGAACCATGTAGAAAGGCAGTCTTCACATCCATCTGATGAAGATTCCATCCTTGCGTAGCAGCAAGGGCAATAATAGACCGAATAGTGGTATATCGAGCCACAGGTGCAAATATATCATCATAGTCTACGCCTTCCTTTTGAGAGAAGCCTCGGACAATGAATTTTCCCTTGAAATTTTTAGCACTATCATCAGATCCATGCTTGATCTTATAGAGCTATTTCGAGGTGACAATAGCCTTGTCCTGTGGTCTCGGAACCACATCCCAGACATCATTCTTCATAATGGACTCATACTCTTCGTGCATAGCATCCTTCCAGACTTGATGCTTTACGACTTCTTCAAATGATCCAGGCTCAGATTGTACGATTGTACTCATGGCTACTAGATACCCTTTGTATCTATTCGGCTTCTTACTTTCACGGAATGTTCCTCTTGGGGCCATATGTCTCTCGACATCTTCGAGAGTATCCTGGAGCCATGCGGGTCTTCTCTTCATTGAAGGAGGTGGATCAATAGGGTCCATTGGTCCTTCAACATCAAGCATCATCTCATCCTTCGATTCTTCCTGATTCCCAGATCTTACTTCATGATCTTTCTCAGAGCTCGGAAGATTTATCACTTTCCTGAGGGAGCATCTTCATCAAAGGTAACATCGTGGCAAATCTCCACTTCTCTTTGACCAGGCACATAGACTCCATAAGCCTTCGAAGTTTCACTGTAGCCCACAAACATTCCCTTCTTCCCAGAAGCATCCAGCTTGCTTATCTTCTCTTTCGGCACATGAAAATAAACAGGACATCCAAAAACTCTAAAATATGAAACATCAGGTTTCTTACCAAAGAAGACTTCTTCGAGAGTTTTGGAGTCTAGAGCGGAATGCGGGCATCGATTTTGTATGTACACAGCAGTGTTCAAAGCTTCTCCCCGTAGAAACTTCAGAAGGCCTTGGTCACATAGCATGGCACGGACAGCTTCCACAATGGTCCTGTTCTTTATTTCAGTAATGCCATTTTGCTCAGGAGTATACATGGTTGTGGTCTCCCTCTTAATGCCAGCTTCTCTGCAAAATTTATTGAACTCATTCATCTCATATTCAGTGCCATTATCAGTCCTCAAAATCTTGATCTTCTTCCATGTTTGATTTTCCACAAGGCTTTGAAGGTACGAAACCACATGAATGCTTCATCCTTCTTCTTCAAGAAGTATATCCAGGTCTTGCTAGAGAAGTCATCTATAATCATCATGTAATAAGAGCATCCTCCCAAAGATGTCACGGGCAACATACTAGACAGATCATAATGTATCAATTGCAAGACATCAGATGTCTTTGTGACACTTGAGGGGAAAGGTCCCCTTGTATGCTTTCCTTTAGCACAACCCTAACATACACCTTCATGATCATTTTTGAATTCAGGCATCCCTGTCACCACCTTCCTTGCTTCGAGAAGGGCTTTGCAATGAAGGTGTCCAATCCTCTGGTGCCATAGTTCGGTTTGATGAATAGTATCACATGTCATAGCCCCCAGTGGACTTCCTCCAACCTGGTAGAGTGTATCAACTCTAAACCCAATCATAAGAGCTTCCTTGAGACTCTTATTCCAGATGCGTACCTTTCCATCGATGAATGCCACCTTGAAACCTTTGTCTTCCATGGCTGAAATAGACACAAGGTTCTTCTTCAAATCAGGTACATAGAGTACATCTTGCAAGCGAAGGACTTGACCTTGAGATAGATGGAGGGTCACAGTCCCTGTCCCTTTCACGAGATAGGTGGCATTATCTCCAAGGATAATTTTCAGATTAGTATCCTTCTCAATCTAATCAAAAAGCGCTTCTTTAAACCCAGTGAGGTGCCTTGAAGCACCACTATCAATCAACCAGACATCCATGGTGTCGAGTTGAGATGCAGCAAAGAGGGCAGATACAAGAATGAATTCATTTTTCTTATCATCAACAACATTAGATTCCTCATACCTGGAATTTCTTGACCTTTTGAAAGGTTGCCCATTTCCATTGAGACCAGAGGGAGCCTTCCTCTTTGCTTTGAACATGTTGTTCCTTTGATTGCCATTCCTCCCGTTGTTGTTGTTATCATCATCCCCAGGAGAATCCCTTCTATTAGGGCATTCTCTAGCATAGTGGCCAGTCTTGTTACATGTGTAACATCTTCCTTTCTTTCCTTGGGTCCCTGCTCTTCCATGGTTCCTCGAACCACCATTGTTCTTCTTCTTAGCATGAGCGGTGAAAGCAACATTACCTTCATTTTCATATTCAATCATTCTTGTTTCCTCTTGAGTGCATCTCGACAATACTTTGTCAAAATCAGGAATCACATTATTATTGAGAATGGTAGTAATGAATACATGCCATTCAGAGGAGAGACCTCCTAGTGCAGTGAGAACCATTTCTCGATTAGCTATTGTTTCCCCAATGGCAAGAAGATTATTTATGATTTCAGCCAACTTCAAAAAATAGGATTGAATGGATTCATACCTCCTTTCTTGAGATCCTTCAATTGGTTCTTAAAGAAAAGAACTTGATTTGCATTGTTAGCCCTAAACATATTGACCAACTTATCACACATCTCCTTAGATGTGTCGAGCTCAGAGATGTAGGCAACTAGACTTTATGGATGGAATCCCGGATGATCAACTTTGCTTTGATTTCCCCTTCATTATACTTCATCTTGGTGGCAGCAGGTGCAGATGATGGAGGCTCTTGGATTTCACCCTGCACATAGTCCATGACATCTTGGTCTTCCAAGATCAAATCCAAAGACATCTTCCAAGCATGAAAGTCAGACTTGCTAGTCAACTTGTCATCATCTTTGAAGCCATTATAATTTGAGGTACCCATGAGTCCTTGACAAATAATACTTCTTCGACAATTGCTCTCAATACAAACTCGGGCTTTGTCTTCACCTAAGCTATGATACCATGTAAATTTTTGTAGATGTTCTATGCTTGATGCAACTTTACTTTAAATCCGATATCAAATAGCAATCAAATAAACATGAAAGTAAAATCTTGATAGAACATACCAATAGATCGACGAAAGACAAGCCAAAAATACACTTAACTTGATCACCAAAATATATGTGTTGTGGTGCGTTACGGCGGTCAACAGGATGCTTCAACCAACAAAGTCTCCTCACGGTCAGCCAACCAGAAGTGTCACACAACCCTCAAGACAGCTCTACAACAGTCAACCCAAAGTCAACAAAAGTCAACGTTGTCCAGTCAACTGTCAACGCAGAACAGCAGCAACAAAAAGTCAACGCAGCACAGTCAAAGGTCAACGTCCAACCTCGATTTTTGTGCCAAAAAATGCGGACTGCAGAGATCGAAGTTTTGGGAGAGTTTGAGGTCAAGCAAATCTGTGTTGAAACCCTAGGTCAGATCAGAAAACCCTAGCTGTTGTTTTCCCACGTGTGAGTGAAGAGAAGTCTCCATGTGAGATCGAACCAATCAGATGCAAGAGAGAAATGTGTGATGGGTGATGGTGAAAATGACCTCCAACGTTGACCAATATATATCCATTTGTGAGCGTGTGTGACACATCTGTTGGGGGTCCAAGCCTACATTACAATTCTGGCCAACCTTGCACATAAGTAGAATTAATTCAAAATAAATGTTCTGCTCATCCGATCAAGATGATCTTTAGATCGATCTTGCACCTCTCTGAAAGAGGTATCCAATAAAAATATTGGCATCGCCATCTGAGCATCACAACATGGAGTATGGACCTAGTTGCCCAAAATTAACAAATTTCCAAGCATGATAATCAGACTTATCAGTCATCTTATCATCAGATTTGAAATCCCTATATGATGAGGAGGCCATTGATCCTGGTCCGTGATTATTCAACTTCTTCAGTGATTGCTTTTCACTCTTGCTTGGGCTTTGTCTTCACCTTAGCTCTGATACCATGTTAATTTTAGTTAACCATGGTATGTTCTATGCGTAGTGCAATTTACTTCAATCTTTCTTCTTATTAGCCCGATTCAATTTCAGATTAGCAATCACATAGTCATTGAAAGTAAATGTTGATAGAACATAAAATAAATCAACAGAAGACACGCCAATACAAGAGACAAGAATTTGTAATTCTTCTTATTCAACAGAGAGAGAAAAAAATGTATTTTACAGCAGTCAACAAGATGCCCTAGCCAGCAAAGACTTTGTTGGTCAAACCAAACCTTCAACCTCCAATCAGGTTCAATCAAACACTTACAAATTCGGCCTTCCTTCAGTGTCACACATGGCCCAAAATCAACTCACAAAACAGTCAATGTAACAGTCAAAATTCTGTGGTCAAACCAGTCAACGCTGCAAGTAATGTTGCAGTCAAAGGTCAACGTTTGACCTGGATTTTTGTGCCCTCAAATGTGGCCTTCCAAGATCGGATTTTCTGAGCTAAAACCGTAGTCAAACGATGTGGGTTGACCCAAAGTCAACATTGGTCAACGATGTCCAGATTTTCCCTAAAACAGTCTGAAATCTTCAGCTTCCTGTTTTCACACGTGTGGAGGAGAGAGAGAAGCCTCTAAGGCTGTACGAACCAATCAGATGAGAGAGAGATATATGAGATGAGTGAATGATGAAATGAGCATCATGTCTCTCCTTTTTATATCCATGATTATGGGTGTGACACACATCTTTTGGGGCTTGTGAGCCTACATTACAATTCTTGTCGACCTTGACAATTTGCACGTGTGGAAAATAAATTCAAAATACAAGTTCTGTTCATCCAAACAATATGATCTTTAGATCAATCTTGCACCTCTCCGAAAGAGGAATCCAACAAAAATATCATCTCCATCATATGAGCAATGCAACATGGAGTTTGTCCCTAGTTGACAAATTTAACAAATAGCACTGCCTTGCACGTCATCAAAAATAGCCTGATTGATTCAAGTGCCTCTAAGGAAAAAAATATGTTATCTGTTTCACCATGCAATCCCTCTAACTGCCACTACAAAAAATAGCAATATCTCCAAATCACATGCATGTTGCATACAAACTAACAATAAACTCCACATGCACCTGTAAAATGTAGAAATTTCTGAATCTTATATCTTATGCAGAAATTATTACTGTTAATCTGGTTAAGCTCCTCCTACTTAGATAAGCTTTTAATTGAATAAATTCAAGTTAACATCGAAGCAAAACACATAACAGATCTCTACCAATTCAGATCTAGAATAAGCACATGCACATATTGACAAAGTGACAGTTATTTCTGGGCAAATAGTCCCCGGAAAAAACCCAATGTGGGAAAACCGGTCTCTGGCTGCTAGAGGGTTCTATTATTAAGAATATTTCTGAATACACAAATCTGGGTTCCAGATCTGAAAAAACCCAACAGAGATAATGCTAGATCTACAGGCCACTCACTGATCTAGGGCCAAAATAATGACTAATCCACACCCTCAAACGGGATTTACAGAACTTAGCCAAGATTAGGGCCTAGAAACCCCAGTGTTGTTCCTGAAAGGCTCTGCGTCAGCCTCTGAAGCCCCTGAAAGCCTCTGCATCAGCCTTGGAAGTCCTCCAAACCCTTAGCGCTACTCCGAAAGGGACTGCGTTACCCCAGATTGGATGACGCAGTCACTACGCTGCCCCTAAAGGGTCTCTGCGTAACCCTTGAGGGTTTCCTACTGAAAATTACGCTGTCCTTGGAGAGACTGCATTGTCCTTGCTGTTGCTCTTGTTGCCTTCCTCTGCGTTGTCCTTGAGCTGATCTCTAACTCTTGTGTATTCTAGACCCCGGGATCAGATCATCCCCTAGGTCTAAATTCCCCTCTCTGCAGCTGAAACACTTCTGAGTATTCTTAGCAAACCCTGCCCTAGAATCTCAACTTAGCTTCAATGCTCTGCCTCTATGTACGTTTACAAATGACCTCAAGCCTTTCCTTTATACTTTTCTCATTGGGAAACCAACAGCCATGATCAGATCTTGAATCAATGGCTAAGATTAAAAGAAAGCTTGATCTGTGTGACTTAAGACAATTTCATCACATGTTTAATTAAATTCACTTTAATTATTTAAGTTCCCGAAATTTTAACTTAGGAAATACATTAAAATAATTAATTAATTTAATATCTTCTAAACCAAATGAAATTTCTCAAATCCATTTCTGGGTCTTGTAGATCAGGTGAACTCTAGTCCCTCCACAAAGTTTGGGAGCTAGAGCACACCTGATGCTACCCCAAATACACAAAATCTCAACACTCCCTCTTAGCATCAAGGGTGTGCTCTAGCAATACATCACACTTATGCATTTCATGGTTTTGGGCACTGGTTCTGTTCTGTTGAAGCTTGGTCTGCTGCCACTCAACTCTGCACTACTGCTACCATTCTGTACCACTGCCCATGACTCTGCCACTACCACTGCAACCTCTGTACTGCAGCTCCCTCTCACTATGCTGCATCTGTGCTGCTCATAGCATTGTCACTGCTAATCTGCTGCACTGCAACTTCAGTTGTTGAGAGAAGCAACTGAATCCCCTGCCCAATCTTTGACAAACAAGTCTGATGGGCTGCATCCTCATCACTGAAGCTCCATAGGCTACAGATCTGTGCTGGCATCTAAAGAACGATGCACAACCATAGCTCTGCCTGCGTAATCAGACTCCCTCTGCACTATTGAAGTCACATCAGCTCCTTGTGCTAAAATCTAAGAAACTGGATTCGTCCCCCAGGGGCTTCGAATCCCAAATCCGGCAAATCGAATACGATTCGACCGGATTCGTACCCGATTCACGGGATACGGCCGTATCCATACAGGGTAGGGCGAATCCCGACCGTACCCTGTATGGATACGGTCGTATCCCGTGAATCGGGTACGGCCGGATACACTGTCCAAAAAAGTGCGGTTTCTTTTTAATAAAACCCCGATTTTTGTCATTCTTTCTCACAGTTTTCATTTTGTGAAGTGAGCAAGGAGCAAGGGTTAGCAAGGAGAAAGGGAGTTCTTTCGAAGAGATTCGAGCATCCGGTAAATGCACTATCCCTCTATATTTTGCATTTAGTTTGCTATTAGTGTTTGCATGTGCATATGTTTTATATATTTGGTTATTTTTGTTTATTTTTTACAGTATTCATGGCTCAATCAAAGGCAGCAATACAAGGGCAAAGAAAGGGGAAGAATGTCCTCATTGGAGATGCCCCTCCTGTCCCTGTTTCATCAGGGTCTGCAAGTATTCCATCTATTGGAAGTGGGGCTGCAACAGCAGCTTCAAATGTGCAGGGAAAACAAACTGTTGACCCCAAATACCCATTGTGGAAATATGTGACAAGAGAGGGAGGGGCAGGAAAAAAGGGAGGAGGAGGAAATTGTTCATGGAAATGCAATTTTTGCAATAGCCATTTCATTTGCACATATTTCTGTGTGAAAGCTCATTTGTTGGGTATTCCAGGTTGTGAAATTAAATGTTGTACAACAATTGAATCAGCAAAGAGGAAGGAATTGGAGAAAGAGCAATATATTGGTGAGGCAAATGTGGCATCAAAATAAAATAAAAAACAAGAATGATGACCCCCTTCCATTCTTAAGGAAAAGTAGCAACAAGTTCCCTTTTGAGACTTTTAGTAGGGGACAATCAGCAAAGAGAAAGGAAACTGCAGTTGGTCCAATGGACAAGATTTTTCAAAAAGAGAAGAGGGAAGAGCTTGATCTCACCATCGCATTGTTTTTCTATTAGAACTTCGTATCCTTTAATGTTGCACGGTCACCTCTATTTATTGAGATGTGTCGAGCTCTTAGTCATGGGGCTCCATCATGGTATGTGCCTCCTGCGTCAGAGAAGCTCAGAACCACATTGTTGACAAAGGCAAAGAAAGAGGTGGACAAAATGCTTGAGCCTATTAAATCAGCATGGCCAACATCTGGGGTTAGCATTGTTTCTGATGGATGAACAGATCCAGCACGCTACCCACTCATCAACTTCATGGTGTCATCCTTGAATGGTCCAGTTTTCTTGAAATCAGTGGATGCACTTGGACAGTACAAGGATGCACAATATATGGGTGAGTTATTTATTAAAATTGTTGAAGATGTAGGTGTAGACTGCAGTTTTTTTGTATTTTCTATTTCTATTCGCCATTGGCAGTGTACTTATGTAACACATTTTGATTCGGATGACTTAATGAGAAAACTACAGCATCTTACTATCTTGTCTTTCTGAGTAAATTTGACAATTGTATGATGTATCAATGTATCATATATGAGTATCTATGATCTTAAATCTATGTTTGAATCAATGAATTTGTATGAATTTGTGTAAAAATTATCTAATTTTTAATATATATATATTAAATATATATATTTTTTAATAAAATAATATATAACGTATCATATCCCAGAAGTATCCTGTTCCGAGGGTCACCGTATCCCAAATCTGATTCTCGAATCCCCGTATCCCCGTATCAAGTGACTTGGGCTGAAATCTATCATGCTGCTACTGCACTGCACTATCCCTCTGAAGCTCTTTGCGTTGCTGCAGCTCTGCACTGAGTAAGCAGCACTACACTGCGTTGTTGAAGTCACATCAGACTCTGCGCTACTACTACCTGTTCTGCGCTGCTCCTCCCAACCTTCAGATCTACCTCTGCCTCTGCCTTATCTGTGATCTATGCACCCACTGCATCACTTGTCTCGCTACTGTCGTAAGGCTACCGTAGCTCACATGTGATCCAAGAGATGAGCTACTCAAGGATCCTGCCTACCCTCCATGTAGCTCCTCTACATGTCCATGTCACCCCACCTTCGTGGTTCATGAGCACTCATGGCTGCATCATCTTCTGACCCATCATCTACCACAGCTGCCTTGGAAGAGGATGCTTCCTTGTCCTTTTTCTTCTGAGGACAATGGCTGGCAAAATGTCCCAATTCACCACATTGGAAGCACTTGATCTTTGAAAGATCCTTCTTCTTCTTCGGATGTTTCTTTGATGCCAAGGCTGCATCTTCCTCATCTTCCTTCTTTACTTTGCTCAATCTTGGGTTGTGCTACCTCTTGGTGAATATGCGGAGTTCTTCTTGACGCAGAATTGACCACAAGTTATCCCAATCTGGGAGGTCTGCTCTGCCCAAGATACTTTGGACAAAGGTTTCCCACTCATCTGTGACTACATTGAGGGCAGTCCTTACCAATGTTTTGAAAATCGCGATCGGGATTAAATCGGCGAGGGGAAAAAATCGGAAAAAATCGTAAAAATCGGGAAAAAATCGTAAAAATCGGGTAAAAATCGGCACATACAAAAATATTCATTTTTTTTCAATTTTTTTAATATCTAAAGCACCCACAACATAAAATAAATGCATTGACACATAAATATGAAAAAAAAAACTAATATATAAGACATGTAATATCATGTCTAGTGCTACATCACACATCATAGTGAATCATGTCCTGAATACTAAGTCCTGAGTCTCAACTCAACCTCAAAATATCAACAAAAAATATAATAATGTATCTCATATCATGAGTCATAATGATATATACAAAGGAATGCACCAAATAACCTATACTACTGATTTCCTCTGCCCCTCTTGCGAGAAAATGTAACAGCTTTCCCTCTAGACGAAGAAGTTGGCGGGGCTGGCAATGGACTTTGTTGTGCTCCAGATCCTGAAGCACTAGGAGCTAAAGGAGGTAGACCACGTCCTCTACCAGTAGCAGGGGTAGGTGGTGTCACCTCCTCCTCCTCCTCCTCATGAAACTCATCATTGATTCATCGCTACTAGAAATGGGATCATCAACAAGAGATACATAAACATCATCTAGCTCAAAGTCTTCAGACTTGGATTGCTCAACCTTATAACATGATAGAAATTGAAAAGTTTAACATGCCTAACCAATGATTTTGGTTTGAGTGAAGGGTTCATCTCCTCAACCTTAAAATGCGGTAGAAAAAGATTAACATGCCTAACTAGTTGTTTTCCTTTGAGTGAAGGGTACATTCTTGTTAAGGCCATGGTAGGGGAGTTCAACAATCAATACCACCAACATCAACAAAGTTCAACAATCAATGCCACCAACATCAAGGTTCTTGAAGGACTTCATACCCTTGATCAAATGCCAATCTCATACCCTTACACATAATAGAATCAAATGGAAACAATGCAAATCCCAAACCATGAAACCCTGAAAACCATTAAGTCTGCTGAATTTTGAGTGAAATCTAAAATTCTAGTTTCTCCATATGAAATCCAATGAGGTCGAAACCACTCTTAAACATCCTGAGTCATTTCATGGTAATGTTAAAAATTTAAGTAAAAGTGATAAAATATCACTTTTACTTTAAGAATTTAACATTACCATTAAATGCCAACAGGGTGTGTTAGCAAAAATGACCCAAAAAAAATCGATTTTTGAACTTATAGGGTTGCTGTTTCATGGGCCCACGATTTTTTCATAAAAATCGCGATTTTTTGGCGATTACCGATTTTTTGAAAAAATCGGGAAAAAATCGCCGATTTAATCGTTTGGATGAAAAAATCGCGATTTTTTCAAAACATCGCGATTAAATCGCGATTTTCAAAACACTGGTCCTTACTATCACAACATCATCCACGGTTGCACCCGTTGCAGTCAGCTGATCTCTGATTGACCGCAGTCTGAAGAGGAAGTGTTCCATGTCTTCTCCCTTGGTCATCATGAATGACCTCATTTGGGTCTTCAATAGCATTTTTCTTTGGACAGACTTTCCCTCATAAAAGAAAGACAAACCTTCCCCATCTCGTTAGTTGTCTTATTCTCAGCTACGTGTGGTACAATATGGTCCTTGATACCATCCATTATCAGCCGCTTGACATGCCCAACAGCTTCCTTATGCTTCCATAGGAGATCCGCATCTGTCGGTGTGGCGAGAGTCTACTCTGCATGGTCTCTTAGATTGTATGCCTCAAGGACAATCAGGATCCTTGCCTTCCAAACCAAAAAGTTTGAGAGGCCATCTAGCCTATCCTGATCACGCAATCCATGAGGAGCCATCTGCTCAAAATGTGTCAGAACTTCCTTTTCTCTTTGCTAGAGAAATGGATCTAAGGCCCTTGGTGAAACAAGTGCCTTCTGCTCCCTATGACACTTGATTTCCCTTCTTGGAAATCTACCAAATCAACTATGATTCAGCTTCTTCTTTGATCCTTTGATCAAACTCTAAGTTTCCTTTGGCAAGCAACTTCCTGAGAAGCTGATCTCCTCCCAATCTTTGTCACTTGTGCTAAGTCTTAAAATCTGAAAACTTCAAAATTTTAACCCCACCAGCTCTTCTGAATTTTTGCAGCTTTTCTGCAGTCTTTTCTGGATCTGACAAATTTAGATCTGAATCACACTAGCTAGCTTCAGACCAAACCAGCGTTGTTTCTGAGCTGCCCCTGCGCAGTAATTGCATGGCCTTGCTAGGACACAACGCTGGACAACGTCACCCTTCCCTCTGCGTGAATCTGCTCCTGAAAACTACGTTGTCCCTTCAGATCTGCATTTCTGCTGCTTTCTGCAGCTAGAATCTTTAGTCTCTTCAGCTGGTGTCCCTCCTAGATCTGCAATTGCTCTGATACCATGTAGAAATTTTTGAATCTTATATCTTATGCAGAAATTATTACTGTTAATTTGGTTAAGCTCCTCCTACTTAGATAAGTTATTAACTGAATAAATTCAAGTTAACATCGAAGCAAAACACATAACAGATCTCTACCAATTCAGATCTAGAATAAGCACATGCACACATTGACAAAGTGACACAGTTATTTCTGGACAAATAGTCCTCGGAAAAACCCAATGTGGGAAAACCGGTCTCTGGCTGCTAGAGAATTCTATTATTAAGAATATTTCTGAATACACAAATCTGGGTTCCAGATCTGGAAAACCCAACAGAGATAATGCTAGATATACAACTCATTGGTTGATCTAGGGCCAAAATAATCACTGATCCACACCCTCAAACGGGATTTACAGAACTCAGCCAAGATTAGGGCCTAGAAACCCCAGCGTTATCCCTAAAAGGCTCTGCGTCAGCCTCTGAAGCCCCTGAAAGCCTCTGCGTCAGTCTTGGAAGTCCTCCAAACTCTCAACACTGCTCCAGAAGGGGCTGTGTTACCCCAAACTAGGTGATGTAGTCACTACGCTGCCCCTGAAGGTTCTCTGCGTAACCCCTGAGGGTTTCCTATTGAAAATTACGCTGTCCTTGGAGGTGCTGCGTTGTCCTTGATGTTGTTGCTGCTACTGCCTTCCTCTGCATTGTCCTTGAGTTGATCTCTGCCTCTTGTGTATTCTCGACCCCGAGATCAGATAATCCCCTTGGTCTAAAATCCCCTCTCTGTAGCTGAAACAGTTCCGAGTATTCTTAGCAAACCCTGCCCTAGAATCTCAGCTTAGCTTCAGTGCTCTGCCTCTGTGTATCTTTACAAATGACCCCAAGTCTTTCCTTTATACTTTTATCGTTGGGAAACCAACGACCATGATCAGATCTTGAATCAATGGCTAAAATTAAAAAAAAAGCTTGATCCGTGTGACTTAAGACAATTTCATCACATGTTTAATTAAATTCACTTTAATTATTTAAGTTCCCTAAGTTTTAACTCAAGAAATACATTAAAATAATTAATTAATTTAATATCTCCTAAACCAGATGAAATTTCCCAAATCCATTTATGGGTCTTGTAGATCAGGTGAACTCTAGTCCCTCCACAAAGTTTGGGTGCTAGAGCACACCTGATGCTACCCCAAATACACAAAATCTCAACATAAAATACCTAGAGAATTCTACGTGTACCCCAAGTCAACTCCAAAGCATAAAATATGGCACACGAAGTATGAATGCTTCAAGCTAAATATAGCAACCTGGGGCACCAACAAATAGTGAATGCTGGCCATCCTGATAAAAATAACAGTTCAATATAACTGCACCAAAAGTTCGGAAAAATGGGCATGGTTTTGAAAACAACTGCATGTGTAGAGGCTATGCCAGAAATCAAGGCATGCCACCAAGTAATCAAGGAGTTTCAATATTGAATTCATGTTTCATTCCGCAAGCACATTTTCAATCATATATTATATCTCAATAATGGAACTTGTAGTTGCATTAGACAACACTTCATAGCATGTCACAAAGGGCATATAATAGTATAACACATTACTCTCCATTGAACAGATTATGGACACATATCAAAGCTTAAATGTGCCGAGATTAGACAATATAGTTGAAAGGGATGTCTGCACTTGACAATTCAGAAACACCATGAAGATAAGACTAGTGAAGATACTGAAAATCACAACCACGTTACCTTATATCAAAGTTGTAGACGGAACATTACCTTATATCAAAGCTGTAGATAGAAGTAAAAGTCTGAAGAGTTGATAAAAGCTTTGTCATTTTTAGGTCACATGGACGAAATGACATTGATGTAAAGCTCCCATCCAAGCTACAACTTCGACACGACCATCTGCAAAGCAAAGAAAAATCCTGGAATCAAGAAGTACTGATTTTGGTTTCAGATTAGAATCCCCCAAATTAAAAGATTTACAAAGAACAAAAGTTATATAACAAAGTCAATGTTTGACTCTGCCTTCTTTACAACACGGCATAGAATATATACCCCTGGGCCCTGATTAATGCACCACTCTTTCAATGCATGCTACAAAAAAAGAAAACTCTCTATCCACATAAGGACATCAGGGAAGCTCATATGGCCTATCACAATCTCAGTATCATACACATTCTACTGAAAGAAATAAGTAAAATGTATAATGCCCACACATGACCAAAAATGGAAAACGAGACTAGTTGGGAGTTGGAATTACAGAGAAAAGTGCCACATAAGGTATCTCTGTCATGAACTAGTATAAAACAGTCCATAAAGACCACATTAAGATGTATACGATTGTGGAGCAATATTGAATCTGCTTATCTCACCAACATCCATATAATTTCCTGAAACCTTTCAAAGAGTGCCATCTATTGATTCTGAGCAGTGTTACAAATATCTTGGATTTTTCTCAATAATTTCAATTTTGTCCAAGCTTTCAGGTTGCCAATGTTTCTGATATTTTTTGAGGTTTTCAGGCCATGTTTATTGATACCTTAGGGCAAACTGAGATCCCTTGGGCCGTGTTTTCAGGCCATGTCGGACCCTCAGTGATAAATTCCTCAAAACAATATTTATAACATTGACTCTGAGATCACAAGGATCTGTAGCTTAAACTCAGGCAGTAGCATAGAAAAATCTCAGAAAAGAGCTAGGTAGATGGAATGTTTTTACTACCATCAAAGGTCAATCCCTCTTCTCTGGCAGTCAAGAAATTAGTGATGAAATGTCAAATTGTCCTTGGCATGCTCCATAAAGGTGCCTACTAGGAGTTAGGATCTGTTGTCTCATAGTCCTAGTAGATGATTTATATAGCTGTTAAATCTTTGAATGTCAGCATAGTGTATAGCTTAATCATTCCAATTAGGGGTGCAAGTGGCTGAAAGTAGGTAGCAAAATAGTAAAATACATCATTCATAAGGGCATCTTCTCTCAGTACCTATGGAAGAGAAGCTCTGCATTAAATAGGGAGGTATGCTTTGGTCCTATAATATGCTAGAGCTTTAAAGATAGTAATATAATTACACAAGGGGCATTCAAAGATGGGAAGTGTAGCAATTGCATCCCAAAAGTCCAAAAGTCATAGAAATAGCTTCCTCTTGTTGATTTTGCAACCTTGGAAGCTCTTCTATATTGGCTTGGTGTCTTAGCATGTAGAAGATATTTGGTTTCCTCTTTAGGTACTTACTGTTGAAGAAGGTAACTAGTGTTGGTCTTCATAATTGTAATTGAGTCATGATGTAATTTATTTGTCAAAAGATATTTTTTATTATTATTTTAATTGACTTATTAAAGCATGGGTTTCATGCTTGGGTCAATGGTTCATAGGTCATAGCACCCATTGTGTGCTTTAGGATTTTTCTTATTAAGTCAAAGTCATAATTTGTGTCAAAGAATCTCCTCCACCAAGTCAGCTCCTTCTCATACAAATGACAGCCACCTATCCTTCAAGTCGGCCTCCAAACAATTGATGAAAGGTGAACAAGTCGGCCTCAAAACAAGTTGACAAGTCAGCTCCTATAAACTGCTCATGTCAGCCTATTAAACGACACTCAAGCCACTATATATGCCCCAGTGAAGTCGGCCAAATGGAGATGAAGACAAGAAGTTTGTATGGACTACAAAGAGCAAAGTTAAAAGTGCAGAGAAGTTCGGTCTTGGATCACATACTGGACAGCAACGTACTGAAGCATCAGGCCAAAATTATTCACAATTACAGAGACCGAAATCTTTATGTGATCCTGAAGCAGATTACAGAGGCCAAGACGGAAAGTTACAGAAGTTGCAGAGAAGCAGAAAACAATAATATGTTTGACTAGTGGTGGTAAGGGCTGGCTTGGTGGATGGAATAAGTATATGTCTTTGGTCTAAGGTTAGGAATGTCTCACTGTGATTTGAATCTACTGAAGGAAGAGTTCTTGACTGGGTTTTCCCTTACCTAGGGGTTTTGCCCTGGCTGAGCGCCTATATCTTGTGTTCTCGTGTTTTTGTGCTTTGGAAATTGTCTTGATGATAATAATGTAATTACTAAGAAGAAGAAGAAATACCTAATCACAAGAAATTGTCTAGTAATAGAGAAATCAAATTAATAAGAAGACCTATCAGTGTTGCCCTAGATTTCTCAAAATGGTATCAGAGCGAGGTTCATTTGCATAAAGCGAAGGAAGGAGATCACAAAGGCTACAAATCATTGACAAAGAAGTCTGGTAGGGCTACCGAGCTCCTAAAAGAAGTATAGCAGAAATCAGGGCACTACAAATAATCCCTAACAACTGTAATAGGATCACAAACATATATGTGAAAAGCAAAGGCCTAAAAGATTTCTTCAAAGAGGACCGAAAAGGATAATTAATCAGCCAAAGCAGGCTGAGTCCATCAAGCCTAGGATCGAAGTCCTGGGCACATTCTACAGACTCAACTCATCATTTAAAGAAGTCTGAAATCTAATGCTATCAGAGATCCGAATTTCTGGGTACTTTCTGTAATCAAGGAATAACCTTTATGATCAAGCAAGCTAGTGTGAAGTGTTTATAGGACTGGTTGGAAGATTTACCTGATCACTATAAGAAAAGAAGATGAGTCTCCTTAGACCTGTGCATGAGCTACAATCATCTTGTGAAAGTGCCATTTAAAAACAAATTGTCATCTATCCTTGAGCTCACTACAGTCACCCTAAGAGAGGAATCAAAAGTTCTAGATTTAAAGAGAACCGAAACTCCTATTGTAAAGAAGCTTCAGTCATTTGAAAAGGAGTCAAGCCTCCTACCTGGGCTTAAATGTACTCACTATCATCTTAAAGGGACTGAGACATTTTACAGTCCTATGCATTAAGAAACAAATTAAATTTGATATCCATCTAAAGGAGAAACGAAAGCAGATTTATACATGCATATCTACAGTAATGGAAACGACATCAAGCTTAAATTGTAGAAGAAAGCAAGCAATAGAAGATTATATTGAGGTGCTGTAGCTGGCATACCTGTCTGCTATGAAAAGAAAGCATTTGCAAGTTTTGAATGCGATAAGAAGATCATGGCTTCTAGTAGCAACCTTCATAAAAGATAAAGGTACATAATCATAAGGTATGTATAATATATTTACTTGATAAAGGAATGTTTAAGGTTGGCTACTTATATGGTTCTAGGGATAGTTGTCTTCATTATCAAAAGTTATTGATATTAGACCATAAAGTTAACTTGCTTGTTCCCTCATATAGAAATCCTAACCCTAGTCACTCGTTACTATTGACTTCTAGGGTTTGTAAGTAGTTTAGGGTATATAGTAAACCCTAGTGATGATTGATGAAGATGATAATTACTAGATCTAAAAATTGTACTTGGATACCCTAGGATTACATCCTTCATTAATCCATGAAAACCCTAGATTGTCAAATTGACATCATGTTTTTGGTATCGAACTTTTTGGTTGGTCGTATTTGTCAATTAGTATTGCAAATATAAAAATTATAGCTAGATTCAGAGGGAGCACTTCAAGGAAACCCTACTAGTTTTGTAAAGGAGTAACGCAAGGTATGTAAAAGCATGATTATTTTGAAATCTTTGCTTGGTATTACTAACTCTCTCATGTCTAGGTTTTGAATCGTAAAGGTTCTTGTTAGGGTGATGAATCATTAGATTGAATCTACCCTCATTAAATTATTATTCTTGTGGAACCCTAAAAAGGTTCACTGTAAAACCCTAACCTAAGGGTATGTCAATGTTTATGAAACCCTAGTCTAGTTAGGGTTGATGAAATCTAGAAAACCTATTCATTTTATGTTTAGGGTTTTGGTATTGTTATGATAGAAGCCCTAGTCCTTTAGGGTTTGTTGTTAATGTCTAAGTTATGTATTGAAACCCTAGATCTTTAGGTTTGGTAAATTAGGGTTTATAAGCAAGACCCTTGTATTAGCTAAGATGAGGTCCTAGGAATGAAACCCTAGGTGTATATCAGTTTGTATGATTGAAACCCTAGCCTAAATGAAATTGTAGTATTGATGTTTGTATCATTAGGTTTACCTAGTAGATAGTATTATGAAATGCAAAGGCATCCTAGATATGACTATGCTCATAGTTTGTGGATTATAGGGTTTGTAACAAAAAACATTAGTAGAATATTGATATTTTAGTTTTGATGATAAAATCCAAGGTTTGTAACAAACCCTAGTAAAGTCTAACATGTATAGTAAAATTGTTATTTGATTGAATTGTTGATATCTAAGGTGTTGTGTCTCAAAGGTAGGGTTTGCAAGAATAAAGTTTGTCATATATCTCTGAAATTGAGGCCCTAGATATAATGAACCTAATATCTTGATTGAGTTGCTTTAACTCTTGATAATGTGATCTAGGGTTTATGACAATAACCCTAGCAAGAAATATGTGTCTCTTGTTGATCATGAACCTAACTAGGTTTAGGTATTTAAATTCTAAATGCTTCCACTATAATAATATGATTTTGATATCGTAAACTTCATGCTTTTGTATATTTGTATTTGGTTGTACTTGTTATTAAAGTTTTGCAAGTACATAATCTTTGAGATGATGTTTGCATAAGCATGATGAAGTTATATATCAAGATGACCTTGATGTCGTAAGAAGGGTTAGAGCCATGAAAGTTTCTCTGATGATATAGAAGAAGGAAGTGGTTGATCTCCCCAAGTTAAGAGGGAGCATTTTTAAAAGGAAAGAGTACATCTCCCCAATTAAGAGGGAGGGCATATTATGATAGTCATGATGGATACCTTGAAGAAGAAATCGGAGAATGAATGAATGTACTACAATGTATTGAGAATGTTTTGATGCTGCTAAAGAAATGAAAGAAGAAAAATTTCCTACTCGTTAAGAACCTTGAAGGTTTGTGTTTACTTGTATATATAATTTTGATAGTTTATTGTTGATTGGGGTTTGTGTTTGTATAGATAAATCTCTCCAGAAGAAGGATGAACACTCTGGAAGCATGCTTGCACAAATGGATATATCTAGTTCGATAGGGAGAGTCAAAGCATCTAATGGTTGATGCTTGGAAGGACATTTTGTCAGCCTATGTGTCGTTGATTTGTGGTAGCATCGGATGTGCTCTAAGTCTCAAATTTTGCAAGGAGGCTTAGACACATGTATTCCAAAATACCCAGAAAGTGTTTTGGGAAATTCCACCCAAATGGGGTTTTACTAAAATAATTAATTATCTTTAATGGGAGCCTAAGTCTAAACTTAGGGAATTAAAATAATTAAAGTATATTAATAGAACTGGGTGTGAAACTTCTAGAAAAAGACAGAGATCGAGTCAATATGATCTAAGCCGTTGATTATGTTCTAATCTGGGATGTTAGTTATCCAACAAGAAGATTATAAGGACTTCGATGGGCATTTGGAAAACACATCGAGTGAGACTAGAGATCGATTTCTCAAGTGAGCAGCACAGAGCAACTGGAGAGATCATCGAGTTGATTCGATTGCAGCGAGGGACAGTGATAGTTCCGATTGGAAGATCTTTTCCTGGGCCAGGAATACAATGCAGAGAAGGCAGAGAAGAGGACGCAGAAGAGGCAGCATAGGAACTATGCTTGGAAGCGCAGAGCCACGCAGAGGCAGCGTTGAGCCTTTGAAGAGATCTAGAGTTTTGCTGAGGATCAGTCAAATCCAGTGCCGAGGTGTGAGACCGGAGGGACAAAAGATCAAAAACAACAGCCAACAGAACGACCAGCAGAAGGAGGTGACGCAGTCCCCAGGCAGAGTGACGCAGATCTGTGCAGAGGCAGCGTGGGGCTGTCCAATTCAGTGTTGGGTCAGTGACAGATCTCCAGTGTCATTGTGAGGTAATCCTCAATGATTCTCTGTCAGTTAAATTCTCTATGGATAGCCAAATTTGGGCATCCAATTGTATTCAGAAACTTCTGCTTCGTAATAAAAACCCTCAGTTACTGCACCAGTTTTCCCACATTGGGTTTTTCCAGGGACATTAGTCCAAAAATAACGATGTCATGTGTGTCTAATTTTCTTGCTCATATCTTGTTTCCACATCTATTTTCCGCAGTTTATTTAGTGAAGGTTGCAATGTATTTGCTTCAGTATTTACTTGTAGAACACAGTAAATAACTTGCATAATTTATCAAGTAGGAGAAGTAATATCAGTTTGCTGCAATAGGATTCCGGGAGTTTGGAATTTTCACATGTGTTGATGTCAAGATCCCGAAGAGGGAGGGTGGCGTTGGTCTTGGAGCACTGACCTTAGATACGCGCCTAGATCCACGGGTTGATGTCTAGTAAGCATGATGGTACCTAGACTTGCTGAAAGCTTGAGTCCATCTTAGTCCCACCTGGATAGATTACCCTGGTCAGGTATCTAGTCCGCAGCACTGAGTCTGTTAGGACTCTTCGTAGTTCAATTCAAGATCTTCCATGTACCTCTATATACATATAATTATAAATACCTCCCTAGTAAAGAGGGATTTTTGAAGAATGTAACTAGTGTCGGTCTACATAATTGTACTTAGTCATGATGTAATATATTTGTCAAAAAACATGTTTTATTATTATTTAAATTGACTTATTAAAGCATGGGTTTCATGCTTGGGTCATTGGTCCATAGGTCATAGCACCCATTGTGTGTTTTAGGATTTTTCTTATTAAGTCGAAGTCATTATTTTGTGTCGAAGAATCTCCTCCACCAAGTCAGCTCCTCATACAAATGACAGCCAGCTATCCTTTAAGTCGGCCTCCAAACAATTGATGAAAGGTGAACAAGTCAGCCTCAAAACAAGTTGACAAGTCGGCTCCTATAAACTGCTCATGTCGGCCTATTAAAGGACACTAAAACAACTACATATACCCCAGTGAAGTCGACCAAATGGAGATGAAGACAAGAAGTTTGTATGGACTACAGAGAGCGAAGTTAAAAGTGCAAAGAAGTTCGGTCTTGGATCACATACTGGACAACGAAGTACTGAAGCATGAGGCCAAAATTCTTCACAATTACAGAGACCGAAATCTTTATGTGATCCTGAAGCAAATTACAGGGGTCGAGATGGAAAGTTGCAGAAGTTGCAGGGAAGCACAAAACAAGAAAATGTTTGATTATTTGTGGTAAGGTTTGGCTTGGTGGATGGAATAAGTCTATGTCTTCGGTCTAAGGTTAGGAATGTCCCACTGTGATTTGAATCTACTAAAGGAAGAGTTCATGATAGGGTTTTCCCCTACCTAGGGGTTTTGCCCTAGTTGAGCGCCTATATCTTGTGTTCTCTTGTGTTTTTGTGCTTTGGAAATTGTCTTGATGATAATAATGTAATAACTAAGAAGAAGAAGAAATACCTAATCACAAGAAATTATCTAGTAATAGAGAAATCAAATTAATAAGAAGCCCTATCAGTATTTCCTTAGATTTCTCAACATTTGCTTGGTGGAGCAAGTGATATTATGGTTTGTTTCCTAAGGTTAACCTTAGAAAAGTACAACAATTAATTATTATGGACCATTAGGCCAAAGTTCTAGGATAAATAATATAATTATTTAAGTGGCTTAGATATAATCAGTGAAGGGACACGCTAGGGTGGGGTGTGCACATCCCACGTTTCCCATGCACCTGGGACGAGGGGACGCCGAGGGAAACGTTTCTCCATGTCCCCCTTTTGGGGAAACTTGGGGAGATATAGGGGGGGACATTTCCCTAATGTGGGGGATATGTTTCTCCAAAGGGGTGCTTGTGCCCCCCCCCCCCCCGCCCCCCCTCTCCAAAAAATAAGGGTTGGGCGTCCCCCTTGAATTTTGCTTGAAAACAATAATTTATAAGTGGAGAAGCCTAATATCCAACCCTAGGGCCCTACTAATGCTATGTAATTAATGGTAATGTTAAATTCTTGAAATAAAAGTGAAAGAAGCCAAAACCACTTTCAAATATGTCGAGTCAACTAATGGTTTGGATTAATATGGATGCACATTAATATTTACATATTTTTTCAAACTTTGAATATTTGTGTATTTTTTGGTCGATTGGTTTTTTGGTCTAGTTTTCTTTCCAACACCTAGTTTCGGGGTCGTGATCGGTACGATCACTTGTCCAGTTCTGATAAAAATCGGTTCATTGTCTATTGATAATTTATAGTTTTAACTTTTGAGTCTTGACTCTTGATATTGATAACCTTAGACCAATTCTTTGACTCTGTCACATTTTACTATTTTGAGTTTGAGTAATTTCAATTTACTATTAGAGTCTTCAAACTTTAATATCTACTATTTTGCTTAGTACTAATCAAATTCTAGAATAATGAATGATGAGTTTAAATCAATGTATACAATATTTTACTATTTTTATTTCGTTGAATCATTTCTAATGTATGAATCAATGTATTTCATTATTGAATTTGAATTTGGATCATGTTTATCATATATTAACATACATACATACATCCATATATGAGGGAAATTCAAGGGAGAAGAGGGGACATCGAGGTATATATATATATACCTCGATGTCCCCTCTTCTCCCTTGAATTTCCCTCATATTTGGGGGTGCTCCCACATGTTCCCCCTACGCTCCTCCCCGTTCCCTCGTCTCCCTATATATACCTCGATGTCCCCTCTTCTCCCTTGAATTTCCCTCATATTTGGGGGTGCTCCCACATGTTCCCCCTACGCTCCTCCCCGTTCCCTCGTCTCCCCCCCCCCCACATCTCGGATCGTTGATCTCAATCATTGATCTCACGTGAGGCTTAGGATTTATTCCTAGCCATTGATCACTTGGGAGATTAAAGTTAGGGATTTTGGCTTAATGAAAATATAAAATAAGCCTGAGGGAGAGGAGAAGATGCACGGTTGTGGAGGAAACGATTTTCTCTAGAGCGAGAGGCTCGACTAGACTGAAGAAAAATGAGAAGTGCAGCAATGAATATCGTGTAGATTTTCCACAAAATTTTGATCTGCTTACATGAAAAATCTGAAATTGGCTTCAATTCACCAAGACACATAATTTCTCTACTCTAAATAAGCAACGAAATAGCAACAGTGATAAAAACATAGTCACACAATAACACAATAATTTTTCTAGGGAACCCAACTGGGAAAACCCTTTTCTTGCTATAGAATTTATTGATAGAGTTCCAGTAATTAGATATCTTTACAAAGAAATCGGTTTCACAAGAAAACTCACTATTCTCACCGCTTATAATAGCTTGAATCACCCTGTAACAACCTTGACCCAGCTCCTCCTTGCTAGTAGCCTATCTGGCCCTTTTTCCTTGTACAAAGGTCTCCACCATCTGCATGAATTCACTGCGCACAAGCTTCCTTTCGCTAGCCCAAATTCTTTGCGCATAGGCCTTCTTTGGCTAGCCCGAATTCACTGCACACAATCTCCTATTCTCTAGCACTAAGGGCCTCCTATACTTTAGGACACAGCCCCTAACTCCTGGCGCAATCTAGCAACAAGGAATTCTCTCTATGCTTTGTGTATTGGCTCCTCCAAAGAACGCACTCATAGCAAGAAACTCTCACACACAAACTGGTGCAACCTCTCACAAACTCGTGAGCTATTGTTTTGTCTCACAAACTTGTGCACAAAACAAATTGATTACAATTGTGCCTTCATCCTCCTTTTAAGCAATTCGATCATGCTATATCTGGGAAGTGCAATTTTAGAACACAAGTTGTGTTCGACTTGTTAACTAAGTCAACTACTAGTGTAACACATCCTAGCTTCAATCAAGGCTGAAGCTCTCCAACTCGTCAACTTCTAAATTTGAATTGGCATATGGAGATCGACTTAACTACCTCTCCAACTTTGCGCATGAATCATCTAACTCCATGAACTCTTCCTAGCTCCAGGAACTGTCCATTCTAAAGGAAAGATTGATCGTGGTATTTCTCTGGCTAAGGCACACACACAGAGGACTTTCTTCATTACACTTTTCAACACTCCCTCTTAGTGAGGAAGGTGCTTTCGGAGGAACCTCATCCACCTGGATCTATCTCCAACACAAACATGTTCTCTGCTACTACAATTGCTTCCTCTGAACTAGAAGAGTTCCCTGCTTTCTTTTGATGAATCTGATCTGAAGACCTGTTCTTTCCAACCACGCTCTATGAGTCTATCACTTCAGTCATAAGTGCCATGTACCTCATGTACCACTATGGTTGCTTCATCTGGCTGAAGGTGATACTAGAAGATTCAACTCTCTCCTTGTCTCCCTTAAACAAATCTTTTGCCCACTTAGCTCGACATTAACTGAGTGGTTGCCTCCACTCGCTGTGGGCTCTACACCTCATCATCCTGTTGGTCGACTCAACTGCCAACTAGTCAAGACTCAAGCTATGATATTGGCTAAGACTTCTCCTTGATATCTCTATCCTACTCTTGCTCAACCATCACTTCTCCATTCTAAGAGTTTCCTACCTTGCAGCTCAAGACTGTTGCTGCCTCTACCTAGAACTTGTAGAGATTCTTCATCCTCACACCTATCCGCTTCTTATAACCAAAAGCTAAGTGTTGGAGGTAAGCCTTACCTCTGCTAAAGATGACATCATAACCCTTGTCCTCAAGGGTAGCTACCGAAACAAGATTTTGCTTTAATCCTGGAACATATAGGACATCCCTGAGATGAAAATGATTACCTAACCCCTCTGAAAGTTGACAATACCAACTACTCTAGCAACATACACGCCATTACTAGCTCAATCTAAAACTGACTGTCCTTCTCCTTCAGGGGTTAAAAATTTTCTTGTTCCCGGTCATGTGGAAGGAAGCTCCTAAATCAATATACCATACATTGCTATCTGTTGAGCTTGCCATGCAAGCAATCAATGAGAAATATTTCTCGAACTGGGCAGAAAATGCATCTACCTCTGTTGATGCAGTTACATGATCCTTCCTCGGCTCCTTTCGATTAGGACACTTAGTGGCACAGTGTCCTAACTCGTGGCAATGGAAGCACTTGATCTTGCTTAGATCCTTCTTCTTCTCGTCCTTCTGACTAGGCTCGACTTCTCCATGGCCCTTTTTTCCCTTGGCTCTGCCTGCCAGAGCAAGGTTCTCCTCGTCCTCTATCTTTGTTGATCTACCATCTTTGGTCCCTCTCTGGATTTTCTTCCTGAACGCAACCACCCCATAGCCTTTCCCAACTAACAAAATTTTCTCTACCACTTACTGCATCCTAGAAGCTATACCAAGACTTATGAAGTCCTAGTAATGCAAAACTCACCAGGTCACTCTCTGGTACAATCACACCCACACCAAGAAGCTCATCTCGAACCTGAGTGAACTTTGAAAGATATGTGACAATGGGCTCATCTTTTATCATCGGGATACTTCTTAGCTTCTCTTTGTGAGCAAGCTTCCTAGCATCACTGGAACCCTGATACAGTTATAAGAAGGCTTGAAACATCTCATATGTTGTCTTCTTCTAATGGAGATGATGGATAATATGGTCTCTGACCCCCTCTAGAATGATCCTCTTTTCCTTGATATCATTCTTAGTATGATGGGCCAATTATTGGGGATCTTGAGGTGGTGATATAGCATTCTTGACAAACTCTCCTGCCCCGTTATCTTCCAACACTATTGTGATTCGCTACTTCCATGCACATAAATTTGAGCCTCCCTCTAGACTATGATATGACCTCAGTCCTAGGAACGCCATATTGCTATCCAAGGAACTGCTCTACTTGGCTATTCAAACTCTAGCGCTCACTTTCCTGAGTGATTTGCACTCTTCGAAACTTTGATTTGCGCTCTTCACAAAATTATCAACTTGATCTTTGTGAGTTGGTCTTTATGCTAACATCAGTCTAATACCATATAGATTTTCCACGAAATTTTGATCGACTTAGATGAAAAATCTAAAACTGACTTCAATTCACCAAGACACAAAATTTCTCTACTCTAAATAAGCAGCGAAATAGAAATAGTGATAAAAACACAATAACACAATAATTTCTCTAGGAAACCCATCTGGGAAATCCCTCTTCTTTATAGGATCTATTGATAGAGTTAGAGCAATATGATCTCTTTACAAGGCAATTGGTTTCACTAGAAAACTCAGTATTCTCACTGCTTACAATAGCTTAAATCACCCTATAACAACCTTGACCTAGCTCCTTGCTAGCGGCCTACATGGCCCTCTTGTGAAAATTCCTAGATCCAGAATCCTATTGCAGCAACTGGAAAATATTCACTTAATTGTTAACTTTTACTTAACAATTTATTTGCAGTTATCTACGGCAAAAACTGAATACATCACACTGCAAACTTCACTAAATAAACTCCGGAAAAAAAATAAGTGCGAAAACAAGATCTACACAAGAAGAAATAATAGACACACGACACTGTTGTTTTTGGACAAATGTCCTTGAAAAAACCCAATGCGGGAAAACCAGTGCAGCAGTTGAGGGTTTGTATTATTATGCAGCAATTTCTGAGTACAATTCTTCGGATGCCAGACTGGATATCCTATACAGAGATCTAACTAAACAAAGAGCTAGTGAAATAATCTCACCTTGTCACTAGAAGATTCGGCACTGATCTGCACTAGAGATGAGCCTCTGCATTGTCTCTGCGCAATACTGCGTCGCACCTACGCAGTCACTGCTATTGGGACTGTGCCACACCTCCTCTGGTCTCTCTGCCAACTGGAAACTTCAACCCTCTAGCCTCTCGGTCTCTCACCCCAGCTCAGGCACTTGATCCTGACTGTCTCACAGCAGAAATATGGACTCCCTCTGAAGCTCTGCATGACTGCCTCTCCGAACTGCTCTCTGCCCTCTTTGCCTTGTGCTCTCCGGATCAGGAAAGATCTCCAACCGAAAATTATCTCTGCCCTTCTCTGCAAGAATCAACTCGATCAATCTTCTCCCTGAGCAATGCTCACTAAAGAATTTCGATCTCTAGACTCTGTCGGTGTATTTTCCAAATGCCCCATCAAGTCCTTCTTATAATCTCCTCGTTGAGACCTCAACGGCTGAGATTATATCGCTAATCAATGGCTAAGATTAACTTGACTTGATCTTCGTCTTTTTGTAAAAGATTCACACCCTGTTTTATTAATACCCTTTAATTATTTTAATTTCCTAAGTTTAAACTTAGGGTCTCATTAAAAATAATTAATTATTTTAATAAAATACAATCCCGGTGGAATTTCCCAAAACGCTTTCTGGGTTCTTTGGAATGCATGTGCCTAAGCCTCCCTACAAAATTTGAGACTTAGAGCACATATGATGCTACCAGAAATCAACACTCGCTCTTAGCCAGGAACGTGCTCTAGCAATACATCCTGCTGAAGTATCACCCTACTTCTGTAACTTCTCCCTCTGCGCTACTGATGTCTGACACTGCTATCCACCAACACTATGTTGTTGCATCTATGTTGTTGTTGTTGACCCTACGTACTGCTGCCAATTACTACTGCATTGCAACTTTGTTGCTTATTGCAACAAAAAAACACCCAAGTACTGAACTAAGTGTTCAGTATGATGCATGTTGTATTGAAGATGTGACTGTTGCTAGTCTTTGCGATGTCCCTCTGAAGTTGTTGTGTTGTTGCTGACTCTGCACTACTGCCAACTCTGCTCTGCGCTGCTCAAACTAGCCACTGCGCTGTCACTTCTGCACTCCTCTGCACCAACTGATACTAATCCATCCTACTACTTCTGATTTGGGCTCTCGTAGCAAGGTAATGATCCATGAGGTGGACTCCTCAAGGATCCTTCACAACTGCAGTTCGTTCGATCTACAGCTCTAGATCACCCTAATTCTCCCCTGGAGATATGTGGGCAATCATCGTGAACTCCTCCTCGATCTTCGCAAGTGTAGCCTACGGATCATGCTTCTCATCTTTGTCCTTCTTCTTGAGAGGACACTGTGTAGCGTAATGTCCCATCTTGCCACAACGGAAGCATTTAATCTTTGAGGCATCCTTGTTCTACATCTGGTGCTCCTGCTGCCCCTTTGATGCAAGGGTTGCATTCTCATCCTCCTCCTTGGGCTTCGTCCCACTGCTGCTACTATTGTCAAGCTTGCACTTGAGTAAGTCTCTCCTCATCTCTTCCCGTTGAATAGTTGCCCACATTCCTTCCCAGTCCGGCAACTTCTCTTTGCCCAGGATACTCTAGACAAAGGGTTGATATTCTTCGAACACGGAATTCAGAGCTAATCTGACCATCTTCGTGGCCTAAGCAGTTGATCTCAAACATCCTGAAATTTTGCAAGGAATGGATCAATGTGTTCTCCCGTTTGCATCCTTGTAGACCACATCTTTTCCTCCAAGAACATCTTCCGCTGCTCGAAAGAACCTTGATATAGCGTTGCCAACGCATCCCACATTTCCTTTGTAGTCCCCTTGTTGGAAATATGTGAGACAATGTGATCCTTCACTCCGTCGAAGATAAATCGTTTGGATTTTTCCATATTCTTCTTGAAGGCTCTCAACAGTGTTGCATGTACAAGTTCAGCTACTGCATTGTCGACGAAGGCCTTGAGCTCATGCTCATCCAGAAGGAAGGAGATCCTTGCCTGCCAAATTACATAGTTGGAGGCACCCTCCAACCGATTCTAATCATGCAACCCACTCGCTGCCATCTCACCCAATCAGATGTCAAATTGTTGCCTCTAACCCTCTGCGCAGATGGCTCTACACACTCCCTGTTGGAGTTAGCCAAATAAGTCACAACCTCACTACTTTTGCAAGGGAAATCAGAATTTCTTGGGCAAGAAATTCTCTGGGATCAAAATTCCATCAAAAGTCTCTTCTTCTTCTCTCTTTTGACGCTTTCAGCACCAGTAGCTAATTTGCGCTGGATATGTTGCATCGCTCCCTTTGCCTCTAACAAACTGCAAACTGGAAAATCCTATCTCTTTGTCGACTCACTTGGAGAGATATTTCCTTGCAGATCTAGCCCTCCTGGCTTGGACTGCGCAATCCCTTGGGAAATCGATCTGTTGCTTACACAGCTCTTTGACCTCCTTTCTGCTCAACATTGGATCCTTCTGGCCTGCTCTCTTGCTTCTCCTGCACTGCTATACAAACTCTGATACCATGTGAAAATTCCTAAATCTGGAATCCTATTGCAACAAATTTACCTAATTGATAACTTTTACTTAACAATTTATTTGCAGTTACCTACAGCAAACACTAAATACATCACACTGCAACCTTCACTAAATAAATTGCGGAAAAAAATAAGTATGGAAACAAGATCTAAGCAACAAGAAATAATAGACGCACGACACCATTATTTTGGGACAAATGTCCCCAGAAAAACCCAATGTGGGAAAATCGGTGCAGCAACTGAGGGTTTGTATTATTATGCAAAAATTTCTAAGTACAATTCTTCGGATGCCCAGACTGGCAATCCTATACAGAGATCTAAATGAACAAAGAGTTGGTGAAATAATCTCACCCCATCACTGGAAGATCTGGCACTGATCTGCGTTGGAGATGAGCCTTTGCGCAGTACTGCGTCACACCTACGCAATCACTGCGCCACTACTGTTGGGACTGCGTTGCACCTCCTCTGATCTCTCTGCCAACTGGAAACTTCAACCCTCTGGCCTCCCGGTCTCACAACCCGTCTCTGGCACTGAATCCTGATTGTCTCACAACAGAAATACAGACTCCCTCTGAAGCTTTGCATGGCCTCTGCATGACTGGCTCTACGCTGCCTCTCCGGACTACTCTTTTCCCTCTCTGTCTTGTACTCTCCGAATCAGGAAAGATCCCCAACCGAAAATTATCTTTGCCCCTCTCAGCAAGAATCAACTCGATCGATCTTCTCCTTGAGCACTGCTCGCTAAAGAATTTCGATCTCTAGACTTTGTCGGTGAATTTTCCAAATGCCCCATCAAGTCCTTATAATCTTCTCGTTGAGACTTCAACGGCCGAGATTATATCGCTAATCAACGGCTAAGATTAACTTGACTTGATCTTCGTCTTTTTCTAGAAGATTCACACCCTGTTTTATAAATACCCTTTAATTATTTTAATTTCCTAAGTTTAAACTTAGGGTCTCATTAAAAACAATTAATTATTTTAATAAAATACAATCTGGGTGGAATTTCCCAAAACGCTTTATGGGTTCTTTGGAATACATGTGCCTAAGCCTCCCTGCAAAATTTGACACTTAGACCACATTCGATGCTACCATAAATCAGCACCTCTTTCCTTGCACACAGGGCTCCATTGTTGGCCCGAATTCACTGCGCACAGGCCTCCTTTGGTTGGCCCAAATTCTTTGTGCACAGTCTCCAATTATTTAGCGTTAAGGACCTCCTATACTTTAGGACGCAGCCCGTAACTCCTAGCGCAATTTGGCAACAAGGAATTCTCTCTATGC
The DNA here is from genome assembly GCA_034641835.2 of Pinus albicaulis. Taxonomy (NCBI): domain Eukaryota; kingdom Viridiplantae; phylum Streptophyta; class Pinopsida; order Pinales; family Pinaceae; genus Pinus; species Pinus albicaulis. The sequence goes on along the minus strand of CM076575.1, from coordinate 712,208,166 downwards.
TCTGCATATTGGCTCCTCCAAAGTATGCACTCATAGCAAGAAACTCTCACACACAAACTGGTGTAACCTCTCACAAACTCGTGAGCTATTGTTTTGTCTCACAACCTTCTGCACAAAACAAATTGATTACAATTGTGCCTTCGTCCTCCTTTTAAGAAATTCAATCATACTATATTTGGAAAGTGCAATTTTAAAACACAAGTTGAGTTCGACTTATTAACTAAGTCAACTACTAGTGTAGCACGTCCTAGCTTCAATTAAGACTGAAGCTCTCCAACTTGTGAACTTCTAAATTTGCAATGGCACTTGGAGATCGACTTAACTGCCCATCCAACTCTATGCATGAATCATCTAACTCCATGAACTCGTCCTATCTCCACAAACTTGTCCATGTTGAAAGATTGATCGCGGTATTTCACTGTCTAAGGCACATGCACAGAGAAGACCTTCTTCACTACACTTTTCAACATATCGAGAGAAATTCAGGGGAGACCGAGTTCAAGAAAGAGGCATGCCAAGTTGCTAAATAGGAGGGTCGAATTGAGGAGGAGGCCGAAATATCTAGAGAGGCCAATTTTTCAAGTGTGCATGGGCAATAGAAGGTGATAAGAAAGGGGGGCGATTTGTTGGGGAGACAGGTCTAATTCTCTAGGGATAAGTTTCTACAAGAGGGTCGAATTCCTTGAGGCCAATTTTCCTAGTGGGGTCGATTTTCCAAGTTCCCAGCAATTGTATTTTTCTATGTATTCTCTATGGGTATAACCCAAAATTTTCGTAAGAAATTTGATATGAAGGAAGATTGTGTTGGGTACAATTTGTTGTTGTAGTGTCTTTATTTTATCAACAATTTTAGAAATATTTGTGATAAATATTTTCTAAGTTTTTTAATATATTATTTAAGTAAATTAAATTAGATCTGGTATAAATAAATTCAACACGGTATCAAAGCCATAGAAAACTTTGTGGGAGAGATCAGATATCACAAGGGTTTTACGGAAGCAAATTATTTTTACAACAAAAGTTTTATTTTGCAACAAGGGTTTTGTGGCTAAAGTCAATCCGGTAATATGGCATCATCAAGTCTAAGGTATGAAGATAAGTTGGATGAGATTGTAAACTTCAATACATGGAAGGAGCGAATCACCCTTGTTTTAATGAAGAACAATTTGTGGGAAATTGCAAACCAAGAGATTTGAGTTCCTTGGGATGCTCCCCAAGCAACTGAACATAAGATAAAATATATAAGAGTTATAGGAATCATTTTGGATGGTGTGAAGGATCACATAATCCCTCACATAACAAAGAAAGATTCGGCCTATCAAACGTGAACAGCCTTAACAAAGTTGTACCAGAGTGACAACCAGAACAAAAAGATGGTGCTAGGGAAGAAGTTGAATAGCATCAAGATGAACAAATCTGATACTATGGTCTCATACTTCACAAGTATTTAGTGGGTTCGTGATGAGTTGTCAGCTATTGGGCAAGATGCAGATGAGATGGGTCTTAATAGATTTTTGGCTTCTGTGATCCATCGATAAATTATGAAGAAATCTTTCGGTAATAATCACATTACAATGAACAAAGTCGACGCGTTTCGAACCAACCAGTGTGGTTCATCATCAGGGCTAGGTGAGAGATCAGATCAGACGTTGAGTTTAAATAGATGTAGAAAAGGATAACAGCTAATTTTGACTTTGAAATCCATAACGGTTAGTTCTATTAATTTTAATTATTTAATTAAAACATCGTAACGGCTAGGTCAATTTAATAGTTTAATTTAAATATAAAAATCATTTTATTTGTATTAATATCGTTAATTGATTATTCAAAAAACAAATAATTTATTATAATTATATATTATTTTATAGTAATTCTATCTTTAAAAATAAATAAATATAAATAATAAATAAAAAAAATAGAAGAATATATGTATATATATATATATATATAAATAAACAAACAAATAAATAAATAAATAAAAATAAAATAAAACAAAATAAAAATAAAATAAAATAAAATAAAAATAAATTAATTAAATAAAATAAAATAAAAATTATTATTAAGAATATAAGGCAGGAATCCAACACTTGCTTATATTCCAACTGTCATCCCTATTGAGATTTACGGGCCTTTTTTCAATTTCAAGGGCCTCTCTTAACTTACGATGATGAAAGTGATCAATCCTAGCTAAGACCTTAGCCTCTTCAATGCAGATATGATGGTTAGTTTTTTCCACATGTTCAACTAGGGCAGAGGTGCGGGACCTACCATGCCTAATGTCCGCTGCATGTTCACCTATCCCTTGGCTAATGGACCTACCCGTTTCACCAATGTAAGGCGTCCCACAGGAACAAGGAATAAGGTAGACACCTTTTCCATCCCTAGGGTTCACCGGATCTTTAACCGAGTTAAGAGAGCTGCGAATCGTGTTAAGGGGTTTGAAGGAAGTGGAAATCTTATGCTTCCTAGGAATCCTAGCAATCCTATCAGTGGTACCCTGAATGAAAGGAAGCCTTACATTGCAGGACCATTGATTAGGATCATTATTATTTTTAAATAAGGGACCTCTCTCTGCTTTAAGAAAAGCTTTAAGTCCTTGAGACTTACTATAACCATTAAAACAAAAAACATTAAGGAGATGGGTCTTTTCTCCCTCAAGGTGAGATTCATCAGAGATTCTCAACGCCCTAGTGGCTAAGGTGTTGAGGACGCCTAACTTTTGAGCAGGGAAACAATGAAAATCCGCGCGAAGATATTGCTCAGTATGGATTTTCTTACGAAAAACCTGATGAGAGAAAGAACCATCTTCCTTCCTACAAATAAGAACGTCAAGGAAAGGAAGGCTCCCATTCACCTCAGATGGGTCTTGTCAAAGTAGCATTGAAAGGGTGTATCAAGCAATGGGCTACATGTGTGTTAATTTTGGGAAACTAGGTCCAAACTCCATGTTGCACTGCTCATATGACAATGGTCATATTTTTGTTGGATTCCTCTTTCGGAGAGGTGCAAGGTTGATCTAAAGATCATCTTGATCGAATGAGCAGAACATTTATTTTGAATTTATTTTCCACATGTGCAAGGTCGGCCAGATTTGTAATGTAGGCTCACATGCAATAGATGTGTCACACACCCTCATTGATGGATATAAATTGGAGAGAGTTGGAGGTCATTTCATCATCAACTCATCACACATTCTCTCACTGTGATCTGATTGGTTCAATAGCCTTTGGAGGCCTTTTTCCCCTCACATGTGTGGAGCTGAAGTCTGAAATTTGCGGATTTGTTTATGGCTCTTTTGCAGCAACGTTGACCAGCGTTGACCGTGGTCAACCCTTGGTCGTTTGACCTCAATCTTTAGCCAAAATTCCGATTTTAGGAGGTTGTACAGCTAGGCACTAAAATCAAGAAATTCCGAGTTGTTTGACAGAAGCCCTAATTTGTTGCGTTGACTTTTCTACTGCTGCCTGCATTGACTTTTCTACTGCTGCCTTTGGGTTCACTAGTGTTGACTTGTGATGAGCTGTCTTTGAGGGCTATGGGTGTGACACATGGACGATTGGCTGACCGAGAAAGACTTTGTTGGTTGATGCATCCTGTTGACTGTCGTAATGCAACAACATCTCATATCTTTGTTGGACAAAAGGAATTGTAAATCTAATCTATATTTGGCTTGTCCTCTATTGCTCTATTATTGTGTTCTATCAGCATTTTACTTTCATGTTTATGTGATTGCTATTTTGTATCGGGCCTAAGAAAGATTGAAGTAAAAGCGCATCAAGCATAGAACACCATGGTTATCTAAATTTAACATGGTATCAGAGCTGAGGTGAAGACAAAGTCCAAGAGTCCAAGCTATGTTCGAAGCAATCTCTGAAGGAAGAAATCCTATCAAGGACAAATGGCCTCCTGGACCTACAAGGGTTTCAAGGCTAATCATAAATTAACTGATAAGTCTAATTATCATGCATGGAAGATGTCCTTGGATTTGGTGCTAGAAGATCAAGATGTCATGGGCTATGTGCAAGGAAAGATCCAAGAGCCTCCATCAAATGCAGTTGCTGCCACGAAGACGAAGTATAGAAAAGGGGAAATCAAAGCAAAGATGATTATCCGGGATTATATTCACAACCACTTGGTTGCTTACATTTCTGAGCTGAACACATCTAAGGAGATGTATGATAAGCTGGTGAGCATGTTCAAGGCTAGCAATGCTAATCAAATCCTCTTCTTCAAGAAACAATTGAAGAATATCAAGAAGGGTAAGGATGAATCTATTCAATCCTATTTTATGAGGCTCACTGAAATCAGGAATAACCTCCTAGCTATTGGGGAAACAATATCTGATCGAGAGATGGTTCTTATTGCACTTGGAGGTCCCCCGTGATTGGCATGTATTCAATACCACTATTCTCGATAATAATGTGATTTCTAATTTTGATGAAATATTGACGAGATGCACTCAAGAGGAAATAAGAATGATGGAGTATGCCTCTAATGGTAATGGAAGTGACCCTACTGCCTTCGTCACTCATGTAAAGAAGAAGAGCCATGGTGGCTCGAGAAATCAAAACCACGGTAGCGCAGGGCCCAAAGGAAGGAAGGGAAGATGTTACACTTGTAACAAGTCTGGTAACTAGCAAGAGAGTGCCCTAATAGCAGGGACTCTCCCAAGGATGATGACAACAAAAACTCGAGAAGGAATGGCAGGAACAACAAGTTCCAAGGAAAAAGGAAGGCTCCCTCTCATCGTAGGGGAAATGGGCAACCTCTCAAGAGGTCAAGAAATTCCAAGTACGATGAGTCTAATGTTGTTGATAATAAGAGAAATGAATTTATTCTTGTATCTGCCCTCTCTACTGCATCTCCACCCAACACCCTGATGTATGGTTGATTGATAGTGGTGCTTCAAGGCACCTCACTGGTTATAAAGAAGCCCTTTCTGATTTGGTTGAGAAGGATACTAATTTGGAAATTATCCTTGGAGACAATGCCATCTATCCTGTGAAAGGGACAGGGAATGTGACCCTCCATCTATATCAAGGTCAAGTCCTTCGATTACAAGATGTGTTGTATGTACCTAATTTGAAGAAGAACCTTGTGCCCATTTCGGCAACGGAAGACAAAGGGTTCAAGGTGGCATTTGTCGATGGAAATGTACTTATCTGGAAGAAGAACTTCAAGGAAGCTCTTTCTATTGGTTTTAGAGTTGATACACTCTACGAGGTTGGAGGAAGTCCATTGGGGGCTATGACATGTGATGCAACTCTTCAAATAGAGTTATGGCACCCAAGGTTTGCGCACCTTCATTACAAATCCCTTCCTGAAGCAAAGAAGGTGGTGACAGGGATGCCCGAATTTAGAGAAGATCATGAAGGTATATGTCAAGGTTGTGCAGAAGGGAAGCATACAAGGGGACCATTCCCCTCAAGTGTCACAAAGACAACTGATATCTTGCAGTTGATACATTCTGACTTATCTAGTATGCTGCATGTGACATCCTTGGGAGGATGTTCCTATTACATGACTTTTACAAATGACTTTTCCCCCAAGACCTGGATATATTTTTTGAAGAAGGACAAAGCATTCAAATGGTTTCGTACCTTCCAGGCCTTGGTGGAAAATCAAACCGAGAAGAAAATCAAAGTTTTGAGGACCGACAGTGGGACCGAGTATGAGTCAAATGAGTTTAATGACTTTTGTAGAGAAGCTGGCATTAAGAGGGAGACCACAACTGCGTACACTCCTAAGCAAAATGGTGTTGCTAAAAGAAAGAACAGGACCATTGTGAAAGCTGCCCGCGCCATGCTATGTGACCAAGGTCTTCCGAAGTTTCTATGGGGTGAAGTTGCAAACACTGCTATGTATGTTCAAAATAGATGTCCGCATTCCGCTCTGGACTCCAAAACCCCCGAAGAAGTCTTCTCTGGTAAGAAACCTGATGTTTCTCATTTTATAGTTTTTGGTTGTCCTGTTTACTTTCATGTGCCGAAAGAAAAGAGAAGCAAGCTGGATGCTTCTGGAAAGAAGGGAATGTTTGTGGGCTACAGTGAAACTTCAAAGGCATAGAGAACCTATGTGCCTGGTCAAAGAGAAGTGGAGATATGCCACGATGTCACCTTCGATGAAGATGTTGCCCTCAAGAAAGTGAGAAATCTTCCTAGCTCCAAGGAAGACAAAGAAGATGAAGAAGCATGGAAGCAGGAAGAGCCGAAAGATGACTTGATGCCCGATGTTGAAGGACTTATGGATCCCATTGATCCACCTCCTTCAAATAAGAGAAGACCCTCATGGCTTAAGTATACTCCCGAAGATGCCGAAAGACATATTGCCCAAGGGGGACATTCCGTGAAAGCAAGAAGCCGAAGAGATACCAAGGGTATCTAGCAGCCATGGGTACGATAGTACAATCTGAGCCTGGAACATTTGAAGAAGCTGTAAAGCATCAAGTTTGGAAGGATGCTATGCACGAAGAGTATGAGTCCATTATGAAAAATGATGTCTGGGAAGTGGTCTTGAGACCGGAGGACAAATATGTTGTCACCTCGAAATGGCTCTATAAGATCAAGCATGGATCTGATGGAAGTGCTTAAAAGTACAAGGCAAGATTTGTTGCCCGAGGCTTCTCTCAAAAAGAAGGCATAGATTACGATGATATATTTGAACCTGTGGCCCGCTATACCACCATCTGATCTATTATTGCCCTTGCTGCTACGCAAGGATGGAGTCTACATGAGATGGATGAGAAGACCGTTTTTCTGCATGGATCTATAAAGAAAGAGGTGTATGTGGAGCAACCTCTGGGTTTCGAAGTCCAAGATAGAGACACCCATGTCTGTAGGTTGAAGAAAGCCCTCTATGGGTTGAAGCAGGCCCCCAGGGCTTGGTACGAGAGGATAGATAGCTACTTGATGAAGCTGGTCTTCACTCGAAGTAATGCTGATCCAAACCTTTATTTTAAGGTTGATAAAGAAAGGCCTCTCATATTGGTTCTCTATGTGGACGATCTCTTCCTGACAGGTGCTGACCCTCTCATTCATCAGTGTAAGAGGGAGCTAGCTTCCGAATTTGAGATGAAAGACCTAGAACTGATGTACTACTTCCTAGCCTTGGAGGTCTAGTAGAGGTCAGGCGAGATTTTCCTTTCTCAAGGAAAATATGTCGTGAAGTTCTTGGAGAGATTTGGTATGGTGGACTGTAAGTCTGTGTCGACACCGATGGAACTCAACTTTAAAAAGTTGAGTGTAAACGCTACTGGGCCCGTGCTAGCAAGTCCTACTGAGTATCAACAACTCGTGGGGGCCCTGATGTTCTTAGTGAACTCCCGTTCAGACGTATGTTTTGCAATAAAAACTTTGAGTCAACATATGGTTGATCCTCATCACATTCACTGGATTGGTGCCAAGAATCTGTTGAGATATCTTCGGGGCACAATCAACCATGGGCTGAGATACACTGCTGGGAGTTTGAGACTCCATGGATATACTGATGTCGATTGGGCTGGCAGTGTGGTGGATCACAAGAACACATTTGGATGTTGCTTCACCTTGGGTTCTACTTCGATAGCTTGGATGAGCAGGAAGCAGAAGTCGGTGGCTTTGAGCACTGTTGAGGCTAAATACATGGCAGCAAGTATGGCCTATTGTGAAGTTGTTTAGTTGCAAAAGCTCTTCAGTGAGTTGTTTGGGCATGTGCTAGATACCACTGTTATCCTTTGTGATAACCAGAGTGGGAATCGTCTTTTTGAGAATCCCGTGTTCCACGATCGATCCAAGCCTATTGATATCAGGTACCACTTTATCCGGGATATGGTACAGCGAGGCGCCGTAAGTCTCGATCATATAGGAACTAATGAGCAGGTCACGGATATTCTCACGAAGCCCCTGGGGAAGGTCAAGTTCCTAACCTTCCGTGAGAAGCTTGGAATCGTGGAAAGACCCTATTCTGAGGGTCTTGCTTGAGTTGGACTATGAGCTCTGGGAGCTCCAGGGGGCTTGGGGATAGCTTCTTAGAGCTATAAGCACATACGGGGCTATGCTTGCCGAACCTTGTTGTTGTTCTGCCCCACCGTTATGATATTGAGTTGGTTCGCTTCTCTCTGATCTATGCCCCGCACGCATCCTACCCATGGTGTTTCGAACTCATGCGAAGTACCTCTCATTTGGCCAATGAGATGGGAAATGTGAATAGAGACCAATCACAAGACCGATGGATGCATCGGAGATTGTCGTACTCTATGTCTAGGATGGCACGTGTCCAACACCTTGATCTGGGATCAAGTATGATGAGGTTTTTACCTCTAAACTGACTTCGAGTCAGTAAACTAACTTCGGGTTAGTAGGAGACTCTTTTGAGTCCAAGAAAGGTTTTTACCTCTAAGCTGACTTCGGGTCAGCGGTGTGTGATGTCTTTGTGACTCACCTTTTGTTCTATCTGAAACCAGCAAATCAAGTTACGGCAGGATGACGCACGATGTTCGGTGAAAGTACATGATGGCACTAATGGATGGCACTAGTGGACAGATGGAGTTCTCCCTAGTTGAGAGGGAGAGTTAATTTTGTGAAACTGGGTCCAAACTCCATGTTGCACTACTCATATGACAATGGTCATATTTTGTTGGATTCCTCTTTCGAAAGGTGCAAGATTGATCTAAAGATCATCTTGATCAGATGAGCAGAACATTTATTTTGAATTTATTTTCCACATGTGCAAGGTCAGCCAAATTTGTAATGTAAGCTCACATGCCTAATAGATGTGCCACACACCCTCATTGATGGATATAATTTGGAGACTTGAAGATCATTTCGTCATCAACTCATAACACATTCTCTCATTGTGATCTGATTGGCTCGATAGCCTTTAGAGGTCTTTTTCCCCTCACACGTGTGGAACTGAAGTCTGAAATTTGCGACTCTGTTTAGGGCTCTTTTGCAGCAGCGTTGACCAACGTTGACCGTGGTCAACCCTTGGTGGTTTGACCTCAATATTCAGCCAAAATTATGATTTTAGGAGGTCGTATAGTTGGGCACTAAAATCGAGGAATTCCGGGTTGTTTGACCAAAGCCCTAATTTGTTGCGTTGACTTTTCTGTCGCTGCCTGCGTTGACTTTTCTGTGTTGTCTTTGGGTTCACTAGCATTGACTTGCGAAGAGCTGTCTTCGAGGGTTGTGGGTATGACACATGGAAGATTGGCTGACCGAGAAAACTTTGTTGGTTGATGCATCCTGTTGACTGCCGTAACGCAACAACATCTCATATCTTTGCTAGACAAAAGGAATTGTAAATCTGATCTATATTTGGCTTGTCTTCTATTGATCTATTATTGTGTTCTCTCAGCATTTTACTTTCATGTTTATGTGATTGTTATTTTGTATCGGGCCTAAGAAATATTGAAGTAAAAGTGCATCAAGCATAGAACACCATGGTTATCTAAATTTAACAATGTGTAATAGGTATCATAGCTTAGAGATAATTTTCTTGATTGGGCCAGGTTGTGGGGCGATTTCAGCCAAAAGGAGATTTGGGAGGAATCCAAAATCGGTGGACATTGCAAAGGTCGACATGAGGAGAACCATGCTCTTGTTGGGCAAGCAAAGAAGGCCAAGGGTAAAACCTAGCAAAACCAGAGTGGAGGAGCATCTTCACAAACGAAGAAAGACATGACCAAATTCAAGTGCTTTGTATGTCATAAGTTCAGTGATTATGTCGAACAATGTCAAAACAAGAAAAAAGGAAAGGGGAAAACAACAATAGTTGCATCTGCACAGATAGATGAGTTGGTTGAAAATTCAAGAAGGAATTTGCTCTAGTATCATGTCTTTCTAACACCATTATAAGAAGGATGTGGTTTGTGGACAGTGGAGCATCTTGTCACATAACAGGATCTCATGATATCTTCACTAATATGGCCAAGGAGCACAAAGATCTACATGTGAAGCTTCGTGACAACACAAGGTATGTTGTCATGCAGTAGAGGGCATCGTCAGCATACATTTCTATCTAGACTCAAGGAGTCATATTGAGGTGAAAGAGGTGATGTATGTACCTGGGTTGGAGAAGAATTTACTCTCAGTTTCGTCCATGGAGGACAAAGGACTTGAGGTCAGTTTCTTGGGAGGTGAGGTAATTGTCAAGCTGAAAGGGGTTGATCCTAGCAGAGGCAAGTAATAGGCAGCAGGGAGAACAACTGGCATTTGTTGAGAGGATACCTAAAGAAATCCCTAGTACATAGTTGTGGCATCCAAAGTGAGATTTGGCACAAAAAGATGGGACATCTATACTATAGGGCTCTGCCACTATGACGAGAGATGGACATAGGTTTTTCGGAGTTTAGTATAGAGCATGATGGTGTGTGTAAGGGATGTGCACTTGGAAAGCAGGCCAAGGCAACATTTCCTAGAAGTGAGACCAAGTCTAAGGGTGTGTTGGATTTGGTGCATTCCAACGTATGTGGTCCTATGTCAATGGAGTCTATCTCGAGGTGTAGTTATTTTCTGACATTCATAGATAATTATTACAAGAGGACATGGCTTTACTTCACGAAGGCCAAGGATGAGGCCTTCAGTCGTTTTCAAGAGTTCAAAGCTCTTGTGGAGAACCAAACCACAAAGAAGATCAAGGTCTTGAGATTATACAATGGGGGCGAGTACGACTTTAAGGATTTCTGCAGGGAAGCATGAATCAAAAAAGAGTTGAGAGTTCCCTACAATCTGCAACAAAATGGAGTGGCACAGGATCAGAAGCAAGAGGTTCAAAAGGTTGAGCAAGGACCAACAACACGAGCAGTGGGGGCACAACCTTCACATCAAGAAGATGAGCGAGATGTTCTTTCGAGCTCTGCCAAGAGGAGGTCGAAAACGGTCAAGCAAACCTTGAGGAATGTTGAGGAGGATGTGGAGGCTCCTAGCAACACTTTCAAGAAGAGTAGACCACCTGCCAGATTTTCTAGTTAATTGGATTTTACGAGCAACATCAGTGAATTCGAGCTTTCTACCTTTCAAGAGTCAGCAGACTAGCAAGTTTGGAGGGATGCCATGGTGGAAGAGTTTAGTTCCATCATGAGGAACGATGTGTGGGAGACAGTACCGAAGCTTGAGGGGAAATCAATGGACACTTCTCAATGGATCTACAAGATCAAATAGGAAGAAGATGGCAATGTTAAGAAGTATAAAGTAAGGTTCATGGCAACAGGGTTCTCGCAGAAGGAAGGAGTAGACTATGAAGAGACATTTGCTCCTTTTGCCAGATATGCATCTATCAGGGCGACCATATATATTGCTTCAAAGATATGGTGGAGGATACATCAGATGGATGTGAAGATTGCCTTCCTCAATGGGATGATTGAGAAAGAGGTGTATACTAAGCAGCCTCAGGGCTTTGTGGTGCACGGGAGGGAGTCCCATGTATGCAGATTGAAGAAGGCCTTATACGGACTTAAGCAAGCACCTAACACATGGTACTCCAAGATTGATGGGTTCCTAATTGGATTGGACTTCACCAAGAGAGAGGCAAACTCCAACTTGTACTATGTACATTGTTGAGGGTGAGGTGCTCGTCTTGGTCCTCTATGTTGACGATCTCTTTTTTACGAGATCGAAGAGGTTCATTAGGATATGTAAGGAGGACATTGCTTTGGAGTTTGAGATAAAGGACATTGGTTTGATGAATTACTTTTTGGGGATTGGAAGCGTGGCAGCAGCGAGGAGATATTTTCATAGGGCAAGGTATGTATGCAATTGAGATTCTAAGGACATTCATGATGGAGGATTGCAAGTTGACATGTACACCTATGATCACCAACTTGAAGAAGCTAAGTGCTTCCAAGGGTGAGTTGGTTCATCCCACCTTGTACAAACCGTTGATCGAGTCCTTGATGTATCTTGTCAGCGTTGGATATTGCTTTGTTGTGAACACACTCAGCGAATTCTTAGAGTCGAGGAGGGCTCATTGGGTGGCAATGAATCATGTGCTCAAGTGTCTTCATGGTACGATGGAGTATGGACTGAGGTATGTTCAGAGTTGGTGGAGTGGAGTTACAAGGCTACATAGATTCATACTAAGCAAGGAGTGCAGTGGACGAGAAGAGTACTTCAGGTTGTTCTAGCTTGGGATCAGCGATGATCTCATAGTATAGCAAGAAGTAGCACTCAGTGGTAGTTAACTCAGCAAAGACCAAGTACATCGCAATAATTCTAGCAAGTTGTGAGGCCATATGGCTACATAAGATGCTCACAGGATTATTTGGTCTTGAGATGGGGCCCACTGTAATTCACTATGACAATCAAAGCTGCATTAAGCTCTCTGAGAATCTTGTGTTTCATGATAGGTTCAAGCATATAGAGATCGGATACCACTTCATTAGAGACAAGGTCCAGAGAGGTTTTGTGAGATTGTAATACATCTCCACAAAGAAGCAACTAGCAGATATTCTCCCCAAGCCTCTAGTGAAGGGGAAGTTCGTGTTTTATAGAGACAAGCTAGGAGTTGTGGAGGGAATGTTGATTTTGTAGCCTCAAAAGGTCTTCTACTTGGCTTGGTATCTTAGCGTGTAGCAAAAATTTAATTGCCTCTTTAGGTGCTTGCTTGGTGGAGTAAGTGATATTATGATTTCTTTCCTAAGGTTAGCTTAGGAAAAGTAAAATCATTAATCTAATTAATTATTGTGGACTATCAAGCCAAAGTTCTAAGGATAAATAACAAAATTATTTAAGTGACTTACATATAATCTCAACTGTTGATTTCAAGGCTAAGGATTTAATCCTAGCCATTGGTCACTTAGGAGATTAAGGTTAGGGATTTTGGCTTAATGAAATTATAAAATAAGCCTAAGGGAGAGGTGAAGGCACACAATTGTGTGTTGAGAAATCTATACTGCAGTAGTTACGATGATTTCTCTTTCTATGATAACTGCTTGTGATATCTTTTTATTGTGTTTGTTTATCATCAAACAGCTACCAAAAGTAAGAAGAACAATAGTACACAGGATATAAGCTGCAAGCCAAGGCTAAAACCTCTCCACTTGAGAAGAAAGCTCGTAAATCTCTTCTCTTCTTATAGATTCTTCAATTAACGAATTCCAAGACCTCTAGACCAAGGCCAAGACCCTTCCAAGACCAAGTCTGACCTCTCCTAATGATGTGCTTCCTTTGTCCAAGTCAAACCGACTCAAATATCTTCCAACAGCACAACTTTGATCCCTGGATTTAGAATTTCAGCCTCTACTGAAGCTTTGGAATTTTCGGCCCCCTGCAATTGCTACAGCATACACACGTGAGCGAAATTTAGCCTTTCAAGGCCTCCCGACAAGTTCGCTTCCTTGTCTAGGGCTAATAAGTGACCTATTAGGTCCTTCTTCCAGCAACATTGATCCTCTTCCAGTAGATAGAGAATTTTGACCTTGAAGTAGCAAACCCTAGCTTTACTTCTTCGTATGTGTGAGAGAGAATTAGCCCAGAAACAATCTTTCTTCGTCCTCTTCCTTCTTCGTTGGCCTTCTTACTCCTCTACTTCACTTGAATGAGTGAGTGATGAGTGTGTCCAAAGGAGGTCAAGTTCCCCCCTTTATATAGGCTTCTCAAGGTGGACGTGGCTCCTCAAAATAGATCAATTTCTCAGCTACCAGGTTGACTTGGCCTTGAAGGGTATTTTGATACTTTCAAATACATAAATAATTTTCTTTACAAGTTACAATGTGCCTGATGGGGTCTTCAACTTATGACAATGCCTCTTTTGACTTCTTGACCTAGGACAAACCGTGCTTGACCTCTAAAATAAAAGACTGGACTGAGGAGGGCTCGTTGTGTGGCAACAAATCATGTGCTCAAGTGTCTTCATGGTACGATGGAGTATGGACAGAGGTATGTTCAGAGTTGGTAGAGTGGAGTTGTTGGGCTACACAGATTCAAACTAAGAAAGGAGTGCAGTGGATGGGAAGAGCACTTCAGGTTGTTCTAGCTTGGGATCAGCTATGATCTCATGGTATAGCAAGAAGCAGCACTCAGAGGTAGCTAACTCAGCAAAGGCCAAGTACATCACAACAAGTATAGCGAGTTGTGAGGCCATATGGCTACACAAGATGCTCACAAGATTATTTGGTCTTGAGATGGGTCCCACTATATTTCAAGCAGCAGATATTCTCCCCAAGCCTCTACTAAAGGGAAAGTCTGTGTTTTATAAAGAAAAGCTAGGAGTGGTGAAGGGAATGTTGATTTTGTAGCTTGAAAAGGTCTTCTACTTGCCTTGGTATCTTAGCATATAGAAGACATTTAATAGCCTCTTTAGGTGCTTGCCTGGTGGAGTAAGTGATATTATGATTTCTTTCCTAAGGTTAGCTTAGGAAAAGTACAATCATTAATCTAACAAATTATTGTGGACCATCAAGCCAAAGTTCTAAGGATACATAGCAAAATTATTTAAGTGACTTTACATATAATCTCAACCGTTGATTTCAAGTAAGGCTAAGTATTCAATCCTAGCCATTGATCACTTAGGAGATTAGGGTTAGGGATTTTGGCTTAATGAAATTATAAAATAAGCCTAAGGGAGAGGTGAAGACACACAATTATGTGTTGAGAAATCTATACAACAATAGTTAGGATGATTTATCTTTCTATGATAACTGCTTGTGATATCTTTTTACTTACTTATTATCTTCTTCACTTATTATTTTGTTTGTTTATCATCAAACAACTACCAAAAACAAGAAGAACAATAATACACAAGTACACAGGATATTGGCTGCAAGCCAGAGCTGAAACCTCTCCACTTGAGAGGAAAACCTATAAATCCCTTCTCTTCTTATAGATTCTTCAATTGATGAATTCCAAGACCTCTAAACCAAGACCAATACCGTTCCAAGACCAAGTTCGAACTCTCCTGATGATGCGCTTCCTTTGTCCAAGACAAACCTAGTCAAATCTCTTCCAGTATCACAAATTCGACCCCCAGCGTCAGAATTTTGGCCTCTACTGCAGGTCTGAAATTTTCAGCCCCCTGCAACTGTTATTTCATACACACGTGTGAGCGAAATTTAGCCTTTCAAGGCCTCCCGACAACTTCGCTTCCTTCTCTAGGGCTAGTAGGTGACCTATTAGGTCCTTCTTCCAACAACATTGATCATCTTCCAGCAGATAGAGAATTTTGACCTTGAAGTAGCAAACCCTAGCTTTGCTTCTTCGCATGTGTGAGTGAGAATTAGCCCAGAAACAATCTTTCTTCGTCCTCTTCCTTCTTCGCTAGCCTTCTTGCTCCTCTCCTTCACTTGAATGAGTAAGTGATGAGTGTGTCCAAAGGAGGTTGTGTTCTCTCCTTTATATAGGCTTCTCAAGGTGGACGTGGCTCCTCAAAATAGGTCAACTTCTTAGCTGCCAAGCCGACTTGGCCTTCAAGGGTATTTTGACACTTTGAAATACAAAAATAATTTTCTTTACAAGTTACAATGTGCCTAATGATGTCTTCAACTTATGACAATGACTCTTTTGACTTCTTTCCTAGGACAAACCCTAGAAGCACTCAATGGGTGCTTGACCTCTAAAATAAAAGACCTTGAGCATGAAACCCATGCTTCCAACATAACAAGAAAAAAATTTCTCGCATTTTACAAAATACAAGAATCAAAAGTACATTTTATATTTATGAAGACCGAACTTAGTTACACATTTTCCCACACTACCTCTTAGCTAGGGAGGTATTCGTACATGGTACATGGACATTCTCAATATGAAGAGATCTCATAAGAAGATTCGAATTGGTAATCCATTTGTTTAGCATCATAGCAACCAGCATTGTCACATAGCAAGGCCTTGACTAACAGCTCTATCTCTCCACAAGATCAGAGCACAATGCTGGCGAGACCAATGTTTTATAGACACCACCATCATTGTCTCTCAAGGCACATACCCCACCTGAGTGTTCACAGAGTATGTCCTTCTTTGACTATTCTTATCTTGGATAGCTAGTCCTCAAAGATTATCAGTCCTTGACTACTCTTATATTGGATGCCCTACCTCATCCTCAAAGAGTATCAGATGCCAGATGTTTACCCAATCCTCCATATTGTCTTCCTAGGTGAAGACAAGAATGATATGTCTATCTCTCCCTCTCAACTAGGGAGGATAATACAACCAAACCAAGCTTGTCTCTCAAATACACAAGATTCTTACTAGGAAGAGATTTTGTCAATATATCGGCTACCTACTCATCAGTGGAGATATATTGTAGTTGCAACAGACCATCTTGTACTAGTTTCCGAATGTAGTGATACTTGTTTTTTATATGCTTTGTCTTTCCATGAAAGATTGGGTCTTGAAACAATCGTATACGATTGGTATTATCACAATGTATCATTGTAGGGTCCATTGGTCCTTCAAATAAGTCAGAAAACAGCTTCCTCAACCAAGCAGCTTCTCTGCTCACTTCACAGGTTGTAATATATTCAACCTCGGCACTACTCAAAGCAATTGATTCTTACCTTCTACTCATGCATGAGACCATGGAGGATCCCAAACTAAAACATCCTCCTGTAGTGGTCCTTCCATCCTGCTCACTGCCTCCCCAGTTGAAATTTGTATATCCAATCAAGTGGACATCATTCCTACAATCATATTTTAGGCAGTAATGGATTGTTCCTTGCAGATATCTTAGAATGTGCTTGGTTGTTATCCAATGATCATGCTTCGGATCCAATTGGAATTGACTAAGAACGTTCACTGTAAAACATATGTCTGGTTGAGTATTCACCAAGTACATCAATGAGAAAATCAATTGTCTATACCTAGTCAGATCCACTGGGCAAGATTCAAAACCCCTTAGTCTTTTCAAGTTTGTGATCATCAGGGTTGTCATTGGTTTGCAATCCATCATGTCAAACTTTTTCAACATCTCGATCACATACTTCCCTTGACCTAGATAGATCTCATTAGGTCCTTTCCAGACTTCTAGTCCCAAATAGTAGCGCATCAGCCCAAGATCCTTCATAGCGAATTATGTTGCTAGCTGCTTCTTGCATTCTTAGATTCGACCTTCTACACCTATCAAGAGAAGATCATCCACATATAGAAGAATAATCACAGGCTCACCTTTTACATCCTTGATATAGATATTCGATCAGCAAAACTCTTTGTGAAGCCCAATATTTGAAGGTATGCATCCATCCTTTCATACCATTCCCTTGGTGCCTACTTAAGGCCATATAATGCCTTCTTCAACCTACAAACATATGCCTCTCTACCTCTGACTTCAAATCCCAAGGGTTTCTCTATATAGACTTCCTCATTAATTGTGCCATTCAGGAATGCAGTTTTGACATCCATTTGATGTATATTCCATCCCATCAATGCTGCCAAATAGACAAGTGAGTGAATAGTTGTATACCTTGTTGTTGGAGCAAATGCCTCTTCATAATCAATGCCTTCTGGTTGAGAGAAGCCCATAGCCACAATTCTTGCCTTATATTTGTCAATACTTCCATCTATCACATGTTTAATCTTGTAAATCCATTTAGAAGTTACCACAAACTTGTCTTCGGGCCTAGGCACAATCTCCCAAACCCCATTCTTCATTATCGACTGATATTCTTCATTCATGGCATCTTTCAATTCTTGATGATTGACAGCTTCTTCAAACGTGGATGGCTATGCTTCTATTAGTTTTGTCATATATGTTGCATACCCAGAATACCTTTTGCGCTTCTTGCTTTCCCTAAAAGTGCCTTTAGCCACTCCATGTTCCTCTACATCTAATAGAGTAGATTTTAACCAATTAGGTCTCTTTCTAGTTTCGAGAATTACCACCAGTTGAATGGGTTCACTGGGACCTTCAATTTCATGATTTGATTCTTCTTCCTCCCTGGTAACTTCCTCCTCAAATACCGGAAGTTCTTCATCATCAGAGTCCATAGGTAGATCCTTTGATTTCTTCAATGCAATACTTTCATCAAATATCACATCTCGACTGACTTCTATTCAGTGTCCTCCTTTTATGTAGATCCCATAGGCCTCAGAAGAGTTACTGTAGCCAACAAATGTCCCCTTCATGCCTAAAGGATCCAACTTCTTTCTCTTGTCCTTCGGTATATGAATATAGACAGGACAACCAAAAATTCGGAGATGATCCACGCTTGGTTTCTTCCCAGTGTATACTTCTTCAGGAGTCAAGTTATCTAGTGACATGTGGGGACTTCAATTTTGTATGTATACAGTTGTCTTCGTTGCTTCACCACACAAAAATTTCAGCAAATCTTGATCATGTAACATAGCTTTTACATTTTCTTCAATGGACCGATTATTTCATTCTGCAACTCCATTTTGCTTGGTATTATATGGGACTATCAGCTCCCTCTTAATCCCAGACTTACTTACAGAAGGCTATAATTTCCTTGGATGTGTATTCTCCTCCATTATCAACCTTAATATCTTGATTCTCCTTTCTGTAAGGTTCTCTACTTTAGCTTTGAATTCTTGAAATTTGATAAATATTTCATCCTTGGATTTCATTAAGTAAACCCAAGTTTTCCTTGAATGGTCATCTATGAATGTGACATAATATAGATGACCTCCAAGTGACTTTGGAGTCATGGGACCACAAACATCGGAATGAATAAGATCCAATATTTCTTTTGACCTTGAAGCACTGCTTCCAAATGGTCCCTTGGTGTTCTTACCCAATGCACATCCCTTGCATACTCCTTCATGATCTTCTTTCAGTTCAGGGATGCGATTCACTATTGAATTTAGGGTTGGTAAAATTTTGTAGTGGAGATGACCAAATCTTCTATGCCAAAGTTCACATGTGCTAACTTTAACGTGAACCAAAGCTTGAGTGAGGGGAGTTAACAATCTGTAAAGTCTTCCTTCATGGATCTCAATCATTCTTGCATCTTCTATGCTTGAGTTTTTACCCCATACTACAACCTTTCCATCAATGAAGGCAACTCTATGACCCTTATCTTCTAAACATGAAATGGAAAGTAAATTCTTATGCAAACCTAGAACAAATATGATATTTTTAAGATGAATGTTGCCTCCATTCTCCAACTCAAGTGAATTTGATCCAACTCCTCTCATAGGGTAGCTTTTATTGTCACCAAGCTCTACAGAGTAAGAGGACTTTCCTTTTGATAATGTCTTTAATTGCTTGTGTTGACCAGTCATATGTATTGATACTCCACTGTCAATCACCCAAATATTCTAATCTTGAAATGTGCTAGTGAGTGTTGAGAATAGTCCTTCATCCTTTGTCTTGGTCACTTCCTTCTTAGAAAAAAATACAAGATGCCATACTTCTTTGATGCCCTTCTTTTGTTGACTTGCCACCTTCGTACACTTCTTTAGGAACTTTTTCAATGTAGTAGAGATCTTCATTATGCCCTTAGCTCTGATACCATGTTGAGAAATCTATAGGGCAGTAGTTAGGATGATTTCTCTTTCGATGATAACTACTTGTGATATCTTTCTAACTTTTCTTACTTATTAGCTTCTTCACTTATTATTGTGTTTGTTTATCATCAAATAGCTACCAAAAACAAGAAGAACAATAATACATAAGTACACAGGATACAGGATGCAAGCCAGAGCCAAAACCTCTCAACTTAAGAGGAAAACCTGTAAATCTCTTCTCTTCTTATAGGTTCTTCAATTGATGAATTCCAAGACCTCTAGACCAAGACCAATACCCTTCCAAGACCAAGTCTAGCCTCTCCCGATGATGTGCTTCCTTTGTCCAATTCGAACCCAGACAAATCTCTTCCAGTAGCACAACTTCGACCCCCAACTTTAGATTTCGGATTCTACTGCAGGTCTGAAATTTTTGACCCCCTACAACTGCTACTGCATACACACGTGTGAGCGAAATTTAGCCTTTCAAGGCCTCCCGGCAACTTCGCCTCCTTGTCTAGGGCTAGTAGCTGACCTATTAGGTCCTTCTTCCATCAACATTGATCATCTTCAAGCATATAGAGAATTTTGACCTTGAAGTAGCAAACCCTAGCTCTTATTCTTCGCATGTGTGAGAGATAATTAGCCCATAAACAATCTTTCTTTATCCTCTTCCTTCTTCGCTAGCCTTCTTGCTCCTCTCCTTCACTTCAATGAGTGAGTGATGAGTGTGTACAAAGGAGGTCGAGTTCCCTCCTGTATATAAGCTTCTCAAGGTCGACGTGGTTCCTCGAAATAGGTCGACTTCTCAGCTGCCAGGCCGACTTCGCCTTGAAGGATATTTTGACACTTTTAAATACAAAAATCATTTTTTTACAAGTTACAATGTGCCTGATGGGGTCTTCACCTTATGACAATGACTCTTTTGACTTCTTGACCTAGGAAAAACCCTAGAAGCACTCAATGGGTGTTTGACCTTTAAAATAAAAGACCTTGAGCATGAAACCCATGCTTCCAAAATAATAATAATAATTTTTCTTTCATTTTACAAAATACAAGAATCAAAAGTACATTTCATATTTATGAAGACCGAACCTAGTTACACATTTTTCAACATTGTGGAGGAAGCAATTTTCTCTAGAGCAAGAGACTCGACTAAACTGAAGAGAAGTGAGAAGTGTAGCAAGGAATTTCGAAAGAAATTTAGGGAAGCCGAGTTGCTAAAGAGGAGGGTCGAATTGTGATGGAGGCCAAAATATCCAAATGGGCTGATTTTTCAAGTGCGCAGGGGTCGTACGAGGTGAGAAGAGGCGGGGCCGATTTGCTAGATAGACAGGTCTAATTCTGCAAGGCCGAGTTTCTTCGGGAGTGTCAATTTCCAAGGGTCAACTGCCTTGAGGCTGATTTTCCCAGTGGGGCCGAGTTTTCAAATTCCCAGCAGTTGTATTTTTTCTATATATTCTCTGTGAGTCTAACCCAAAATTTTCCTAAGAAATTTCATATGAAGGAAGATTGTGTTGGATACAAATTTGTTGTTGTAGTGGGATTGATCTCTCCATTTTATTTCTGTTGCAATTTATTTTTTGAGTTAATATACCAATATGTTTATTTTATCAGCAATATATTTGAGATAGATATTTTCTGGTTTTTTAATAAATTTTGAAATAAAGTAAATCGGATCTGGTATAAGAAAATTAACACCTCTATTTTCATAATACACTAAAGGTATTAGACTAAAAACAAAGTGTTCCATTTCTAGCTCTTTTGAGCAAGTCTATGAGGTCGTAAAAGTATAGTGATGTGCTTCCACTCTAACCTAATGAGACCAGAATCTAAGATAGTCGTGGGGGATCTGTAACAATGGCACAAATATATATTAGAAAATCAGCAAGACTAATAATACAAACATGCAGAAGAAATGAATAAAGTAAGCAAGCATATTTCTGCTAACTAGAGTAGACAGATCCAAATTCTTGACATTGATGAATCATGAAACATAGTCACTTTTGGGGGGGTTAATCTAAAATTATTTCATAATTATTCTCGGAATTATTATGTGATTTGTGCACATGGCCTTCATGAATTAAGTTACTTTGGGAAATTAAATCTATTCTAGGAGTTGATGGTCAACCTTATCTCAAAATCTTTATTTTCAACTACATTTTTTATCTTCAAGATTATCTCTCCTCAAAAATAATTTTACCCTCAATTTCCAATTATTGGACCACCTTGTACTATAAATATGTAATCTTCTGCACTCTTGTCTAATACAAAGAAAGTGCAATGTACGTACAATTTCATACTTGCTTTGTAGATGATACATGTCAAGTTCCAAGTCATGCACATCCAACAAGCAAGGCTCTTAGGTTGAACACTCCTCAAGCAAAGTCCAACTCCCCTACACCAAAGGTCCTCAAAACTCCAATGCACCTCCTAAAAAATTTGACCTGTCCACCCCCCCTACTTGATCACTCCGTAATCCAAGCATCCTCAAGTACAAGCCTCCATGCAAGCAACCAAGCATCCTCATGCCTCCAACACCCTCCTTCAAGATACCCAGTGCTCCTCCTCCAAGGCAAGTTGTCCCCCATGTGCTAGCTACATGAAGTCATCAAGCTCCATAGTTCTACAACGCTCCAAGGAAGAATGCCACATAATCATCAAGACAAGCCATAGCAATTGATGAGCAAGCCAACTCCAATGTGTATGTCCATCACAGCACAACCAAGGGTCATCCATACACCATGCACATAGCATCACATGAGGCAACCCTAAACATGGTGCAGACACTTGAGGGTAATCTTGAAACCTAATAGTAATTCAGCTTCAACTCCAAACTCTTCCTCTATTTTCAAACATTGGAAGATATTGCAGGTTAGGTTAATTAAAAACTCCTTTCCCTCCCCCACAAGAATTTTCCCAATGTCAATCTTACATGATCCCGACTTGTTGGCTTAAATAGAGTCATAGCTCTAAAGACCAACAAACAGGTTTAGCTTCAAGTGATTATTATGGGTTTCCCAAGGTGGGCCTGACTAATGTTGTAAATTTTTGAAGATGTTCTATGCTTGATGCAACTTTACTTTTATCCCCAATGTTGTTGAAATTTGGTTACCGGAGGACAGGTGGTTCCCTAAGGCTTTGATCTTTGGCCTAGGGAAAAGTGTCCAAAAGAATTTAATTTTTCTCCTAAAGTGACTTTATAATTTTTATAAAGTCAAATCTAATTTAAAAGTGACTTTAAGTGATAAAGTTACTAAAGTCTAATTTAAAAGTGACTTTAAGTGATAAAGTTATTAAAGTCTAATTTTAAAGTGACTTTAATAAAGTCAATGTAAAATTAGAAAGGAAAAGTGACTTTGGAAATAAATGACTAAGTGGGTCTTTATTAAAGTGGGGTGAATTAAAAAATAGAAAGTGAGATTTAAATTAGCATTTAATCTCAGCCCTAGATCTCAATCTATTTCAGCCATTGGATTTAGGGATTCCCCAAAAGTCACTTAGGGTTAGGTTAAAGGAGGAAAATGAGGGAAAAGGTCATTCATTCTTTCATGAGCAGATTGGGAGAAGGAGAGAAGGAGAGCTGGAGATTTTTCTGAGCAGTGAGAAGGAGGCTAGCAGTGAAGAGATTTCAGCAAAGGTACAGCAGCATTTATTGGCACACATACCGAGGCAAAAAATCCGTACAACAAAGGAGAGGCAGTGTTTCCAAGTGAGGAGGCACAAAAATCGAGGAAGAGGGTACAACAGTAAGCACGCACTCCAAGGCACAAAAATCAGACACGTTTTTCAAGGAAGAAGGTGGCTGTCATTTCTGGCACAAAAACCGAGGAAGAGGACAGCAGCTACAACTCTGTTTTTTGGCACAGATTTCGAGAGAGGTTGCTGTACAAAATCTGTACAGTCCGTACAGCAAAGTACGGCTGTTCCGGCATGCTTCTCGAGGTGGCCGTACAGCATTTAATGCTGTCCTAAGGTGCTGTAAATTTTCTGTTTTCTGTTGTTGCTGATTTGGCACAATTTCCGAGGCGGTGTGCAAGCACGGAAATCGAGATAAGTCTGTAAATTGGTTGCTGGAATTTTTTCTGAGTTTTTCCTGTTTCACTGTAAAAAGCAATATTCAGAAAAATAAAAGAGAAGTTTTCGAACTGGTTTTCCCCAAGAGTTGTAGGGGGTTTTTCCAGGGTCATGTTGACCAAAAATATCAGTGTTAAATGTGTTGAATGGCTGTTTTATGCTTGCTGATTTTTTATTTCTGCATTTTCCAGCATTCTGTAAATTTTCCAGAATTTGTGTTTTCAGCAAAAATTTATTTTCCAGTTTGTTGAATGTAAGGATATGGGAAAGGGCATTTAACTATTTGAAGAAATAAGGTGAAACTGAAAACCGGGGTGGGAAACAGGAAATTTCTACATGGTATCAGAGGTTGGGTGCTGAAAGTGCAGTTTGGGACAGCAAGGAGAAAAATACAACTTGCTGATTTTTCACTCAGAAAATTCCAGCAAGTTGATTTTTCACAAACAGAATTTTTTATCTTTACTACAGCAGTGCTACTTTTCAGTTTTTAGGACCGCGGGATGTCATTGGGATTGAGGGTGGCGGATAGGTTGGATGGGCATACCAATTATAGCGTTTGGAAGGAGAGAATGCAGAGTATTTTTTAGGAGGCAGAAGTCTGGGACATAATGGTGCATACCACACAGAACCCTGTTGTTGTGCCTACTGATGCTACTCAATTGGCTGCATATAATAAAAAGAACAACAAGGGTAAGACACTGATTCTAGACGGAATCAAAGACCATTGCATTCCTCATGTGAGAGGAAAGAGAAATGCTCATGAGATGTGGACAGCGTTGACCAATCTCTACCAGAGTACCAATGAGAACCGGAAAATGGTCCTGAAGGAGAAGCTGAAAACCATTAAGATGGGTAAGACTAATAGTGCAGCTGGATATCTCACAAAGATCACTAATGTGAGAGATGAGTTGGCAGCAATTTGAGAGGTCATTCCACCCACTGAGTTGGTGCGGATTGCAGTGAATGGCCTCCCCAGTTCATGGATGAACTTTGTTGATGGGGTTTGTGCTCGTGAGACCCTTCCCACATGGGACAGGTTTTGGGATGATTGCATTCAAACAGAGATCAGGAAAGGTCAGCTTGGGGCAGCCAAGCCAGTTGAGCAGGATGAGGATGTAGCACTGTTGGCAGGAGGCAAGAAAGGCAAAGGGAAGAAGCAGGTTTCCACAAGCAATGGTGGGGGCAAAGGTAAAGATAAACAGGGTAACACACAGAAGGACTATTCCAAGGTGAAGTGTTGGAATTGTCAGAAGATGGGACACTATGCAGTTGTGTGTCCAGAGAAGAAGAAGAAGAAGGGGAAGAACCAGAGCATGGCAGCTTCAGCAGAGGTTGAGGACTTTGCAGATCGCTTTGACCGGGAGTTTGGGTTCATTGCGTGTGAGTCTTCTAGTGCAGAATTATCTGCCATAGAGGTTCAGAGGGAGCATGCATTTCCCTCGATTAGCGGAGCATCTTCGGGTATCTGGTATGTGGACAGTGGGGCTTCACGTCATATGACAGGAGTCCGTGAGTACTTCTCAGAGCTTTCAGAGAGTGGCACTGATGTAGAGGTAGTACTCGGTGATGACAGAGTTGTTAGAGCAGTCGGTGTGGGGACACTGACATTTCAGAGGGAGTCTAAACCTCCCTTGAAGGTGTCAGATGTTCTTTATGTGCCAGGGATGAGGAAGAACCTCATATCCGTCTCAGCTTTGGAGGATAGAGGATATGAGATATTGTTCAGGGGAGGACAGGTGCTGATATATCCCAGGGGCACTCCAGCTGATTCAGCTAGAGTGATAGGTGTACGCCATGCAAAGGTGTACAAGTTTGCATTTCAACCCCTTTTGGCATTGAGCAGTAGTACCGACAGCAGAGCTAGCAGTTCTGAGCTGTGTGAGATTTGGCACCGCAGGATGGGGCACATGTATCATGGAGCCTTGAGGACTTTGCAGGAGATCACTACAGGTGTGCCAGATTTCAGTACTGATCACTTTGATACTTGCAGAGGATGTGCGATGGGCAAGTTTGCCAAATCCCCTTTTCCCAGCAGTGACAGTAGAGCGACCGGGATACTTGATTTGATTCATTCCGATGTGAGCGGTCGGATGTCTCATGTTTCCTTGAGTGGATATGAGTACTATGTGTTATTCATTGATGATCACTCCAGGAGGACCTGGATTTATTTCTTGAAGACCAAGAGTGAGGTCTTCAAGCGCTTTCAGGAGTTCAGAGCTCTTGTGGAGACACAGACAGGTCGGAAGATCAAGTCCCTGAGGTCGGACAATGGAGGAGAGTACACCCTTGGAGAGTTTGTTGACTATTGTGAGGAGGCAGGCATTAGGAGGGAGCTCACTGTTCCTTACAACCCCCAGCAGAACGGGGTTGCGGAGAGGAAGAACAGATCCATCGGAGGGGCTGCCAAAGCCATGTTACATGATCAGGGGTTGCCATTGTTTTTGTGGGCAGAGGCCTGCAGCACTGCTGTTTATTTGCAGAACAGGAGTCCGCATTGTGCCTTGGGGCACATGACTCCGGAGGAGGCTTTTTCTGGGAAGAAGCCTGATATTGGTCATCTTCATATCTTTGGGTGTATCACATACTCCTACATACCCAAGGAGAAGAGGACCAAACTAGAGCCCACCGCAAAGAAGGGTATCTTTGTGGGCTACAGTGAGACCTCAAAGGCCTTTCGGATTTATATTCCCGCACAGAGGAAAGTTGTTGTCAGGCGAGATGTGAAGTTCGAGGAGGATAGGGCCTTTAGGAGGTCACGGGAGTTAGAGTATCTGGATCAGCCAGACCCTCAGCAGCAGTTGAGTCAGTCGCAGGGATCCAGTGGGCAGGGATCAGGAGGATCCCGAGGTACATCTATGACGATGTCCGGGTCCGTCGCTGAGCGTGGCTCGCAGTCGCAGGGTGGTGCTTCTGACAAAGATGCGCAGCAAATCTACGTAGAAAGGGGGCCACTAGGGAGTCCACCGACGGGACGCTCCGCGCTCTGTGACTCTCGGGGCCTTTCTACATGTCTGTGCGGTGCGAGGAGGACAGCAAAGAGACAATCAGGAGTTCAGGCTCCTGATGATGATGAGGAGGATGAGTTTCATTCTCCAGTGGGAGAAGTGTGCTCAGGGAAGAGGAAGCCCAAGTGGCTTCAGGACACCTTGAGAGAGGCCACATCTGTTGCTGCGCCTAAGAGGCCGGTCAGAGAGAGCAGACCACCTGAGCGGTTTTGTAGCTATATGGCAATGGCTACCAGCATCCTTGACTCTGAGCCTTCTAGCTATGAGGAGGCAGCTAGCCAGCAGGTCTGGAGAGAGGCCATGCAGGAGGAGTATTCTTCTATCATGAAGAATGATGTTTGGGAGGTGGTGCCGAGGCTTGAGGGCAAATCTGTGGTTACTTCCAGATGGCTTTACAAGGTAAAGCATGCTGCAGATGGCAGCATTGAGAAATTCATAGCGAGGTTTGTGGCTAGAGGGTTCTCCCAGGTAGAGGGAGTTGATTATGAGGAGACCTTCGCTCCCGTGGCTCGATATACTTCGATCCGCTCCATTATATCGATAGCAGCAGAGATGGGTTGGAAGATCCACCATATGGATGTGAAGACCGCATTTCTCAATGGCTTCATACAGGAGGAGGTGTACATTGAGCAGCCACAGGGCTTTGAGGTGCATGGGAAGGAGTCCCATGTGTGCAGACCGAAGAAGGCCCTTTATGGCCTGAAGCAAGCTCCCAGAGCTTGGTACTCCAGGATAGATACTTACTTGCAGAAGATGGGTTTCACAAAGAGTGAGGCAGATCCGAACCTTTACTATATTGTGATAGGTGAGGAGCCTCTCATTCTGGTGTTGTATGCGGATGGCTTAGTCATTACAGGTGCAGAGAGACTCATAGAGCACTGCAAGAGAGATCTTGCGGCGGAGTTTGAGATGAAGGACATCGGCTTGATGCATTACCTTTTGGGTTTGGAGGTGTGGCAGGAGGAGGGGCATTTCTTCCTGGGACAGGGGAAGTATATTGTGGACATCCTTGGCAGATTCCACATGGAGGATTGTAGACCCATGTCGACATCGATGATCACCAACTGGAAGAAGCTTTATGCTTCGGATTCCGAGTTGGTGGATCCCACATTGTACAGACAGCTGATTGGTTCCTTGATGTATTTGGTCAACACTAGACCAGATATTTGTTTTGCAGTCAACATGATGAGTCAGTTTATGTGTGAGCCTAGGAAGGTTCACTGTGTGGCTGCAAAACACATTTTGCGGTACTTGCAGGGGACAGTGGATTATGGTCTGGACTACAGGCAGGGGGATGGAGTGAGATTGGCAAGTTACACTGATTCTGATTGGGCAGGTTGTGCTTCTGATAGAAAGAGCACTTCAAGGTGTTGTTTTGGGTTGGGTTCGGCAGTGGTGTCATGGTTCAGCCGGAAGCAGCAGTCAGTAGCATTGAGTTCAGCGGAAGCAGAGTATATGGCAGCCAGTCTAGCTAGTTGTGAGGCCATCTGGCTTCGCAAGATGTTGTTTGGCTTATTTGGTCAGCCGTTGAGACCTTCAGTGATTTATTGTGATAATCAGAGTTGCATTAAACTCACTGAGAATCCAGTATTTCATGACAGGTCAAAGCATATCGGGATCAAATATCACTTCATCAGAGACTATGTTCAGAAAGGAGCTGTGAAGCTTGAGTATATTCCCACTGATGAGCAGGTTGCAAATATTCTTACCAAAGCCTTACCACGGGGCAAGCATGTCTACTTCAGAGACAAGATGGGTGTGGTGAGGAACACCTTCCTCAGTAAGAGGGAGTGTTGAAATTTGGTACCGGAGGACAGGTGGTTCCCTAAGGCTTTGATCTTTGGCCTAGGGAAAAGTGTCCAAAAGAATTTAATTTTTCTCCTAAAGTGACTTTATAATTTTTATAAAGTCAAATCTAATTTAAAAGTTACTTAAGTGATAAAGTTACTAAAGTGACTTTATAAAGTTATAAAGTCAAAGATTTAAAACTAATTTTAAAGTGACTTTAATAAAGTCAATGTAAAATTAGAAAGGAAAAGCGGACTTTGGAAATAAAAATGACTAAGTGGGTCTTTACAAAGCAAGAATTAAAAAATAGAAAGTGAGATTTAAATGAGCATTTAATCTCAGCCCTAGATCTAAATCTGTTTCAACCATTGGATTTAGGGATTCCCAAAAGTCACTTAGGGTTAGGTTAAAGGAGGAAAAGGAGGAAAAGGTCATTCATTCTTTCATGAGCAGATTTGGAGAAGGAGAGAAAGAGAGCTGGAGATTTTTCTGAGCAGTGAGAAGAAGGAGGGCAGCAGTGAAGAGATTTCAGCAAAGCTACAGCAGCATTTATTGGCACACATACCGAGTCAGAAAATCTATACAGCAAAGGAGAGACAGTGTTTCAAAGTGAGGAGGCACAGAAATCGAGGAAGAGGGTACAGCAGCAAGCACGCACTCCAAGGCACAAAAATCAAAGCAACGCTTTCAAGCAAAGAGGGTATCACATTCCTGCACAAAAACTATGGGATTGGGACAAGCAACATGCTCTCCGTTTTTATAATTATTTCGAGAGAGGGCTGTTTTGTGCCAAAATCGTATAGTCCTGTACAAAGAGTATATTGTTCGGGCATCGTCTCGAGGGTGGTCGATGTCGTTAATTTCAGTTCTAAGGTGTCAGAATTTTATGTTTTCTTGTTACCGATTTTAAGGCCACCGGTGGCTGTGCAAGTACTCCAAATCGTGATAAGTCTAGGAATTGGTTAGGTTGGAATTTTTCCCGTTTTCCGTTTCAACTGCAAAGGCCATTTGGGAAAAACAGTAGAAGCGTGAACCTGGTTTTCCCCAAGAGTCAGGTGGGCCTTTTCCTGTGGTCATGTTGACCAAAATTATCAGTGTTTAAATGTGTTGAATGGCTGTTTTTAGCTCGCTGATTTTTATTTCTGCATTTTCTAGCATTCTGTAAATTTTCCAGAATTTGTGTTTTCGGCAAAAAAAAATTATTTTCCAGTTTGTTGAATGTAAGGATATGGAAAAGGGCATTTAACTATTTGGAGAAATAAGGTGAAACTAAAAACCAAGTTGGGAAACAGAAATTTCTACAAATGTCAACAAGAATCACATAAACAAGAAAGTAGTACCATAGAACATACTAAATAGGTTCGATCAAGACAAGCCAAAAAATATAAGTGTACTGCGCACATAAACAATGTGATGTTTCCTAACCCTCAAAAGTCTCAATACGGTCAACCAACCAGAAGTGTCACACACACAGCCCTTAAAGACAGCTCATCAAAAATCAACATAATTCAACAAAAGAATCCCACATGCAGATTTCCGGCATCATCCAGATTTACGACATCATCCATATTTACGGTATCATCCATATTTACAGCATCCAGATTTATGGCATCCATTTCCGACATCATCCAGATTTACGGCATCATCCATATTTACGGCATCATCCATATTTACGACATCCAGATTTACGGCATCCATTTCCGCATCATCCAGATTTATGGCATCATCCATATTTACGGCATCCATTTCTACATCATGAGGATGTGTGTAATGAGATGATTGAAATGTCCTCCAACGTTGACTCTATTTATATCAACCACTGAGGGTGTGTGACACATTTGCTAGGGGTGTAAAACCTTAAGGACGACCTGCACATATTTTGAAAGTATTAAAAATAAATTCAAAATAAATGTTCTGCTCATCGGATCAAAATGATCTTTAGATCGATCTTGCACCTCTTCGAAAGAGGAACCCAATAAAAATATTGGTGTCTTCATCTGAGCATTACAACATGGAGTTTGGACCTAGTTGTCCAATTTTAACACTCCCTCTCAACTAGGGAGAACTCCATCCACCTGTGCAGTCAAACATCGTGTGTCATTCCGCCGTAACTTGCTTTGCTAGCCTCTTTATTTCATAACAGAAGTGGGTCAGTCACAAAGACATCATTCCCAGCTGACAGATTTAGCCCAGAGGTCTGAAACCTCTATAGGACTCACAAAGAGTCTCATACCAACCCAGAGTCGGTTTATCTGACCCGAAGTCAGTAGGAGGTCCAAAACCTCACTTGGACTCAAGAAAGTCATATATACTAACCCGAAGTTAGTCTCACTAACCTGAAGTCAGTTGGGGGTCCGAAACCTAACATGAACTCAAAGAGTCACACATACCAACCCCAAGTTGGTTTATCTGACCCGAAGTCAGTAGGAGGTTCGGAACCTCACATGGACTCAAACAGTCACATACCAACCCCAAGTTGGTTTATCGAACCCGAAGTCAGTAGGAGGTCTGAAACCTCACTAGACTTGATCCCAGATCAAGTGATTGGACACGTGTCATCCTAGATAGAGAGTACCGCAATCTCTGATGCGTCCATCAGTCTTTGCTACTAGTCTCTAGCTTTTCCCACCTCATTGGCCAAATGAGAGGTACTTCCAATGAGTCCGGAACTCAAATGGGTAGGATGCATACGGGGCACAAATCATGAGAGGCGAACCAACTCAATCATAACGGTGGGGCCCAAGCACACCAACAAGGTTCTGCAAGCCTAGCCATGTGGTTGCTTATAGCTCCGAGAAGCTATCCCCAAATCCCCCCATAGCTCCCAGAGCTCATCGTCCAACAGGACCCTTAGAATAGGGTCGTTCCACGATACCAAGATTCTCACGGAAGGTTAGGAACACGACCTTCCCCAAGGGCATTGTGAGAATATCCGCGACCTGCTCATCAATTCCTATATGATCGAGCCTTACGGCGACTCGCTGTTCCATATCCCAGATAAAGTGGTACCAGCCATCAACATGCTTGGATCTTTCGTGGAACACGGAACTCTATGACAAACGAATCCCCCTCTAGTTATCACAAAGGATAACGGTGGCATCTAGCACATGCTCGAACAGCTCACTGAAGAGCTTTCGCAACCAAGTGACTTCACAACAGGCCATACATGTTACAATGTATTCGGCCTCAGCGGTGCTCAAGGCTACCGACTTCAGTTTCCTGCCCGAAGCAGATCTGCGTATGAAGTAGCATCCAAATGTGCTCTTGCGATCCACCACACTGCCAGCCCAATCGGCATCAGTATATCCATGGAGTGTCATACTCCCAGCAGTGTATCTCAACCCATGGCCTATCGTGCCTCAGAGATATCTCAAGAGTTTCTTGGCACCAACCTAGTGAATGTTATGATCAACCATGTGTTGACTCAAAGTGTTCACTGGACAACATACGTCCAGACGGGGTGTTCACTAAGAACATCAGGGCCCCTACGAGTTGAAGATACCACAGGATTTGCTAGCACTCTGCCTAAAGAACGCCGCCACTCAACTTCTTAAAGTTGAGCTCCATCAGGTTTACACGACTTATTGGGCCCATCTTACTAATCTTTTCCCAGCCAGCCAGCCACAATGTATTTTCCTTGAGAAAGGAAAATCTCGCCAAGTCTCTGCCAGACCTCCAGGCCTAGGAAGTAGTGCATCAGTCCTAGGTCCTTCATCTCGAACACAGCAGCGAGCTCCCTCTTACACTGATGAATGAGAGGGACAACACCTGTTAGGAAGAGGTCGCCCACATACAACACCAGAATGAGAGGCTTCTCTCTATCAACCTTGAAGTAAAGGTTCGGATCAGCATTACTACGAGTGAAGCCTGGCTTCATCAGGTAGCTATCTATCCTCTCTTACCAAGCTCTAGGTGCTTGCTTCAACCCATAGAGGTCTTTCTTCAACCTGCAAACATGGGTGTCCCGATTCTGGACTTCGAACCCCAGAGGTTACTCCACATACACCTCTTCCTTTATCGCACCATGCAGAAATGCGGTCTTCACATCCATCTGATGAAGACTCCATCCTTGCGTAGCAGCAAGGGCTATGATAGATCGGATGGTGGTATATCGGACCACAAGTGCAAATATATTATCATAGTCTATGCCTTCCTTTTGAGAGAAGCCACGGGCAACGAATCTTGCCTTGAATTTTTCAGCACTTCCATCAGATCCATGCTTGATCTTGTAGAGCCATTTCGAGGTGACAACGGCTTTGTCCTGCGGTCTTGGAACCACATCCCAGACATCATTCTTCATTATGGACTCATACTCTTCGTGCAAAGCCTCCTTCCAGATTTGATGCTTTACGGCTTCCTCAAAAGATCCAGGCTCAGATTATACAATAATACTCATGGCTGCTAGATACCCTTGTTATCTACTTAGCTTCTTGCTTTCACGAATGTCCCCCTTTGGGGCCATATGTCCCTCGGCATCCTCGAGAGTGTCCCTGAGCCATGATGGTCTCTTCCCTATTGAAGGAGGTGGATCAATCGGGTCCATTGGTCCTTCAGCATCGGGCATCGTCTCATCCTTCAGTTCTTCTTGATTTCCAGGCCTTGCTTCATGATCTTCCTCAGATCTCGGAAGATTGAATACTTTCCTCAGGGAAGCATCTTTGTCAAAGGTAACATCATGGCATATCTCCACTTCCGTTTGACCAGGCACATATACTTTATAGGCCTTCAAAGTTTCGCTGTAGCCCACAGACATTGTGGTCTCCCTCTTGATGCTAGCTCCTCTGCAAAACTTCTTGAACTCATTCGTCTCATATAATAAGAACATCCTCCCAAGGATGTCACGGGCAGCATACCAAACAGATCAAAATGTACTAATTGCAAGACATCAGATTTCTTTGTGACACTTGAGGGGAAAGGTCCCCTTGTATGCTTTCCTTCGGCACAACCCTGACATAAACCTTCATGATTATTTGAGAACTCAGGCATCCCCGTCACCACCTTCCTTGCTTCGAGAAGGGCCTTGTAGTGAAGTTGTTCAAACCTCCAGTGCCATAGTTCAGTCTGTCGGATAGTATCACATGTTATCGCTCCCAGTGGACTTCCTCCAATCTGGTAGAGTGTACCAACTCTAAACCCAATCGTGATAGCTTCCCTGAAACTCTTCTTCCACATGCGCACCTTCCATCAATGAATGCCACATTGAAACCTTCCATGGCCGAAACAGACACACGGTTCTTCTTCAAATTAGGTACATATAGTACATCTTGCAGGGGGAGGACTTGACCTTGAGACAAGTGGAGGGTCACAATCCCTGTCCCTTTCACGGGATATGTGGCATTATCTCCAAGGATAATTTGTAGATTTGTATCCTTCTCAACCATATCAGTAAGTGCTTCCTTGAACCCAATGATGTACCTTGAGGCACCACTATCTATCAACTAGACATCCATAGTGTCGGGTGGAGATGCAGCAGAGAGGGCAGATACAAGAATGAATTCATTTCTTTTATCATCAAAGACATTTGATTCCTCATACCTGGAATTTCTTGACCTTTTGAAAGGTTGCCCATTTCCGCCGGAGGGAGCCTTCCTTTTCTTGACCTTCTTGAAAGGGCATTCTCTAGCATAGTGACCTAGCTCAAAGATGTAGGCAACCAAACTCTTATGAATTGAGTCCCTGATCATCGGCTTTGCTTTGATTTCCCCCTTCTTGTACTTCAATTTGGCAGCAGCAGTTGCAGTGGATGGAGGCTCTTGGATTTTACCCTGCACATAGTCCATCACATCTTGGTCTTCCAAATTAAGATCCAATGTCATCTTCCAAGCATGGAAGTCATCCTTCCCAGTCAATTTTTCATCAGCATTAAAGCCATTGTAGTTTGAGGAACCCATCCTCTTCTTCGGTGATTGCTACAAACTAGGGCTTTGTCTTCACCTCAGCTCTGATACCATGCAAATTTTTGAAGATATTCTATGCTTGATGCAACTTTACTTTTATCCCCAATGTCAATTAGCAATCACATAAACAAGAAAGTAAAGTGCTAATAGAACATACCAGTAGATCGACAGAAGACAAGCCAAAAAAATATAAGTGTGTTGATGCGTTACAGCGATCAACAGGATGCTTCAACCAACAAAGTCTTAATACGATCAGCCAACCAGAAGTGTCACACACACAGCCCTTAAAGACAGCTCATCAAAAATCAACATAATTCAACAAAAGAATCCCACATCCAGATTTACGGCATCCATTTCTGGCATCATTCAGATTTACGACATCATCCATATTTACGGCATCCATTTCCGGCATCATCTAGATTTACGGCATCATCCATATTTACGGCATCCATTTCCGGCATCATCCAGATTTACGGCATCCATTTCTAGATCATGAGGATGTGTGTAATGAGATGATTGAAATGTCCTCCAACGTTGACTCTATTTATATCAATCACTGAGGGTGTGTGACACATTTGCTGGGGGTGTAAAACCTTAAGGCCGACCTGCACATATTTTGAAAGTATTAAAAATAAATTCAAAATAAATGTTCTGCTCATCGGATCAAGATGATCTTTAGATCGATCTTGCACCTCTTCGAAAGAGAAACCCAATAAAAATATTGGTGTCTTCATCTGAGCATCACAACATGGAGTTTGGACCTAGTTGTCCAATTTTAACAAATGTCCACCAAATAATGTCCCTGCTAGGGCAAGAGCAGGGTTTTCAACTTTCCACTAAAGGCTAGAAATGAAATGGAATCTTTTGGTTTTCATCCAGCTCAGTTTATGAAGAACTCAAGCCAACAGAGATTCAATTTTTGACTGAGACCCACACAAGCCCTGCCAAGACCATTCCAAGCAACTCAACCAAAATTGTGGTAACCACGTCATTCTTTTTCGTGGATATGCTTCTAGATATCACAAAGCAAGAAGACATGAGTGATTCCCATTCCTTTCACTGAGAAGACCATAATCCATTTGCACTTCCAGAATACTGCAAAGTTTCTGTGTTTGAAAAAAAAAATCTCATTTTTGTGAATGAGGTTTGAAACATTAATTAAAGAAATATTTAAATGCAGGTATACCTGAAAATCACAAATATCTGCAAATATATTTTCATGTAATTTAGTGATTTTGCTTTTTGTCGAGACCCTAAGATTTCTGTAATCCAGTTTACCACCCATTTGGATTTTTAAAAGTGAAAAGCCCATTCTCTTTTCATGTTTACTTAGAAAATATTTTGGTGTTCAATTCCAAATGTAGTGTTTTAACTTTTAAATAAACAACACAACATGCACAATTAAGTAACCCGCATATTGTGGCTTCAATATACTCACTCAATCTGTGGAACCTTATCTCACTAACACTTGTTATGGAATGATGATATCAAGCTGACACTTAGAAGCAAATACCTTTGTAGCCAAGAAAAATATTAGGCAAACAACAGTAAATGTGAAATGTAAGAAAAGTCAGGTTTAGCCCCTGAATGTAAATAAGATTACGATAATGGTATGAAAACCTTCTTGGGCTGTAAGAGATGTGAACAACAATTCTCTCATCTGCTTCCCCATTTTCGTAGACCGGTACTGCTCTTGCAATTGTCTTGACAGCCTGGTATCACAGTTTAAAATAAGAGACATCTTGAGGATTAGAATGGAAGGTGTAAACAATTCTTCATCTAACAAGATTCAATAATGAATTCCAAAACATATAGGAGAAACATTTCAGGGATTTCAACCCTAAGAAACAAGTGCAGCGAAAAAAGTAGCATGCTATGTGCACTACCATATAAAATTCCCATTTTAGAGAAAGAGATATTTCAGAGCCATGACCATTAGTCCTCAGTACGGTATGCTGCCCAAGCTTGGGCCAGCACATGCTCCTGGTTCATCAATGTGATTTAATTTTGCAACTTGGTAGTTTTTGTGTGGCAATGTTATTTTGTATGCTGTTTTGCAAAATTTGCATGCAAATTGGGACGGCTTTCCACTGGACAGGAGCTGCTGCAGATTGAAACATGCATGCTGTATTTCATCTGAATGGTTGCATAGACCAGTAATGCGGAAATTCCCTGTAGGTTCTAGGAGTAGATTCTTAGGTTGAAAGCTACATCAGAAATTTTCTAACAGTGGACTGGAAGCTGTTGGTGCTGTTTGGAGATCTGCCCTAGGTCTTTTGAGGCTCGAGATTCTCTACTCATGGTCATTCACTCCTGTTCATAGTGCTCCGAATCAAATCCATTCACAGTTGCAGAGCAGTGATGAGGGCACTATTCCACATAAAAAATTAGAGCAGAAATGAGAGACCAAATTCTGCCCAAGTTCCTCTCCAAAGCCAAAATTTTTGAGCTCGTGGGTGTTTCGAAGGCCCTTTAGGAAGATTCCTGTTGGATGTATAACTGAAAATAACCACTGGACAAGCATGGATGCGATGAAGAAGAGAATGTGAGTGCATCTAATCAAGCTTTGATAGCAGAAGCTGAAACCAAAAAGGAGGTGGGTATTAATGGTGTCTCAGCTGGAGATCTCACTTTCATGGCTCAAAAACCTCTCTTTGGTTCAACCTGAATGAAGCCATGGCCAAGGTCTTCCATGCCAAGGGCATTCAAGACCTCTTCATCTTCTACTTTTAGCCTATTGCTCAGCTGCTGGTTTCATTCTGTATGGCACGGCCGTTTTTGCTCAGGCACAGCACTAGTGTTCCTGGGAGCAGCACTGGAGTTAATATAGGAGAGGGGGAGTAAGGGTGCATGCATGCCTCCATCATGCATGTGTCAATCTCTTACAGATCATGTTTTAGTCTGCTGATCTACTGTTATATCAAATTTTGCACATGTTATCTACTGTTAGAGTAGGGTGCAAATGCCTAGGACTGCAAGGGCGCTTGCATGAGTTGATAAGGGAAAAGATCCCAAGGAGAAGCGTGTACGCAAACACTCGACATTTATCCTACATTGATACACACTCTCTCTGGCACTTCTATCCATGCAGGAGGGCACTGTGTGTTGGAAAGTGTAACTAGGTTCAGTCTTCATATTGACTATGTAATTATGTATTTATGTAATGAAGAAGACAAAGATAATAAAATGCATTTTTGTTATGCTTGCTTCATGGGTTTCATGAGCAAGGTTTTTATTATAGGCCAAAAGACTTCTTCTTGATGTCTTTTAGGGATTTGTCATCTTGTCATAAATGTACTAATTAAGAGTCATGTATATGAAGAGTCAAGACAATGAAGTATGCCTCAAGACCTTGTCAATAAAGCTTTAAGATATAGCTCCATATGATGCTCAAGATCAGCGTTGGATATCTCCTCTAGACAACCTATAAGCAGTGGACAAGTTGGCCTACAAACAGTTTGAAGGGTCGGCCTAAAACAGAGGAAGGATGTCACTATATATAAGGTAGCTCTGCGGTTCATTTGGAGGGAAAAAGTTCGGACAAGTTCTGTGATTCCGGTACGAGTTAAGGACTGCAGTGAGTGCGGAATAGAAGCAGAAAAACAGCAAAGGAAAGGAGGATAGAACTACCACTGTTTTGGGTCTAATCTTCCTCGTCCTGTTCTGTGGAGAAATGCAATAAAGGGTCTGAAAAAGTGTCACATTACATCGAAGAAGAATTACATTACAATGAAGAGAAAAAGGGCTCTCATATGTTTGGTCTAGGGTCTATTCATCTTGGTAATAGATCTGCAATTATAGCGTGAGACAAGTGCAGTGAAGAATGTAATCCGAGGATCACTTAAGCAATGATCAAGTCTGTAATGCAGTGCGCAAGGAGGTATCTTGGGAGCAAAACAGAGGAACCTTATACGACGCATTAAGATAAGGAAGGATATTGGATTTGGTATAAAAGGAAGACCAAAGAAGAATCTCCTGAAGGCTGAAGAAGAAGAAGAACAGAAGGCACATCAGTAAGGACAGCTGAAAATGGGACCGAGCCTCCCTAGTACTGGTGCAGCTCGGTGCAGGAAGGAAGATCAACCTGAAGGAGCCTAGAAGAGCAGTGACAAGGTCTTGGAGGCATACAAGGGTCAAGGGTCTGTGTCATGGTCATGGTACTTGTCATCTGAAACTCTATAAGAAGAATTTATTGTGGGTTTTCCTCTCCAAGAAGGAGAGGTTTTGGCCCTAGCTCGAAGAGCCTAAATTTGTGTCTCTTGTGTTTTTGGTAATTGACTTGATGAAAGACATAATAAGCTAAGAAGATAAGACATAAGTAAAGGAAGTAAGCTCACAAATAATTACCAAGAAGAGAATTTAAATTAATCCTAGCCCTACCTAATTTCTCAACGTGGTATCAGAGCTAAGGTGCTGAAGACAAGGGCTACTTGACAAAGAGACACTCAAAGAAGCGAGAATCAAAGTCTACATTGAAAGATCAATTCAGTTTGCAAGGAAGATTCTCAAGGATTCACTCATCAAGAAGATAATCAAAGATTTATACTGAAGATATTTGCCATCACCACTATTGAAGATATCTACATTGGAGAATTCTATCTAAGAAGGAGTTCCTAACTTCATCTTCATCTAAGAAGCTGCTGGAAGGAGAAAGTCACCTCTTACTCAAGCAAGTATCTATGACCTTATCTAAATCTGTTAAAATGACTTATTGTATAGAGAGCAACAAATTTGTTGGGTCATCAAACTTTAGTGCATGGAAGAAGAGGACAGATTTGAATCTAATTGAAAATGAAATTATGGGCTACATTGAAGGATCTACAATTCAACCTTCAAAAGAAGACATTCTAGCATATATTGAATACATGAAGGGAGACACAAGAGCCCGAAGGATTCTTATAGAATCCTTATAGGACTCTCTCATTCCCTATGTATCAAATCTAGAATCCTCAAAAGAAATATATGATAAATTGGTGAAGCTGTTCTTGAAAGGTTCTGCAGGGGAAATAATATCTCTGAGACAAAAATTATACAAATTGAGAATGTCAAGAAAGGCAGGAATAATTCCATATCTGATGGAGATTTTTGCAATTTGAGATCATCTACAGAAATTGGGAGAAGTAATGTCACTACTTGACCCAAGCATGGATGCAGACGAAGAAGAGAATGTGAGTGCATCTAATCAAGCTTTGATAGCAGAAGCTGAAGCCATAAAGGAGGTGGGTATTAATGGTGTCTCAGCTGGAGATCTCACTTTCATGGCTCAAAAACCTCTCTTTGGTTCAACCTGAATGAAGCCATGGCCAAGGTCTTCCATGCCAAGGGCATTCAAGACCTCTTCATGTTCTACTTTTAGCCTATTGCTCAGTTGCTGGTTTCATTCTGTATGGCACGGCCGTTTCTGCACAGGCACAGCACTAGTGTTCCTGGGAGCAGCACTGGAGTTAATACAGGAGAGGGGTAGTAAGAAGTAATGTCACAACTTGACCCAACACAAGACACTAATTGTTGTTCTAAACTTGTTCTTGTTTTTGTCACCACAGTGACTACTTAGGGCACCAAACAGTGTTGTAACAACCCTCAACCAGCCATCAAAACAGCCCTAAAATGTTGCGGTCTGCCCTTGCTAAAACCCTCTGCCTCCACGTTATTGTATAGGGATCAAACCAACCCCAAAACAGTCCACACAGTCCCTTGTTTGTGGGGTTAGGGCCTGCAGCCTGCCACAGGTAGCTCCCAGCTCCCACGCAGCCTGCTAAAACAGAGTTTCCAACCACCAAAAGACCTCCAGAACAGCCCAGATCTGCTCCTCTCAGCCTCAGCCCTCTAGCCCAGCCACTCGGCCCTCATAACAGCAGTTCAATCCCCTTTAATGATGCCCTGAACTCCTCGATGTCTGTCCTCCTTGGTTGCGGCTCTTTTAGAGTTGCCTTTTCTCCCTTGAACGAGTTCACTAATGAGCTCTTGTGATGCTTGAATGGATGCTATAAGTCCTCCACTCCACCTTGTATTAATACCATACACAAGGGCTTCTAAAATGTCACAATGAGGGGCTGCCAGCTTGTCATGAGCCTAAAAACACCTTAGGCCAACCTACATACACATGTGCAAACCCATCACATAACTTCAAAAATTCATATCTCCCCTTCTACAACTCGGAATTCGACGATTCTCGAAGCGTTGGATTCTCCTTTCCACCCTCTATTGTCTCATGCCATCACAAGTAGAAATGTGCTCCCGGAAATACCCAAAACACGATTTGGTGCAAAACCCCATACTTGGGTTCCAAGCCCACAAGTGACCCTTGTGGCGCTTTGCCCTCCAAACCCTGAACCCTAGGGCTTGGAGTACCTCCCAAGCTACACAAATCAACAGACTGTCCACAAATTCCTACACTCCTTGCTCCTCTAACACTACACCAATCCTCTCCTTCCACGAATAGAAATTTGAGGCCCCTTCAAGGCAGTCCTCAAATCTCAACCCCAAATATGCCATTCTGCAAGTTTGAACTCCTCAAAAACCCTTGCACGGAGACTGCTTGAAAAACCCCTACGCAAATTATGCCTTGGTCAAGCAGCCAAAAACCCTAGCGCAACCCTAAAGTGAATTGCATTCCCCTTCCTATGTCTTTCACTTGCTCCTGAGGAAAATGACATGTTTTTTGCCTTCAATCAGAGACCCGCTTTGATGCTTTCTAATACCCAGCTGCTAATTTAATAAAAATTATGTGATGAAGAAATGGAAAATTGAACTCCAAACACTTTTACTAAATATCTTGACTATTCTAACAAATAATAGCAGCGGAAAATAAATTCACAAAGACACAAGCACACAATAAACGATACACCAGACTCCAACTGGGGAAAACCTGTCAACTTGTGTATTCTATTATTATTCTGTTCAGCAAAAATTTCAGAAAAGAAAAGAGAAGAAAAAAATTAAAAAATCCCCTTCAATTCGTTGTCCCTCAACACACTGTTTTATGTCTTTCTATTATCTAACCAACTCAGCCTCTGCATACAAAATTGTACAGACTCGTACATGCTATTTGGCCCTCCTGCGCAGGCTGACTCGGCCTTGGAAAGTGAGCATGCTGGCTAAAGAAAATCTGAGGCAATTCGACCCCTCTTCTCAACTCTAATGCATTGATTTGGTAAAATCACCTTTGCTGGTGCTAAACACACAAATCTCTAATGCATAATCTAATTAGCCAAGTTTACGCCCTTCCCTTTTTATAAACTTGTACTGACCCATCAACTCAAGTCGAACTGCTAAGATCGATTTACTTTTTTACTATCGAAAAATTAAAATTTTCCTAAGTCAAAATTAAGTAAAAGTATAATTGCGCCTTAGCTTCATTTGTGGGTCCACTGCCAAATTTAGTGCACTTCTAAATTTAGCAAAACACTTTAATCTCTAACTTCAATTAACACCAATACCTATCAAGAGGTAGGATATCATTTTACACTATAATGGCAAAGCCTATGTCCAACCAGACTTAACAGCCATGACGGCCCCATTGTTTGACAAGGCCAAACACATCACACGCATGGGGGGAAGAACCATAGTAGGGGTATATCACCACTCTCGCTTCACCAACAAACCAAACCCTAGGTGGTGGTAATGCCCATTTTATATGGGCACCTTATTTTGATAAAAATAGGTGTAGGATTTTAAAACCAGCAGTAAGCAAGAAACTCAAAACCTCTTTGAGAGCTTTTGATAAGGCAAACATTTTTGGTCAGATCAACTTTGGGCTAAAGATCCATACCTATTTTCAGCAACCAAATTTAAAACAAAATTTGTATCATAAAAAAAGGATAAAGTATCTTATCAAGGTCCACTTAAGCCAATTTGGCTTGTCAGATGTGTTAAGGCCCTTTGACGATGGAGGGTAACCAACTCCAGGAGGCCAAACAACTTCCTGGATCTACACCCATCAATGTTTGAACTCGGGCTATTTATGTGGTGGAGCCCTGTCCCAGCCACCAAGCCACAGCTTGATAAGTATGGGTTGTTATGCAATGGGCAATCACTGAATTAAGTGCAAATCTCTTCTTTCTCTTGTGTCTCA
This sequence comes from Pinus albicaulis, assembly GCA_034641835.2. Lineage (NCBI taxonomy): Eukaryota > Viridiplantae > Streptophyta > Pinopsida > Pinales > Pinaceae > Pinus > Pinus albicaulis. The sequence goes on along the minus strand of CM076575.1, from coordinate 712,165,958 downwards.
TCTTGTCAGTGTGTGCTCTGAAACTAACATAATGATACAGCCATATTTATTTGAAGTTTGACAGTAGCTTGATGTAATAACATGTGTAGTTTTAGTAAGTTGGTTAAAGTCTATTTTTCTGTCATTATGATCTTGGAGTAAATGAAAAAATATATTTTTATTGCAAAAAAGATTATGCTCTATCAAGTTCCCTGGAAGTCTCCCATTGTGCACTTTATGAATAGAAACCCTAGGGATATGGTCAACACTAATCCAAGCTACTCTTACCTGGAACTGTGAAAAGATAATTCATCTATCATTGAGAAATGGTCCAGCTGGTATTAATTATGAAGAGTTCAATGGCATTTAACACTTCATAAATGGAGCTATGCATTCTCTTTTGCACCTTTAAGAGTTCAAATTGTGGATAAAAGAAAATTTTGGTTCAATAATTAGAATGTCATGTTTGATTTAACAAGATTTGAGCACTACAGTAGTGATCTCTTAATTTAAGGATTGATTTTAAATTTTTTAACCGGAAACTACTAAAAAGGTTCCTCCAAAAGATTTAACTTCATGACCTTAACCACCATTTTCCTGTTAATCAAGCCAATATGAATATAGATTTTAAACCCCAAATATTAAAAATGTCCCAACCTCCATGAAATAACAAGTTTACCTGCCAAAGCACCAAAGTGGAGTTTTTGAAGGTACTTTCACCACACCATATATAGATTCCCATCACATGCAACCCTCCAACAAGCATTTTTGAGACCTGAATTGATAAGAGCATTTGATAGAATTATTCCTTTCGTGAATATTAGGTGTTCCAAATAACAACTTCATATAAATAAAATTGGTTTGAGCACAATATTCGAAGCACAGAAAAGCAACACTCCAAGCCATTGTGGCCTAGGGTAAATTCACATAAGGAAACCATCGTCAAAAACAAATTTGATTTCAGGATAACAAATTTAATTTCTATGTTTACAAATTCTTATGAAAAATTTATCTAATTTAAATGAAATGAGAAAATGGGATTTTTCAGAAACAGGAAAACATTTTCTGACATAGGAGTTGTTCTTTTGTATGCATGCTATAATTTGCCAGAAGATTTCATGTTCCTTGCCTGTGATTATTTTTCCTCTTTTTCATCATCTCGATAAAAAATAAATTCTTTGGCAAATTTGTCACTCAAGCTTCTAAAGACAGACTAAAAACAACAGCTCAGTACAGAAGTTTTGAGAAATGATACTTGTAGAGATGGTTTCAACTTTCATCTGATCTTTCTGCTTCTATTCTGGAATTTGATATTTGACATGTTAAAGAATGCAATGTGTTTATCATTCCATGTAAATATGGAAGAAGCCATGGCAGCAGATTGTAGTGTCCATGAAAGTTATGTTATGGAAAATGGGGATAATATGAGTAGGTCATCATGGTTAACAGGTGGGATGTGGTAAACAGTAGTTACAAGTTCAGTGCATGTGAACTTATCATGTAAAGGCATAGCATGGATCTCAAAATCTTCAGTGAACTGCACTTAGCTATAAGAACCACAGAATAAATCAGCTAAGACTTAAGTAGCTTAATATGGTTTTCCTTCTTTTTCTTTTTTTGGGCCAAATGTTTGAACGCTACTTTGTGCTGGTGGATAAACAAGAGTAAGGGCCATTTCAGACAGTCTGCATATGTTGAAGGTAAGACCTTTCAGGATATTACCAATCATTAGGGTAAGAAGTAAGGCCAGATTGAGTATCACCTTTACCAGGAAATGATGCCAAGAGGAACAAATGAATCCTGTAGCAAATGGGTTCAAACTCCAAAGTACAAACTCTCACAAATAAGCAGTGTCACTGCTCCATTTATGTTTATTGTAGCAGTCCCGATACACCGACTTATGTTGCATGTCCCTAGCTGCAATGCCCCTTTGTTGTCCAGTGAGCCCCAAATAAAGCCCAGGACCTTATTTTAGGAAAGTAGACTTTTCATAACCAACCCTTCACATGGACTGATCAAGACCTTATTGTACTGACCTTTTAGAACCACATAAAGCCCAATACCTTATCTTAGGAGAGTTTGCCTTTCAAGGCCAAATAAATTTCAAATATATTAATTGTAAGTCATCACCTGTGTGATCCTTAAAGTGTTCGATTTTGTAGTCACTCCATAAGTGTTTTCACCTCGCTAGGAGCACTATGTCTCCTAGCCTTTTGGTGATGCTTCATGGACTAGCCTTTTGGTGATGCTTCATGGATATACAAATGGTGGATGCATGACCTAGATTATGTTACTAGCATAGCGCCCTAACCTAGCAGGTTGTTGCCCTGACCAGCATGATAACTAACCATTGGGTGCACACAATAGGGGAGGCATCTACTTAGCAGGAGGAGAGTTGGGCACTTGGAAAGTTGGCGAAGAGCACTCTTGAAGTTTGGGCACTTGGAAAGTTGGACATTTGACTTTAGGACACTTAGGTTGAGGAGCATGCTTCATGTTAAGGAGAAGCACTAGAGTTTTGTGACCACATTGGCATAAATGAGAGTAGCATTGGGCACATGAGAACGCATGTAGCACATAATTAGAAGAGTGCCTTCCATGAGGACATGAAGCATTGAACTAACAACTTGATGGAGAGCACAACATCTTGGAGGAGCATTGAGACCAAGGAGAATCATGCTTGGAGGGAATTGAACTAAAAACTTGATGGAGAGAACAACATCTTGGAGGAGAACTGAGACCAAGGAGAATCATGCTTGGAGGGAATTTCACTTTGGAATCGGATAAACCCTAGTTTGACACATGTAAATCATTGTATTATAAAGCACTCCATGTGAGGTTGCCTTGTTTGTAACTTGTATGGACACATGTCCTTATTGTATGTTAGCCTCCCTCACCTACTTACATATATAAGGGAGGAAAGAGCTCTTTCATTCATTATCATATGTACCCTTCTTTGTACTCATCTTGGAGACATTAGGGTTCATGAGGAAACACAAGGAGAGAGACTAAGTCTTGTATGGAGCGAGATGCCCTGATTCATGAGGAAACGTTGCAAAAGACAACGAGAGAGAGAAAGAGTGACATCTTGGATGTTTTCTTGCAGATATTACTCTTATGAGATGCTAAGATTTGCTCTTGTGATGATAGGGTTTGATCCATGTATATAACCATAGAGAAAAACATGGCACTGGAGGTGATGATGGTTCTTGTGGCTCTTGTTGTAGGACTAGGGCTTCTAACCTAGTAGAAAACATGGAGGCTGGTCTATCTTTTAGAGTCTTGTTCTTTTCAGATGTAAGGTTAGGGCGAGTTCTTTTCAAACGTACAGTTAGAGCAAGAACATGGAGAGGTGTGTTTGATGAGTCTTGAGCTTGGTGTAATACCTTGATTGGAAGAAGAATTGGTTACTGTATTCTTGATGTTCGATGGAGGTCTTGGTGCTTGTATTGATGCAAGAATTGACAACCTGTGGTACAAGGACTCAAACCCTGGGATCAACATGTAGACATGGAAGCTAGTGCTAGAGTTGTCTTGCCATGTACTTGTGTGATTCAACATGGCTATGGTTCACAAACCCTGAGGAAGATAACTATGCTAGTGAGGAGAGCTTGTGTGATACAAGCTTGTTGAAACCAAGGAGGACCAACTGGTGTCAATGCTTGCTTTTTGATATCTTTGGTGGTGGCTATGGTTTTCATGGTTTCCCAGTCAAGGATTCTTGAAGAATTGTACCATATCGTGATAAGTTGTATGTACATATACTTAATTTCTATATGTTTGTGTGTAGACACTTCATTTCTATCATATATTCATCTATCCAAAATTGTCTAATTGCAGAATTGATTTCAGCTTACATTGACTTCTTGATTGAATCATTGTTAAAATTGGACATCTAGGTCCAAACTCCGAGTGGTGTTGCTTAGATGTCGATCCCAATATTTTTATTGGATTCCTCTTTCGGAGAGGTGTAAGATTGATCTAAAGATCATCTTGATCGGATGAGCAGAACATGTACTTTGAAGTTATTCCACTTATGTGCTAGGTCGGCCTGGAATAAAATATTGACTTAAATGTCTTAAAGGACATGTCACACACCCCCAAAGATTCCTATATATTGGAGAGACTGTGAGTTCATTTGACACACATTGGTGTGGAGGAATTTCTCTCTCTCCCTGGATAGCATTGAGCCGCATATCTATGGAATGTTCTTTGTTTGGGTTGTTCTGGGTGATGTGTGACACGCTTGGCCGAATGACCTATTGGAGACTTTGCCGGTAGAAGCATCCTGCTGATCGCCGTAACGCCACCATTCATTATCTCTGTTTTGGCTTGTCTTCCATCGATCTATTTGTATGTTCTATCTGCTTCAGTATTGTGTGCCCTAATCTGAAATGGCATAGAACATGTTCTAAAATTAACATGGTATCGGAGCTTGAGGGGAAGACAATGTCCATATTTGTGTCAAAGGAATTTCTCCTGTGCACTAGATGTTGGAGCTCCGTTTGGGTTTATTGACTGCCATAATAAAGGCCAAACGCTGCACTGGTTGTGCACCATTTTTTGGAGGACCGAAGGCTCTAGGATGTTGTGTGCTAAGCCTGCATAAGAACAAAATTAGAAGACTCACTAAAAGCCGCAAGCCTTGAGGCTTCACTAAAGGTTGCCGCATTCCTCACACCTCATTTATCAGGCAGCAGGGCGGCCTGTTAACAAATAAGAGATTTACGAAGAACCCATCCACATAAATACCCATACGAATTGTGTCTTCTGCGGCAGCAGAGTGTATGTTTTATTGCGATTCAGCATACTGGTGTCGTGGTTCCATTCGCTGCTCATTTTTGTTGGTGTCGTGGTTCCTGCGGTGAATTTTTGGGTTTTCCGATTGACTGTCTGATCTCCGTCTTCTATCAGAAGTACACACATTGCTAATATTATTAGTAGATTTGGTCCACATGCAAAGAACATCAAACCGGGCTTTAAAATTTGAGGTTTCGTCGTTCGACATTTACAGCAGTGAATCGAATTGTGATTTTTTATATGATTTTCTGGAAATTGAGCTGTGAATGAGTGTGGATAAGTTCTGCGTGATTCTGTTTTACGAGCTGTGACTCGAGCTCTAGATTTTGAGAAATTGTGGATTAGGGTTCACGGCAGTGGATCGGATTGGCAATAATTTATGATGTTCTGCGTATTATCCATCAGGCCAACATCGTGGCCGGCGATGGCTCCTCGACGGTCGTGGTCGTTGCCGGGGCGTGGTCGTGTATAGACTTCGGAAAGGCCGTCGAAGTTTTTTTTACTCCTTTAGTTGTTGACGATGTTTTGAATGGTGTGGACCCTGCGAAGCCCGATATCGTAAAATTAAGAAAGCCGCAATCTGAATTAAGAAAGCCGCAATCAGAATTAAGTTCGTTGTTATTAAATGCATCCTCATCTTCGTCTGATATTTTGAATGCCGAGCTGTGGAATTTTTTTACATAACATGCTTCCCATTTCTGCTCCCAAAATCAATCCATTGTTGTCTCTCAGGGCAAGAATCATGTCGACGATGAAGGTTGAGTAAGAGAAAAGCTGAGGCGAAAGCATGAAGCACTTACAGGCGGCATTGTTGTCGAGAAATGTCGGAAGCCTGTCATCGTTGCCACCCATGGGGCCTGTATAGGGGCTGCCGTATTACAGAAATTGCCCTGATTGATCGGTGACGGCAACGCCAAGGACCTGTCTTTAACGGGTAGAAGGATCGTCGCCCTGGAAGCCCAGCATATGGGGCTTATCCGAAAGAAAAAAAAAAATGCATCGGCATTTGTACCCGGAAAGGACTATGGATTCTAAAGCAACATGGATGAATGCAAAGAGATACCCAAACAGATTACTCCTAGACATGTATTTACCCTGTCCAATAGCTAATTGAAAATGTATCATAAACGATTGCAAAATCCACATAAGCTTGTTCAAAAGACGAGATTTATTTCACCGAGCAAAGCATGTCAATCAAATAAGTGTAGGAAAGGGTACCGTGAGCCAGTACGCTACAAGCCATGGAATTGACATGTACATGATGAGACGTTGGTCTGGAAGCTACAATCGAGCTGTGTAGTGAAATAATCGACATCACACAGCCTCATTCTCCAGGAATTCTTAAAGAAGAAGTGAATCCAGGTCGGAAGCTTGCGGTGTCGTTTGCTAATATATTTCTGCAGGAAGTCAGAAGAGGAGGTCTGGCAGTTGACGTTACAGAGGGACGACTACCTGCAGATTTGAATAAGTTTCCGACTGAACTAAGTGCGGATCTCGAAGATCTCAACAATGTTCCGTAACAGGACGTCATGCTTCTACTATTGTTGCAAATGGAATGAAGAGATTTACCAAAGTATGCATATCTTTTTCAAGACCAAGATCCTTCAGTAGCAGTAATTTCAGTAGCAAACCCAGTTGGACTGCTAGCATGAAATCAAGTCTTTTCAATTCAGAAAGGACGTATTTTTATTGCCTTCTCCGTGTCATATTGAACTCTTTGGCATTCCAATGAGATTGCTTCGACAGCAAGATCTCTGTGCCTAAGTCAAACATCGGGTTCTATGAAGTCCGATCTCGTTGTTTGAACGCTGTAAGTTGCAAAGATTCATGTTGGAATTTATATCTAGAGATCTGGAAAAGCAACAGTGAAGAGACCGGCAGCCAGCCTCAATAAGATCCCATCCTTTGCGTTAATAATTGTGAATTTTTTTCGGAAGCACTTCGACAATGATTATTTTTTTTTTGATCTGTGCTAAAGCCAGCAGAAGCTCTATTCTAGTAGCATTGTAGGTCTTCAGCAACCTGTACAAATAACAGATCAGTTAAACACTTGCTGCAGGAAACATGTTGGACTGACGGGCTTTAAGTGTCACTGTGAGGATAAATTTTTATTTTTTTTGCTCTCTCCGCCGTTATTTTGAAACACAGTTGTTGAGCACTGTGATTAGAAGAGCCAAGAGGGCAGGTGTGTACGGGTCACCTTGAAGAGGAGAAATCAAGCTGAGGTATGTTCATAGGTGATAAACAACAGTGATTGATGTGCACTTATGACTATGCTAGATCTATGTAACAGAAAGGCATCATATAAAGTATAACCATGGTGAAGAAGATGGTGATGGATACGATAAAATTATGGCCACATCGTAATCAGCGATATGAAAGTTCTGTAGCTGCAACTTGAGGAGCTAAATCTGTCATTCTATGTCACTGTCATTATGACAGTGACATAGACAGTCATCCATGTTTACGGAATTCATATTAGCGCCTTATGTCACGTTGTTGGAGTCTTGATCAGCAAAACCTGTGAAATTTTTATCAAATATTGTATATGATATATGCATGATAGCTATATGACAGTATATGGCTATGAGTCTTGACAGCTTTGACTGTGGGAGAGTAAGGCCCCTTTCCAAGTTGGTGTCTGGATGCCCTCATTTAAAACAAATGTCTTCTCTCGGGAGAGAAGCTGGCGTTAAGAGGGAGAATATATCTGTATATGCTCCTAAGCGGATACCATTGCTGAACGGAAGAAGATCCTCATGGCTCAGAGACATATGGCTTCAGAGGGGGAAATTCCGGAGGAAAACCAAGAAGCCATATAAATACTAGGGTATCTAGCAGCCATGCGTACAATATGAGCCTAGATCATGTGAAGAAGCTATAAAGTATCTAAATCTGCAAGGATGCGAGGATGCGAGGGTGATGGTTCCTAGACCACAGATCAAAGATGTTGTCACCTCAATACAAAATCAAGCATGGATCTGGTGGAAGTACTGAAAAGTTCAAGGCAAGATTCGATGACACTCTTGCACCTGTGGCTCGATATACCACCATTCGATCAACCATAGCCTTTGCTGCTACGCAAGGATGGAGTCTTCATCAGATAGATGAAAAGACCGCATTTCTGCATGATGCGATAAAGGAAGAGGTGTATGTTGAGCAACCTCTGGGGTTCGAAGTCCAAGTTAGGGACACCCATGTCTGCAGGTTGAAGAAAGCCCTCTATGGGTTGAAGCAAGCACCCAGAGCTTGGTATGAGAGGATAGATAGCTATCTAATGAAGTTGGGCTTCACTTGTAGTAATGTTGATCCGAACCTTTACTTCAAGGTTGATAGAGACATGCCTCTCATTTTGGTGCTGTATGAGGACGACCTCTTCCTGACAGGTGTTGACCCTCTCTTTCATCAGTGCAAGAGGGAGCTCACTGCTGAGAGCGAGATGAAGGACCTAGGACTAATACACTACTTCCTAGGCCTGGAGGTCTGGTAGAGACCTGGCGAGATTTTCCTTTATCAAGGAAAATACATTGTGAAGCCTCTGGAAAGATTTAGCATGGTGGACTGCAAGTTCGTGTCAACACCAATGGAACTCAACTTCAAGAAGTTGAGTGGCAGCGCTGCTGGGCCCGTATTGTCAAATCCTACTGAGTATCGTCAACTCGTAGAAGCCCTGATGTTCTTAGTGAACACCCGTCCAGATATATGTTTTGCAGTGAACACTTTGAGTCAACAGATGGTTGAGCCTCATCACTTTCACTGGGTTGGTGCCAAGAATCTTCTGAGATATCTTTGGGGCACGATAAACCATGGGCTGAGATACACTGTCAGGAGCGTGACACTCCTTGGATATACTGATGCCGATTGGGCCGGCAGTGTGGTGGATCGTAAGAGCACATCGGGATGTTGTTTCAATCTTGGTTCTGCTTCGATCTCATGGATGAGCAAGAAGCAGAAGTCGGTGGCTTTGAGCACCGCTGAGGCTGAATACATCGCAGCAAGTATGGCCTGTTGTGAAGCAGTCTGGTTGTGAAAGCTCTTCAGTGAGCTGTTCGAGCATGTGCTAGATACCACAGTGATACTCTGTGATAATCAGAGTGGGATTCGCTTGACCGAGAATCATGTGTTCCACGACCAATCCAAGCATATTGATATCAGGTACCATTTCATCCGGTATATGGTACAGCGAGGCGACGTAAGGCTCGATCATATAGGAACTGATGAGCAGGTCGCGGATATTCGCACTAAGCCCCTAGGGGAAGGTCAAGTTCCTAACCTTCCGTGAGAGACTTGGTATCGTGGAACGACCCTATGATGTGGGTCATGTTGGACGATGAGCTCGAGAAGCTCGGGGGGGGCTTTGGGGACAGCTTCTCAGAGCTATGAGCAACCACAAGGCTAGGCTTGCCAAACCTTGTTGGTGTGCTTGGACCCCACCGTTGTGATTATTGAGTTGGTTCACCTCTCATTATCTGTGCCCCGTATGCATCCTACCCATTGAGTTCAAGGCTCATGGGAAGTACCTCTCATTTGGCCAATGAGGTGGGAAAAGCTAGAGACTAGTAGCAAAGACTGATGGACGCATCAGAGATTGTCGTACTCTCTATCTAGGATGGCACGGTCCAACCACTTGATCTGGGATCAAGTCTTGTGAGGTCTCGGACCTCCGCCTGACTTCGGGTCAGATGAACCAACTTCGAGTTGGTTGGAGACTCTTTGTGAGTCCGATAGAGGTTTTGACCTCTGGGTTGAATCTGTCAACCGGGAATGATGTCTTTGTGACTGACCCACTTCTGTTCTGAAATAAAGAGGCCAGCAAAGCAAGTTACGGCGGGATGACGCACGATGTTTGGATTGCACTTGTGGAAGGAGTTCTCCCTAGTTGAGAGGGAGTGTTAAAATTGGACAACTAGGTCCAAACTCCGGGTTGTGCTGCTCAGATGTCGATCCCAATATTTTGATTGGATTCCTCTTTTGGAGAGGTGTAAGATTGACCTAAAGATCATCCTGATCGGATGAGCAGAACATGTACTTTGAAGTTATTCCACTTATGTGCTAGGTCGGCCTAGAATAAAATATTGACTTTAATGTCTTAAAGGACGTGTCGCACACCCCCAAAGATTCCTATATATTGGAGAGACTTAGAGTTCATTTGACACACATTGGTGTGGAGGAATTCTCTCTCTCTGGATAGCATTGGAGCTGCATATCTATGGAATGTTCTTTGTTTGGGTTGTTATGGGGTGATGTGTGACACGCTTGGCTGAATGACCTATTGGAGACTTTGCTGGTAGAAGCATCCTGCTGATCGTCGTAACGCCACCATTCATTATCTCTGTTTTGGCTTGTCTTCCATCGATCTATTTGTATGTTCTATCTGCTTCAGTATTGTGTGCCCTAATCTGAAATGGCATAGAACATGTTCTAAAATTAACAATAATTTTCAGCACTTGTTGTTCATGCTGATTTGACATAACACGTGGCTGAATCTTGGAAATGTTAAGTGATTTTACATACATCTTGAAGATGATAAAGCAGATTTACAGTAGTAAAGCTGCACTAATTAAAGTGATTTCAGGATTGGTTTATGCTTTGGAAAAGTGCACCCTAAGAGCTGAAACTTGTTGGCATATGTTTGGTATCTTTTCTCTTGTGCTGCCTAGTGTATTGGGTGGAAGTGAGTTGCAATATTGTCCTCTTTTTTGCTGATGTAAATTAATATTTCAGATCGGCACTAAGGCTGCAGTTCACAGGTACTAGATCTGGGAAAACTCCTTGTGAAGTGAAATTTCTGTTTTGCATTAGAAGTCAAAGAACAAAGAAATTTCTACATAAAGTTAATCACTGTGTACTTGTAAAAAGGGAGGAAAATACAGAAGTTATTCAAATTTAGATGAACTTATCTTAACAATATTTGCTTAGCATAATCCTATAGAAAAAGACTCGTTCCTTGAACAAATTTTAACTTAATTTAACAAGCACTGGGAAACAGGCCTAAAATTCAACAATCAAGACCTCCATAAATCTCTGTCTTATGGTACAATTTTTAAGCAATTGTGTTAGAAATAAAGTTGACTAAAATGGTACCCCATTTTGCCCGATTGTACTAAAACTTGCATGCTAATTCAAGGCAGTATATATTTTAGTCTATGTTAAGAGAAATATCGATGCTAAGTAGCTACCGAAGTTTTTTTTCCATTTTCTGATTTTGAACTGACAAAGCTCCAGGCCCGAAAGTAACTCTATGTTTATGAGGCCCCTTTTTTCTACCCATAAATCCCCTGAGCCCCATACAAGGATTCCTATATTTAATCACGATCCGTATAATTAATAAATAAAAAGTGTCAGAAAGCCATACCTGGTGAGCATGTTCTCCCACCCAATCAATATCAATTATCACTGAAGATGAATCTGCCATTGGTTTTCCTTTAGAAGCTTTTCTTTTGTCCGCTCTCGCGGACTTGGTCTCCAAATTTTCAGAAGTTAAAGAAGCGGGATCCACTCCATCATTTTTGGGGGTCGGAATCAAGGCAAATATTGAGTCACGGTTGGATCTAGGACCGCCCAGCTTACCGATGGCCAGACCCACCTTCACAATTCAGCGCACAAAAAGACAAAGCTCGACACATCAACAATCTTAAAACATTATATAATATATCATCTATCCCAATTCAGGCTCAAAATTATCTTGAAAACTATCCGCAAAAGAGATTATACGATTCGGAGAAACATCAATTCTGAGCTCTAGCGCTTCGTTGTAATCCATATAAAATATACAGAACATAGAATGATAATGAGAAGAATAAGCAACAGGAGGAAATAAGAACTTGTTACTTGAACAGTGATGCCAGATTCGGAGAGTTGTGTCTCCATCGAATTTAACTGGGTCTCGTCTCCTACTACTGTTCGCACCATGATTGCTTGATAGCTTGAACCACCAAGGCCTCGCAGGACTTCGTGCGCTGTATCTAGTTTTTGAGACCACGAGAAATATCTGAGTTTAAAATATTCCCTCCCGCTGGATGTTTGGGTTTATAAGAATTTGTAATTGCAGTACCAAAACCTATGGTATGTGTACAAGTTGTGAACTTGATGGCCTTTGTCTCGGTCGTTTTTGAGGGATATGGCATGGCCACAATATGGGTTCCATATATATCAGTCTTTGTGTCATATGCTGGAATATTGGTAGAATGTACTGGGTTTTTATTTTGATATGAATTATGAACGGTTTCAAAACAGTTTAAAAAAATTGCAGTACTAAAACTTTTGCATCATATGTCCAAGAGCAATCTTGAGAACTTGAAATGACCATGAAGTAGCGCAATAGCGCAAGTACACTAGGGTGGTTAATATATGTTATCTATATCATTTTTTTCATTATATTTGTTCGATAAACTATATAGTAATATTTGTTATTTGCTCATTTTTAGAGGTAAAGTGAAAAAAATAAATTTGCATTAAGTTAGATATCATTAAGAAAGTTATTCAATTATGACCATTTATGTGAGAAGTAGTAGTAAGTGACTAATTTCTCATGATTTTTTAATAGTCCACTTACCACTTATTGCATTGCGTGATGGATTAAGTTAGTTAATTTTTAAAATTCTATTAGTTGAGAACAAGAATATGTTACTATTTTTCATTTATTACAATAAAATAAAGATTTAGATTTAAAAGAAATATTAATTTGTTGATGTTTAATAATGGTGATGTTTATTGGTATAACTAGCGCAACTACATTATTAATAATAATATAATTTAATGTCATTATTGAGTTACCCATCAAATTAATCTATAAGATCCTTTTGTTTATGAGACAAGGAACCCCTTGCATATAGTTATTTGATTGTTGAAGTCTATGGAGATGCAGTCCTATGTTGGTAGCGTGAGTGGTGCACAATTTATTCTTCCATCCGCTCGGGTTCAATTTCAATGGACATGTTTAGCTTGTTGTGATATAATATGCACCCACACCCATGCGACGTCTAAGCTCTTACTAAGTCATAAGTTATTGGTAGATATGGCTTGTGAGTTGTTGGATATACTCTTGGTGGTATAGTGGCAATGGGAAGATTTGATCTTAGGCCTTGCCCAAATTAGTCCAAAATGTTACTATTTCATCATGGTTTAAAAAAAAAGGTCTATGGAGTTGTACATACTCTACCCCTCTAGATTTGAACTTGTGACCTTTTAGAAGGAAACATGTGTTTTTAACCATTAATGTCAACCAACGCCATTAGTTTTTGAACGGTGAAAAGTGGCATCAATCGACATATACCAACAACTTTTAATGTGGTTATGCTAGTTGATCATTGGTGTACAAAGGGAGGATTAGTAGACCATGGTTGACCTTGGTTGACTATGTTCAAATTATGGTTGACCATGGTTATTAGGGAGGATTAGTAAACCATGGTTGACCTTGGTTGACTATGTTCAAATTATGGTTGACCATGGTTATTGTTCAACCTCATTTTCGTCATCATGATGTGATAGAGAATACCCCATCTTGCTCCAATATAAACCCACTTGCTATCATTTTTGTACATAGGACTCACTTCTTACTCTTGTTATGGTTTTCACTAAAAGGTATATACAATTATCAAATTGTCTTCTTATTTTCTTTTATAATTAAAATATTAAGGTGCATTGAATAGAATGTTTGTATTGTTGAGTGTTACATATTACGATTGCTTAAAACTCCTATTGATCTAAGCATTGCAAAGATGATCAATTATAGGTTAGCATGAGACTTGTTCATAGACACAACTCTCAAGTTGATTACAAGCTAAGACAAGAGTCAATTATGGACATAAAAAGCAAAATAAGATACAAAGGTGTCTGGCTCAGCACAATAATATGATAGTGAAAGTGACCACCTACAGAACAAAGCACCAGTATTTTGATTGGCACAATATTCATGAGATGCTAGCAAGAGTTAAGTTGGTGGGTATTTCCTGAATGGACAATGAGGATAGTGCTAAGGACGCCCGGTGAATGGGTATCAGTGCACATGGGGCATTGACCACAATTTGAACCACCTATGCGCTCAGCCAAGTAGTTTATTCGAAGTGGCTCTTAGTTAAATGTTGACTAGTATGCCCAAAACCCCCCAACAGTGAGAGCTAAAATGTAATGTGTAAGTGGGAATGGAATTAACCAATCAAAGTGAGAGACCCCAATTGCTTGGTCAGTTGAGGACCATACCAAGCATCAATTGGTTGAACTACTCATTGAGCAAATCCAATTGTATTTGTAATTGTTTTTTTTAATGGTATATTTTTTTTGAACTATAATTGAAACTAAGGGGCCCTGTCGCTCCCTTTATGAGGTTGGTAGATCCTCCCCCAATGCTATAATTCCTTACCAAAATTTATAAAGAGCTTAAAAATGTAAATTAACACACACATTTGGAAACACACAATGAAATGAAAATAATAAATTCTCAATAAGACATATTAACTCACTATTATATATAAGGGATGAAAGCACAATACCTACCTCAAGTGGACCCTTATCAAGGCGTGGCTTGTGTAGAGGCACTTATGCAGTCACCAAGGCAGAGTAGTTGTCACAAACCACACATCAAACTCAAAAAATGAACATAGGAAATAAGTAGCTTATATTAATGAACATTGTTTTACATACATTGATATCAACTTCCTCTTAAGAGGATATATATATATATATATATATAGATGGTCATGCATTTAGATCATCGTCCATTCTTCCTGGGGACTAGCTGATATATGAGACACTCGATGCATTTTTTGTACAGGCAAAAAAGGTTTGTGTTCAGGTATATACAATTCTTTTGAATCTTTTTCAGATTCTTCTGGAAAGATTTCATCTATTGGCTGACGACTTGCAGAGGATTCACCATGATACTGAACCGGATAGACATGACGCTTGGGTTTGACAACTGGTCTTTCTATCTTTGGTCTGTTTGGGATTAACTTTACATGACCGTCAGAAATGGCAACTCTTTTAAACTTAGACTCGGGTTTCTTAAGATCTTCAAGAGATTTGTACTGAAAGTACCAATCGTTTGGAATATCTTCAGGGCTGTAGACTGCACCTTCTACTTGAGCATTTGTCATTCCAACAGTGACACAGTCTTTTAACACAGGTTGTTTCAATTTTGGATGAATAGTATTGGTTAACTGAAAAGAAGCCTGAGTAATAATGGAAAGATATTCACTTTCATCAGCAAGAGTTAAACCTTGTACTCCAGTCATTAATTTCCAACATTCAGCAAGGTGAGGATCAGATAGACTGACTGCATAGTCTGGAAAGATAGTACCATATTGACATCCTGATGACAGATTTCCAGTTATAGTACCTATACGGGCGTGATCATAGACTTGATGTCTAGTATCGAAAATTTCAGCAATACAGGGAGTATTTATACCATGCCTAAATAATGGGGCTAACCCAATTCGGATTCCTCCGAAATGCAGATAATGATATTTTTTCTCTTCACTATATTTTCTAAATTTTTTGATTTCTTCTTTAGAAAATAAGTTCAAACCAACGATTTGTACAGACGGTCCAGAAATTCTGATAGTAATTTCGACTTCTTTGAGAAAGGACTTTCTTTTAAATGCCATAATAATAGGGAGCTTATATACTTCAGTCGCAGAGAGAGAGGGTGGATTCCATTCAGAAGGATTTTCTACTTCTTCGTGTTCTATCTCTTCAGATCTAGAAGTAACTTCATTTATGATGCGGCGATCAATACTAGAAAATGAGCGGCGAAGTAAATTTGCCATTGTAAAATAGGAACAGAAACAGGGCTCTGATACCAATAATAGGGGCTCAAGCACAGAGATCGACTGTAGGGGCTTTTACTGATTTTAATCTTTCGAAAAAGATTAATTCAGAGGCTACCTGGCCCTTTACAGACTCTGTCTACTTGATATGCATTCACAACCATTTAATCTTAAGATGGAGGACTCTGTAACTTACTTGAAGGTCGAAGAACCTTAATCCGCTAGCTCAACACCATCGAGATATGCGACGCCATTCCTCAGGTCTTATTCGCCTTACAATCTCCTACTCGTGTCTTCTTGCTAAAACTGTCCTCAGACAGGCGGCCCAGAAGGCTTCGATATTACTTCAGTAAAATATTACACACCTTGTTATGCTGCAGAGTTTGAGCCGACAAGCTTCTGAACTCTTACAGGCAATTACAACACTCAAGAACACTCAGAAAATACTTACACACACACTCTCACTCAATGGACGATGATCTAAATGCATGACCATCTATCCTATATATATAAAAACGAAAGAGACTATTGAGGGTCCTGTCAGGCATTACTGGCCCAGACGGTGTCTACTCAATATTCTCACGTACAATAATGCAACCGAAAGTAAAATTACCAGGGCCCCTTGGGGCTACGATCTGAATCATAATCTTCATCAGTACTGTCCGATTCTTCTTGCTTTTTATAAAGCCATTCCAAGTACTTAGATTCCCACTCGGATTCATGATGATATTGGGCATCTTGATAAATATCAATGTGCACTGGTTCCTTTTCTTGTACTGGATATCCTGTAGCCATTTTTCTTTGTCGACCACCTTTATCTTCTGTAGCAATCTTTTTTCCTTTGTCAACTGTTGAAGATTCCCCTTTATGTCTCATCGGTAGCTGGCTGTTATCTTTTGTGACAAAAGTACTGCTTTGAGGGAATAGATATATGTCTGCTGATTTGGTCCATTTACAAACATAGGCCATTGGATCGACTTCAATATCAAGGAAAGAATCTTTTTTAGTTTTTCTGAAATTTACATGTGATTGTACTGCCAACTCGACCCCATCCAAAAGATCTAACTTAAAGATCTGAAACATTGAGACTGACTGTTCTATACAACACTGAACCCAATATTTACATAGGTGATTCAAACCGTAATGTTCTTGCCAACCAAGCTCAAAGCTTACTGTAGAGGCAACATGATTGGCTAGCAGCAAACTTATCAAACAAGCAACATCTGGAACCCAATTACCATGTTTAATGATAATTGTAACTAAGGCTTTTTGATTGATTACCAGTTTTAGAGCACCACACTTTTGCTGACAACATTCCAAAGTTTTTATCATACTAATTTTTTCATGAAGCCTTAAGTTTGGAAAATCCTTTAACCATGAAGTTAATTTTTTGACTTCATCTGTATTATCAGCAAGTATAGATTCTTCAGTATTTTCACGACCATATACCTGTGAAAATGGATTTGGCTCTATGGGCTCTCTCAGTTCCAGGCTATTGTAACTCCAGGGAGTTACGAAAGTTCTCAAGTATTGCATTGATTTCATAATACACTGAGTACTCCTGATTTGATATTTCTTTCTGCACAAACCTTCTTTAATTTCCCAATCTGCGAAAGGTTCGAAGATTTCATACTGCGGGAATGTATCAGTACTTGCGTAGTACTCAGTTGAGCTCTGAAGATAAGCTGCTTCTAATTCATCAAACATTTCATAGATTTGGAGAGAAGCCAAAAACTTCTGTATTTGTTCATGCATATCTAATTCTTCCAAATCCAACATTTTTGCTGCAGTATAAACTTTAAGATCAAAGTCTACTGCTCCAATCAACTGATAGTAATTTAATATCTTCAGAGTATGAATCATCTCATCAGTGAAAGTTTTCATCCAAAAATCACATAATGACTTAAAATAAAGCTTAACCTTCATGTTAGGTAAAGGATAAACTTTAATTAATTCTTCATCTAAACCAAGATGAATACCAACATTCTTGGATTGCCAAGCTTGACAGCGTTGTATCCATTGGTTTCTTCTTAGTCTCATTCCAACCACTCTTTTGATTTCAACAGCAATAGGTCCTGCAATATATTCCAGCATATAAAATCTTTTTATAAAAGATTTATGAGAATCAGGTTCTGGTAAAGAAAAAGGACTTGTTCGATGCATTTTGTTCATGTCCCTTGTAAGTGAATCTGCCAAATAATTTGATATCCCTGGGATCCATACAACATCAAAATCATACATATTAAACCATAGCTGCCAAGTTAAAAGTCTTCCTCTAGCTAACTGCTTTGAAATTTTAGCTGTAAGGAAATGAGTGAAATTCTTAGAATCAGTTCTAATTAAAAACTTGACTGGAGCTAGGTAAAGTTCAAATTTCTGAATCCCATTAAAAATAGCAAGGGTTTCCTTTTCTGCTGTGAAATAACCCTTTTGGTGAGGCAAAAACTCTCCAGATGCATAGGCACAAAGTTCTTCTTCACCACTTTCTAATTTTTCGAATAGCACTGCTGCCCAATATGAGTTAGATGCATCTGTCTGTAAAATTAGTGGTCCTTCTCCTGGTGGCTTTAATTGAGGTAGCTGCTGACATTCTTTCTTAAGCAGTCTTACTGCTTCTGTGGCTTCTGGCGACCAACCTGCATGCAAGTGTTGTCTAATAGGAGTTGTCTTTTCTGGTAATCTTGGAATGTATTTGTGAATATAATTGAGTATTCCAAGAAATCTCTGAATCATTTTAGTATCTTCTAGTTGATCAGGAAACTCTGCTAACTTTGTTAAAACATGTGGTTGCATTTGGATTTTTCCATCAACTATATTAATTCCTAAGAAATCAACACTGCTCTGAAACAATACCATCTTTTTCTCCGAAAGAACTATACCATGATATTGTACCTCTTTTAAAAAGACTTTGAGGTGAGTAAGATGGTCTTCAAGGTTATCGCTAAAAATTAGGATATCATCAATGTAGACACATATGAAGTCATATTTCCCAAAAATATAATCCATTCTTCGCTGGAAGAATGCTGGGGCATTTTTAAGACCGAAGGGAACTACTTTCCACTGATAAAATCCAGCAGGGCATGTGAAAGCTGTTTTATGCCTATCTTCTTCTTTAATCTGGATTTGATAGTATCCCGACTTCATATCAAACTTACTAAAGATTCTGCTGTTCTGATTTTTTTGCATTATTGTTTCTTGTCTAGGCAGAGGATAATTAAAACCTTTGGTTATAGCATTCAACGGCTTATAGTTTATAACCATCCTTGCTTTTCCTCTAATGATCTCAGAATGGTTTCTGACTAAAAAGGCAGAATATGAGTAATGAGATTCACTAGGTTCAATTAATTCTAACTGCAGAAGTTCATCAATTTGCTTCTTAATCTCCTTTTCATCAGAAGGAGTGCAGGGGATTAATTTACCTTTTACCCCATTGTCGTGGAGTGTAATTATCTCTTGCTGAGGGCTTTCCACTGACCAAAACTTCTGAGGATTTTCAGAACAGTTCTTTAGCAATTCTTCATAAATCTCTTTTTGTTCCTCTGACCAATTTTCCATGTTAATGTTTGCTTTCTGTTTGCTTTGACTGGCTTTTTCTTCATATTTCTGCAAAACTTCAATCCAGTCATTTGAGTCTTTAATTGGTCTTTTTGATCCTGCTTTCTTCTGGCTAATCTGTCTTTGAGGTTCAGAATTGGCTAAGGTTAACCTTTGGACAGATATCGCTTTCTTTTTTACATTCAGGATAAGCTTATCTTCACTTATAGTAACTGGAAAAACTGAAGACAAAAATGGCATACCTAAGGAAAGGCTGCAGGAAGTATCATTATACTGAACTGCTGAGATTTTAACAATTTCCCCCCCAACTTTTAAAGAGACATTATCTACATAATGGGTGAGTGAAACAGATCCGCCAACAGTTTCTGAAACCAAAATATGGTTTAAAGGCTTCCACAGACCTTTGAATAGAGATGGACGTGCCAAATTATTAGATCCTCCAGTATCTATAAATGCATGGACTTCTATCCAGTCACTACGAACTTGGACTTGAACTGGGATATACAACAAGTTATTGGTTTTGACAATTTTCTTGAGAAACGATGTTTCTTCGGAAGTAATAGATGGTGGTAAAGAAGTGGGAGACACTTTCTTTGGATATGGACAGAGAGAATTGAAGGATGGAGTAGAAGTGGAGCTAGATGGTGGTAGAGTATTATAAAAATTATCTACAGTTGAGGATTTGTCATCCTCATTATATACAGGCAAATTCTCTTCTTCTTCTTCTTCTTCTTCTTCATAGTCATCTTCTGTTTCAGAAGTTAATTCTTCATCACAATACAGATAGTCATTAGAATAAAAGCAACGATTCATCTTTTGAGAAGTTTGATTATTATCTTCTTCTTCTGAAGAGGCTTCTGTAATAATGTAAACTTCTGAAATGTTATCATCAGATTCTACCATAGACCATGAATCAACAAATTCTTCAATATCTACGCATGCTTTTAATTTGTTTGAGGAGCTCTTTGGACATTTTCTTGCAAAATGACCTTCTTGCTTACAGATAAAACAACAATTATCCTTGGGTTTTCCTTGATTTCTCTTCTTGAGATATCTGTATTTTCTAAAAGGTCTTCTAGGCTGAGCTACTCTTTTTGTTTTGAATTTACCATATCTTTTAGATCTCTTCTTTTTGAAAGGCGTCCATGGAAGAACAGATCTACAAACTTCTAAGCCAGGGGTAAATTCAGAGGATTTCTTCTGCCAGCATAGATATTTGATTTTTTCAGAACATCTGAATAATAAATCAATCCAGTAGATATGATCAACAGTCTTATTTTGATTTTCTAAATCTTTCAGAATCATATCACCTAGATTTCCTGGAAGCTTTGATAAAAATGAAATTTTTTGCACTGAATCATTTGCCAAATTTGCTTTGAATACTTTAGCCATATATTCATCACCAAACTCTCGAAAATATTTTGTTTCTTTTAATTCCATTCTGGCTAGATCAGTGATTATTTGTTTTTTCTCATCTGTTGGTTCAGGAACAAACTGAGTTTTCATTAGCAATTCTAGTGTGGTTAAACCAGCATTGCACACATTCATTCTTTCTTCTGCTGATGCTGCCATCCACCAGTCAGAAACTATTCCTGCCATTCTTTTTTCTGCCAGATAGAAAATAGATTCATTGTTTAATTTAGTGGTGATTTGCATTTGATACAAGGCTCCTATCCAAATTCTGATTGATTCAGCGGGATTTTTTGACTTTTCTAAGTCAAGAACATAACCAGCAGTACTGGTTGCAAATAAATCTTCTTCAATCCTGGGATATTTCGATTGATCTCTAAAAATATGGGCTTTCTGTAAAGAGGGCAGGATAAATGATGGAAACTTTTTTGCTGCATCCTCTAATGTTGCTAATTCACTTTTAGGCTTATGTATTAGAGGAGAAGATTCAAAAGTTTTTTCAAAAACTTTTTCTTTACCCTTTGAGATCTTTTTCTCTGAAGCTTCTGGTTGCACACTTGACTCTTCACCAGCTTCTTCTTCGGGTTCTTCAAATTCCTAGGGGGTTGGTGGTTCCATAGACATAGAAAAATAAGGTGTTCTTTGTTCTCTTTTTCTTCTTTCTTTCTCTTTCTTTCTCCTAACTTTTTCTTCTTTTCTTTGTCTGTCTTCTTCTTGTTCTTCTCTGAGCAGTTTGAGATTAGCTAGGATTTGTTCGGATTGGACTCCTAAATCATCTAGGACATCCTCAGCATGAGAACACCATGTAGTTAGGTAGTTTCCTAACTGATAAACTTCATCTAAATCCTTTGGATTATTTACATTATGTTCAATAAGTGGAGCACAATCAGCTCGAGTAGTAGGCTGTCTTGACATAGAGGAGGTTGTACAAAACTTTGTCTTTGGTGGCCATTTTCCTCCTTTTATATATATATATATATATATATATATATATATATATATATCCTCTTAAGAGGAAGTTGATATCAATGTATGTAAAACAATGTTCATTAATATAAGCTACTTATTTCCTATGTTCATTTTTTGAGTTTGATGTGTGGTTTGTGACAACTACTCTGCCTTGGTGACTGCATAAGTGCCTCTACACAAGCCACGCCTTGATAAGGGTCCACTTGAGGTAGGTATTGTGCTTTCATCCCTTATATATAATAGTGAGTTAATATGTCTTATTGAGAATTTATTACTTTCATTTCATTATGTGTTTCCAAATGTGTGTGTTAATTTACATTTTTAAGCTCTTTATAAATTTTGGTAAGGAATTATAGCATTGCATAATCCCCTTATTCTCTTTTCTACTTGGAAATTAGAGTTCCATGGTGGGAGTCATGGGTATGGATCCCAAAAGCTCCACCATGTGAGGTGCCAACAACCAAGTAACAAATTTAGAGCACTATGACTCTTTTCTTTATGTTAAATGTGTGATTGAGGTTGTTTTTATTCTTAAATTTTATTTTTAATAGGTTAAGTTGCATAACCACAAGCATGGCTTCGTAGATTTTTCTTCTATGTATAATGCACCAAATGCCTCACAAGATGTTACAAGACTCCAAGTTAATACTTAAATGATAACATAATGTGAATATGCCCAATTTTAAGGAATTATATATTCACAGTGTCATTTTTGGCATCGTTTTCAAGGGAGCACTTAGAGAACTCGAATTTTATTCTAGAATAGTTTAAAAAAATGCCAGGGCCAAGGAAACTTTTGTAGAAATTTGCGGAATAATGATTAATTATCCACCGAGACTATCCTGATCACATACAATTCGAAATCTCTTCCACTCAGATCATCACACATGCGGAAATAAAACAAGCGATAACACATCAAATCATCATACACATTAACACAGTATGTATGGGGAAAGCTTATAGCTGAAAACCCCGCAGCTATTGTGTATATTATAATGGAGAAATCATGTAACAAATTCAGTACAATACTCCTCACAAGTACTCAGTACTTTCTCATAAAGTTACACACAAACTAGCTTGGTTTTGAATAGGTTACTGGTTCAAAACTCACCACTAATTGCCTTGCCTCTATTGCGCAATCATGGCCTGTCTATATAGAGATCCAAGGTTCGAATCTCCTTGGCTTGACGGCGCAATCATCATGGGCAATTCCTCCAAGTGTGGTGCAAATCTCATGCACAACTGATGTCGCCACTGATAGCTAACTCCACCCTTTCATCTACCTCTTTCATTGGTCTCCACTGAACTGATCATGCACTGTAGTGAACTGATGTGTTCTTGAGTTGAATAATGAGTTACTAATTAATGAATTAAATAATATTTAATTCACTCCACTCATAACTAGTTGATTAGCTAGTTAAACTAATCTCGACCAGTTCAACTAAGTTAAACCGAACACAACTCCACTAGCTATCTCATTAACTCCACCAAACTTCTGCCACTGAAGTCCTAACTGAAGTCAACCATGCATGTGCTCACCAAACCCTTGGGAATAGCGTAATTCCTCTGTCAGATGCATGAGCCACTTCCAAGGCTCGAACTGAAGTGCTCCAAGAGAGTAAACTACTATTTAGAGTCCAAATATTATTAAGGGTAAATAATATTTGACTTCCCTATTTTTAGGATAGGCAGTCTAAAAATAGACTTCGACCTATCGACCTATAGGTCAAAAATAGAGGTCCATCTATTTTTACCAACATGACCAATACTCCAAGAATAACATACTGCAACCCCTGGACCATGCTCCATATGTCTAAAAATAGACATAGTCTAAAAATAGACTTTGCGCCAGAATTTGCCTGCGGGCCCACTTAGTGAAGGCGACTTCATTTCACTAAGCTCCATCATCTTGTTGCATTTTCAACACTCCCTCTCAGCAAGATATGGATTATCTAAAACCCCTATCCTGCCTCTGTGGAATTCGAACTTGCTCTTGGTGAGCGCCTTCGTCAGGATGTCGGCATCCTGATCCTCCGTGGGAACATATGAAAGCATCATGATTCTCCGCTAAACACAATCTCTG
This sequence comes from Pinus albicaulis, assembly GCA_034641835.2. NCBI lineage: Eukaryota > Viridiplantae > Streptophyta > Pinopsida > Pinales > Pinaceae > Pinus > Pinus albicaulis. The sequence goes on along the minus strand of CM076575.1, from coordinate 712,142,396 downwards.
ATATGATGGTACCTGATGTCGATATGTTTGGACCTATCATGAAATACTGGATTAGTCGAGAGCTTGATGCAGCTCTGGTTATCACAGTAGATCACTGTAGGCTCCAAATGCAACCTGAACAAACCTGCGAGGATCTTCCTCATCCAAATAGCCTCACATGCAGCCAAACTTGCTGCCATGTACTCGGCCTCTGCTGAACCGAGTGCCACGGATCTCTGCTTCCTGCTGTACCAGGAAACTGCTGTCGACCCAATGCTGAAAACTCCTCCAGAAGTGCTCTTCCGGTCCGTTGGACTCCCTGCCCAATCTGCATCAGTGAAACCAGAAAGCTTCACTCCATCCTCCTGTCCGTACCATAGACCATATCCCGATGTGCCTCTGATATAGCGCAATACATGCTTGCCCGCCTTCCAAAAGAGCTTGGTAGGCTTAACCATAGCTTGCGAAAGCTGGTTAACTGCATAGCATATATCGAGTCGTGTATTGACCAGATACATAAGCGACCCCACCAACTGTCGATAGACAGTGGCATCCACTACCTCCGCTGAAGTAACATCCTCCTTCCTCCAACCACCAGGAAGAGGAGTGTCAACAGGCTTGCAGCCTTGCATGTTGAACCTCTCCAGAATCTCCCGGGCATACTTGCCCTGAGAAACAAACAGTCCTCCGCTGCGCTGCCAAATCTCCAATCCCAGGAAATAATGAAGGATGCCTAAGTCCTTCATCTCAAACTCTCGTGCAAGATCCTCCTTGCATGAAAGTATCAACCGCTCATCGCCGGTCAAAATCAGATCATCTACATACAGTACGATGATCAACAGCTTCCCCTCCACCACAATCTGGTACAGGTTAGGATCCGCCTCACTCTCGGAGAATCCAAGCCCGGTGAAGTAGCTGTCTATCCGAGTGTACCAAGCACGAGGTGCTTGCTTCAGCCCGTACAGTGCTCTCTTGAGTCGGCACACATGCGACTCACTGCTGAAGATCTCAAAACCTTCAGGCTGCTCTATGTACACCTCCTCCTCAATAACTCCATTGAGGAACGCAGTCTTCACATCCATCCGATGAATGTGCCACCCCATCTGCGCTGAGAGAGCAAGGATCGTCCGTATGGAAGAGTACCTTGCGACAGGTGCAAAAGTCTCCTCATAGTCAATCCCTTCGATCTGTGAGAAGCCACGGGCGACAAATCTCGCCTTGTACTTCTCCACACTCCCGTCAACCGCCTGCTTCACCTTGTAGATCCATCGCGAACCTACCACTGATTTCCCAACCGGTCTTGGGACAATCTCCCATGCACTGTTCCTGATGATCGAATCATATTCTTCGATCATGGCATCAACCCATGCGGGTTCCTCCACAGCTTCCTCAAAAGAGGATGGCTCCGACACAACACATTGACTCACAAGAGCCATGTATCCAGTGTACCGATCCGGTGACTGTCTCTGTCTGCGCTGTGCTGTAGGTGGTCCTACAACCTTCTCTGCATCCCGAGCCAGTCGCTCAGCTTCTGTAGTGCGCATGTGCCCTCTGATGGTTGGCGCTGCCTGGGTGGTTTCTTCCACCTCCTCAACCTCCTCTTGTGGCTGATCCACATCCGGAAGCTCCTCCTTAGGAACTAACAGCTCCTCATCTGCATGCAAGTGTAGCTCCCTCTCAAGCGAACACTGCATGGCTTTCTCCTCCCGAAATTTTATATCCCGTCGCACAACAGTCTTGCGACTGTCTGACAAATACACCCGATAGTTGTGAGGTGTATCAGTGTACCCCACAAATATTCCAACCTCAGCAGTTGGATCCAGCTTCCTTCTCGCATCCTTCGTCACATGCATGTAGACATGAGAACCAAAGATCCGCAAATGGGAAATATCAGGCCTCTTGCCAGAATAAGCCTCCTCCGGTGTACTCATGCCAAGAACCTTGTGAGGACAACGGTTCTGCACATACACTGCTGTATTGCATGCCTCAGCCCACAAGTGAAGGGGTAGGCCCTGATCATGCAACATCGCCCGTGCAGCACCCACGATCGTTCTGTTCTTCCGCTCAGCCACCCCGTTCTGCTGTGGGTTATGGGGTGCGATGAGCTCTCTCCGAATCCCGTCTGCACTGCAGAACTCCTTGAATTCAGCCGAGATGAATTCACCACCGTTATCACTCCTTAGAGCAATCACCTTCTTCCCCGACTCCTTCTCGACCAGTGCTTTAAACTCACAGAACTTTGCGAATGTATCGCTCTTCTTCTGCATGAAGAAGATCCAACACTTTCGAGAGAAATCATCAACAAAGATCACATAATACCTATGCTTTGTTGTCAAAGCAACTGATAAAGGACCACACACGTCTGTGTGAACTCTCTCAAGGATCGTCATGGCACGACTATCCTTCTCGTGAAAGGTGGCTTTCACATACTTCCCTAAAGTACACCCCTTGCACTGATCTGACTGCGCAAGGGTGCCCTTAGGAAGCCCAATAGAAATCTACTGCAGAATCTTCAAAGCTCCATGGTGAAGGTGGCCCAATCTCCTGTGCCACAGTTCGCCCTCATCATCCCGGCTCACCACTTCTCCCGCTTTGCATGCCATAGTTGCGCAGCCATCTACCTGCAACTGATAAAGGTTCTTGGTTCGAACCCCTATCTTCCGGGTCTCTCCAGTAGTCTTACTGCGCAGGAAGGCTTTTCCTTCGCTGAAGACCACATCATACCCCTTATCCTCCAACATCGCCACAGAGATCAAGTTCTTCTTCAATCCAGGTACATGCATGACATCCCTCAATGCAAAGGGTTTACCAGACTCCCTCTGAAAGGATATGGTACCGATACCAGTCGCACTGTATCTACCATCAACGCCCATCTCGATGTGCACACCCAAATCTTTGTCCTCCAGATCTGAGAACAACTCCCGATCTCCCGTCATATGAAATGGCCTTGCCGTGTCTGAGAACCCATGCAAGTCCCATCACACTTGGAAACCAAGCATGCGATCGGTGAAAATTCAAGCTCTCGAGGCGGCTGAAGCCAAAGCTTCTCCATCTGCAGATCTTCCCGCTTGCTTGTTTTTCTTCTTCTTTGGACAATTGGTAGCATAATGTCCGTGATCATGGCAGTGAAAACACTTCACTTTCACCATATCCTGCTTCTTGCCCTTTGCACCAGACTGAGAAGTTTTCATACCCTTCCCCTTCTTTGCTTTGGCAACCAAAGCGCAATTTTCTTCATCAGCTCCCTTTGATGAAGATCCATCCCGAGTAGTCCTCCTTATCTCCTCTTGGATGAGATCCGCCCAAAGGCGCTCCCATCCCGGCAGCTTCTCCCGACCATTGACACAATCCTGATAGGAATGCCAACTCTTCGGAAGCCCAAGGAGAGCCAAGCTCACCAAGTCCTCATCATCTACAGTCACCCCCACACTTCCCGGCTCATCCCTGCATTGGATGAACTTCGTGAGGTACTTGGGCATACTGTCGCCTTTCTCCATCTTGATGTTTCTGAGCTTATCTTTGAGCACCAACTTCCTTTGGTCGCTCTTACTCTGGAATAGATCCGTCAAAGCTTTCCACATTAAATATGGAGAAGCCTTTCCGTGCAGGCTGGATACAATATGATCCTTGACGCCCTCCAACAGGATCCTTCGACATTTCGCCATCTTCTTTTGCCAAGCTTCGACTTTAGCAGGATCGGTGGGCTTTTGGACATCCGTATCTACGAACTCCTTCAGTCCATTATCTTCTAATACTGCCTCCATGCGATCCTTCCATGCAACATAATTCGAACTGCCTTCAAGAGAATATTCGAGTCGCAAACTGTTGAAAGACATTTTCAACACCAGCACCAAGAAAACAAAACTGCTACAAAATTTTGAATTCCACCTCAAAGCTCAACCGCTCTAGATCTGTGAGAAAAAATTATTTCTAGCACAGAGATCAACTGCAAGGGGCATTTACCAAACCTTTCACTTTTCGAAGAAATATGAATTCGGAGGCTACCTGGCCCGCATGCAGACTCTGTCTACCAAAATAAGTTTGTAATCACTGTGATGATCAATCTCTGCTTCAATAGCTCCGATACCATGTAGAAATTTGCTGAATAATGAAGATTTATCCACCGAGATTATCTTGATCACATATCAATTCGAATTCATATGCAACATAATCTCTTCCACTCAGATCATCACACATGCGGAAATAAAACAAGCGGTATGCGATCAAAAGATCATCAAATCATCACACACATTAACACAATATGTATGGGAAAGCTTATAGCTGAAAACCCCCAGCTATAGTATATTATAAATGGAGAGAACATGCAGCAAATACATAGTACAAACTCCTCACAAGTACTCAGTACTATCTCCCAAAGCTACACAAAAACTAGCTTGGTTTTGAACAAGTCACAGGTTCAAAACACACCCACTACTTCGCTGCCTCTATTGCGCAATCAAGGCTGGTCTAAATAGAGATCCAGGTTCGAATCTCCTTGGCTTGACGGTGCGATCACATCATGGGAAATTCCTCCAAGTGTGGTGCAAATCTCATGCTGGCGATGTCTCCATAGATAGCTAACTCCACCCCTTTCATCTACCTCTTTCAACTGGTCTCCAACTGACTTGTTCTATTGCATTGTAGTGAACTAATGTGTTCTTGAGTTGAATAATGAAAGGTTACTAAGTAATGAATTAAATAATATTTAATTCACTCCACTCTAAACTTAGTTGATTAGGTTTAGTTAAACTAATCTCCAACGATTCAACTAAGTTAAGCCAAGACACAACTCCACTAATTTGTCTCATTAACTCCACCAAACTTACGCAGAGTCCCTATATGAAGTCAACCATGCATGTGCTCCACCAAACCCTTGGGAATAATGTAATTCCTACATCCAGATCATGAGCCACTTCAAAGGCTCGGGCGGAGTGCTCGAAATGGCTGTTGTTTAGAAGTCCAAATATTATTAAGGGCTAATAATATTTGACTGACCTATTTTTAGACAGGCAGTCTAAAAATAGACTTCGACCTGTATGTCTAAAAAGAGAGGTCCATCTATTTTTACCAACTCGACCAATCATCCAAGAATAGCATACTGCAACTCCTAGACCATGCTCCATATGTCTAAAAATAGACATAGTCTAAAAATAGACTTTGCGCCAAAAATAGCCTGCGGGCCCACTTAGTGAAGGCGACTTCATTTCACTAAGCTCCATCATCTTGCTGGGTTTTCAACAACCTTAGGGAATTTTCGATTACCCCTTCAATCACCCTTGTAAATAGTATCTTGCATTAGGTCATGAATAAATTCATAAGAAAGAGTTAGACCAAGAATTCTATTGTGGTGCAATACGAATCCATTCACCATAGTAACATCATGGAAAATAAACAAGGTAACCCTCAAGATGGTCTAGAAATTTATGATTGTCTATTTAACTGCTAGATAACTAATGATGGTCTGGGAACCTCTTGTCATCTCCAAACTCTATGCTCTGTTGGCACTCCTTCTCCTCCAAGTCACTGAAGAGATCTCTATTCCTCGTCATATGGAACGAGGCATTGTTGTCTAAATACCACATGCATCCCATTACAATGTTGGACATGTATGTAATTAGAGTAAAATCAAGCTCGAACTATGAAGCCAATGCTTCACCTGCTGCAACTGCAGGCTCCTTCTTGCTTTTCTTCTGTGGACAATTTGTAGCATAATGCCCATGCTCATGACAGTGAAAACATCTGATATTGGACAAGTCTTTCTTGCCTGCTTCGCCTTGGGATTTCTTTCCCTTGGCCTTCTTTGCCTTACTGGCCAAGGCACACTCTTCCTCGTCATTAATCCTAGATGAGGATCCATCTCTGGTATTTCGCTTGAATTCTTCTTGTACCAAATCTGACCAAAGTCGCTCCCAATCTAGTAACTTCTCCCTCCCATTGACAGAGTCCTGATAACTATGCCAGCTCTTGGAAAGGCCTAGAAGTGCTAGGCTCACCAATTCATCATCTGCTACGGTCACACCAACACTTCCAAACTCATCTCAACAGTGAGTCAAATTTTCCAAGTATGTTGGTACTGTCTCGCCGTCCTCCTTCTTGATTTTCTTGAGCTTGTCCTTCAACACCAACATCCTTTGGTCATTGTTGTTCTGAAACATATATGTCAAGGCCTTCCACATTTCATGTGGAGTTGGAGACTCGAGACAATGTGATCTCGAACTCCCTCTAATAAGATCCTCCTCACCCTTGCTACCTTCTTTTGCCAAGCATCAAGAAGAGCGACGTTTGTTGCTGCAGGCTTGGGAATATCATTATCAATGAATTCTTTCAACACGTTGTCCTCCATAAATGCCTTCATTCTTTCTTTCCATGCAATATAAATAGAACTGCCCTCGAGTGCATATTCCAATCTTAAGCCATTGAAATCCATCTTGATCTGCTTGTCGCTTCAACGAAAGTATCTACAAGTTTGAATATTGTTCAACACAAACTCGATTTCTTCTCCACTATTGTGATTTATGGCGCTCCGATACCAAGTAGAAATTATACAAAAAAATATGTATTCCAATGTATTCAAATTGATCATGCAATATAGCAGAGCAAAATATTGAATCCTTCTACAATTAATTATGCGGAAATTAAACATGATCACACAATCACACCAAGTAAAAGAAAGAATCAAATCAATCCACAACGCATATATTTTTCCTGGGGAAAGCATGTTTCTCAAAACCCCTCTATCTCTATTGTATAATGAACCAATGAATCATGAAACAATACAATGCATCCTTTCTCACAAGAATCTGTTGCACTCTCCTGACTGTCTCACACTGATCTAGACAAAATTGGGCCAGTACTTAGCCATTTCTCAGTCTCTGCTCAACCTGCTTTGCTCACACAATTCATGTGGAATGCAATCCCTATTATTTAGGAATTTCAGCCTTCCTTGACTGCACAAACATCATGGGAAATCCAATGGTGTTTTAACTGCATATGGGCAGTTTGCTAAAAACACAACTGATAGTTAACTTCCCTTTAACCTCTGTCTCAACTGGGTCTTCATCAGAACTAGCATGCATGCAGCTATTAATAGTAAATCATCAGTTACTTGACATATCATTGCATGTGAATTAAATCTGATATAATTCACTTGACCTCTCACTAGTTCAACAATCGGTTACAACTAGTTAAACCGATTTTAACTCACTTAATTGAGTTAACTGATTTCTCATGCATTAAATCAATGCACTAACTGCAACTTGGACTAAAAAACTAATAGAATCACTCTACATGCCTCACCAACCACCCTCAAATTGAAATTCATGAGCTAGCTGAGTCTATAACACTCAGTTAACTATTACAAGTGTTTATGAGATAAGATTACAATTTATTGTCCAAATTAATTAAGGTAAAATTAAATTAGACACATTTCCAATTTATTTAATAAATTGGCCTGCACACTAATGTATTGCTAGGACCCATCACTGTGTGACTTGTGGTCCCACACTAGTGTGTGTCCTCTCATTTTGTTTCTGGATGCCAATTTCACTGTTTCTCGTTGCAAATTTCAACACTCCCTCTCGACAAGAAATGAATCAATATGTCTCGATCCGGTACCTTTGCAATGTTCTTGCATGAGCACATGCAACTCTTTCATGCAACACTTCTCTAGTGTTGTTCGCACATGCAACTCTTGTATGCAGCACTTCTAAAACTGAATAACCTCCAAACAACTGAATCAGTATAATGCATATGTCATTAGAGTCTTTTGACTGCTGGTACCTATTGCACATGTCTACTAGACTTTTTGCGCTGCTGCTGACATCTGCATCTGTGCACTCTGCACTGTTGCCAACTCTGATCTGCGCTACAGTATCTGACACCTGTCACTAATTTATGTCTTCCTGACATCTGACTGCATCAATCTAACTGATCCTTCATGCTACTACTATATTGTGGGCTCCACGTAGCCAGGTTCAATCCATGAGACACACCGTCTTAATGAATCCTGCCCAAATTTCTTCTTGGGATTAATTTTTCACATCGCTCCACCTCACACGTGGAGGTATAACTGCATGTACTCCCTTTTCCCTTTTGGCTTGAAATTCCCCCCTCCTAGAGGTCTCTACTTGAGTGGACTCTTCCACTCAGTCTCCTCTCTGCTTCTCCAATTGTGGCTTCTCCACAACCTTCTGAGACTGCTTATGAGGCTGCATGTTGAGAGATAATTGCCACCTCTCAACCATGCATGCATCCTCAACCTTGAGAGCACACAGGTTCTTGACTCTTACATCGATCTGCTTCACTTGTCCCATGGCTATATGTTTAAGGAAAACTTTTCCTTTTCTAAACATTACTTCTTAACCATGTTCTTCCAATACCGCTACGGAGACAAGATTCTTCCTTAGGCCTAGAACGTGCAAAACATCTGCTAGTCTGAGATGGGAGCTATTCTCCCTTTGAAAGGTAAGTGTACCTATGTCGGCAGCGCTATACCTCTTGTCATCTCCAAACTCTATGCTCTGCTGGAGGTTCTTCTCCTCCAAGTGACTGAAGAGATCTCTATTCCCCATCATATGGAATAAGGCACCGCTGTCTAAATACCACATGCATCCCATTACAGTGCTGGAAATTCATTCAATGAGAGTAAAATTAAGCTCGAACTGTGAAGCCAACACTTCACCTGTTGCAACTGCAGGCTCCTTCTTGCTTTCTTATGTGGACAATTTCTAGCATAGTGCCCATGCTCGTGACAGTGAAAGCATCTAATCTTGGACAAGTCTTTCTTGCCCTCTTCGGATTGGGATTTCTTTCCCTTGGCCTTCTTTACCTTACTGGCCAAGGCACAATCTTCCTCGTCATTAGTCTTGGATGAGGATCCATCCCTAGTATTCCGCCTGAATTCTTCTTGTACCAAATTCGACCAAAGTCGCTCCAAATCTGGTAATTTATCCCTCCCATTGATAGAGTCTTGATAACTATGCCAGCTCTTGGGAAGGCATAGAAGTGCTAGGCTCACCAAGTCATCATCTACTATGGTCACACCAACACTTCCAAGCTCATCTCGAAATTGAGTGAACTTTGCCAAGTATGTTGGTACCGTCTCGCCCTCCTCCTTCTTGATTTTCCAGAGCTTGTCCTTCGGCGCCAACTTCCTTTGGTCGTTGTTGTTCTAAAACAGATCTGTTAAGGCCTTCCACATTTCATGTGGAGTTTCCTTGCCATGGAGACTCCTCCTTCCTCCTCACCCTTGCTACCTTCTTTTGCCAAGCATCAAGAAGAGTGACATTTGCTGTTGCGGGCTTGGGAATATCATTATCAATGAATTCTTTCAACCTGTTGTCCTCTAGAACTTCCTCCGTTATGTCTTTCCATGTAATATAATTAGAACTCCCCTCAAGTGCATATTCCAATATTAAGCCATTGAAATCCATCTTGATCTGCTTTTCGCACCAACGAAAGTATCTGCAAGTTTAAATGTTGTTCAACACAAACTCAATTTCTTCTCCACTATTGTGATTTATGGGGCTCTGATACCATGTAGAAATAATACAAACAATATGTATTCCAATCTGATCATGCAATATACTAGAGCGAAATATTGAATCCTTCTACAATTAATTCTGCGGAAATTAAACATGATCGCACAATCACACCAAGTAAAAGAAAGAAACAAATCAATTCATAACACAGATATTTTTCCTGGGGAAAGATTTTTGCTCAAAACCCCTCTATCTCTATTGTATAATGAACCAAGGAATCATGAAACAATACAATGCATTCTTGCTCACAAGAATCTGTTGCACTCTCCTGACTGTCTCTCACTAATATGTACAAAATTGGGCTAGTACTTAGCCAATTCTCAGCCTTTGCTCAGCCTGCCTTGCTCATGAAATTCATGTGGAATGCAATCCCTATTCTTTAGGAATTTCAACCTTCCTTAACTACGCAAACATCATGGGAAATCCTATGGTGTTCTAACTGCATCTAGGCAGTTTGTTAAAAATACAACTGATAGTTAACCTCCCTTTAACCTTTGTCTCAACTAGGTCTTCATCAGAACTGACATGCATGCAACTATTAATAGTAAATAATCAATCACTTGACAGATCATTGCATTCACTTGACCTCTCGCTATTTCAAAAATCAATTACAACTAGTTAAACCGATTTTAACTCACTTAATTGAGTTAACTGATTTCTCATGCATTAAACTAATGCATTAACTACAACTTGGACTCAAAAAATAACAGAATCCCTCTGCATGCCTCACTAAGCAACCTCAACTCGAAATTCATGAGCTAACTAAGTCTATCACACTCAGTTAACTATTGCAAGTGTTTATGAGATAAGATTACAATTTATTGTCCAATTTAACTAAGGGAAAATTAAATTAGACACATTTCCAATTTATTTAATAAATTGGCCTGCACACTAATGTATGTTATGAAACCAACACCAAAAATAGAAGAAAAGAGAGATCAACGCCTTAGAAATAAGCCACTTCAAGGGGGAAACCTCCTTTACATTATATAAATGAACAATTCTTGGATGATACAAATGACAAAACCTCCTTCTATATATAGGAGTCCATGGGGTCACAATATAATCCTAGCCGACCTAACAATAATAATGTAAGGGCACAATAATAACAATATTGGGGTTACAGGGGTATAACAATAACAATAAGGGGGTTACACTAAAAATAACAAGGGACTACACTAGTAATATAGGGACCTAACATGCCCCTCTCCTTCAAAAAAGTGTTGTCCTCAATGGTTGAGTAGCTTTGGATGCTTTTGTATAAAATTCTCATCCTCCCATGTAGAATCTTCAGTGAGTAAGTTCTTCCACTTGATGAGATACTTTGAAATTGATTGATTTCGTAGTTTTCGAGTTCTAGTTTCCGTGACTGCTTCAGGTTCCAATATATATTTTCCTTCCTCATCAAGTTCTAGCAAGATTGTTTGAACTAGAATTTTGTCACCTATAACCTTCTTTAATCACGAAACATGGAAAAATGGATGCACTCATGAAGAAGCAGGAAACTCCAATTTGTACACCATAGTACCAATCTTTTGCAACACCTTGTAAGGACCATAGTACTTTGGCCATAATTTATTATCCTTCTTAGCTTGCTTGAGGAACATTTGTTTGTATGGTTGTAGCCGTAAAAATACCCAGTCTCCTACATCAAAACTTCTCTCGCTGCAATATTGATTTGCATGTTGTTTCATTCGATTTTGTGCCAAATTTAGGTTATTGTTGAAGAGTTGGAGAACTTCTTGTTGATGCTTGATGTGATCTTCCACTGCTTGAACCTTAGATTTTTCTCTTAAAGATGATGTGACGGACGGTGGATGATATCTATAAAGCGCCATAAATGGGGTAATTTTTGCTGCAGTATGGAAGGAAGTGTTATACCACCATTCAGCGAGAGGTAACCACTTGACCCATTGTGTTTTCTTATCAGATACAAAACAACGAAGATCTCCTTCCAAACATTTATTCACTATCTCAGTTTGACCATCGAATTGAGAGTGATCATATGAGCTATGAGCTAGTTGAGTACCCAAACAAGAAAATAATTCCATCCAGAAATTTCCAATAAAAATGGGATCTTTGTCACTTACAATAATCTTTGGGTTTCCATGTAGCTTTTGAATTGTTTCCATAAATGTCATAGCATTTGTACTAAATTTAAGTCTATCAACTACCACCATGATGACACTCTTTCCTTCGGATTTAGGTAAACCTGTGATAAAATCCATTGAAATCTCCTCCCAACGTTGACTTGGAATGGATAAAGGTTGTAGAAGACCTGGGGTCTTAATTGTCTCAAATTTATTTTGCTGGAAAACCAAACATTCTGCCACAAACTTTTGAATATCAGATTTAAGGCCATCCCAAAAAAATTCTTTCTTCACCCTGTGCTAAGTTTTTAAAAATCCTGAGTGTCCTCCTAAAGGAGAAGTGTGCAATTCCAAAAGAATATTTTGTTTTAGTTGGGAATTCTTACAAATATATAAGCGATATTTGTACCATAAGGAATCATTTTTCCAACTAAATGTATCAAATGTACTAGGATATTGCTGAAACTTTTGAACGAGTGTCCACACTTCTTCGTCCTTCTTCCGTTCATCCCTTGCTTCGGTTATCCAGTCTGGTTAGATAATAGAAATGGCACAAAGCAATGCTTCCACCTCTTCATCCTTTCTTGAGAGTGCATCTACAACAACATTTAGCTTCCCTTTTTTGTAGATGACTTCAAAGTCATAACCCAACATCTTAGTGACCCATTTTTGTTGCTCTTCTGAAGATAGTCTTTGTTCCGAAAAGTGTTTAAGACTATCATGATCATTTTTTACCTTGAAGTGTTTTCCCATTAGGTAAGGTCGCCATTTCTTTAGTGCATGTAGTATTGCCAACATTTCCTTCTCATAAATAGCTTTATGTAAATACTTTCATTTGATTGGATGATTTTCAAAAGCAATGGGTCTTCCTTCTCGCATTAAAACAACACCAATTCCATTTCCTGAGGCATCACATTCCACAATAAAGGTTTTTGTGAAGTCTGGCATAGCTAAGACTGGTGCTAGGCACATTTCCTCTTTTAGATGTTCAAAGGCATTAGTTTCTTCAGGAGTCCATGAAAATGCATCTTCCTTCAATAATGTTGTTAGAGATGCTTCTATTCTCCCATAATTCTTAAAAAACTTGTGATAATACCCTTTTAACCCGAGAAATCTTCGCAACTACTTTATGGTTGTGGGGACTTTCCATTATTTAATGGCTTTAATTTTGTTAGGGTCTACCTTAACACCCTCGTGAGATACAATATGACCCAGATATTCCACCTCTTGTACTGCAAAGAAACATTTGGATGTTTTTGCATATAATTGTTTCTCCTGCAATAGTTTGAGCACCCTGTCAACATGTTGAACATGATCCTTCCAAGACCTGTTGTAGAATAGTATATCATCAAAAAATACTAGCACAAATTTTCTAAGGAAGGGTTTGAAAATGGAATTAATCAACCCTTGAAATGTAGAAGGTGCATTGGTAAGGCCAAAGGCATGACCAAAAATTCATAATAACTATCATGAGTTCGAAATGTTGTTTTTGAAATATCTTCAGTCTTCATTCTAATTTGATGATATCCTGAACGAAGATCCAACTTGGTAAAATAAATTGCTCCATGTAATTCATCCAATAATTCATCAATCAGAGGAATGGGAAATTTGTCTTTAATGGTGAGCTTATTGAGCTCCCTATAATCCAGACACATTCGCCATGATCCATCCTTCTTGTATACCAAAACTACAGGAGCAGAGAAAGAACTTTGACTAGGTTGAATTATACCCGCCTCTAACATTTCTGCAATCATACGTTCAATTTCGCTCTTTTGGAAGTAAGGATATCTATAAGGCCTGATGTTTGGAGGAACACTTCCTGGAATCAAATGAATAGCATGATCATGATCACGAATAGGTGGGAGTCCTTTGGGGGTTTCAAACACCTTGGAATGATTGTCCAAGACTTGTTGGAGATCTGCAGAAATAGATGATTTTGATGTTGGAACTTCTAGTGAGCATAATTGTGCAATTACGCCTCGCTGTTCTTTCTTTAGAAGCTTTGTCATGACATTAGAGCTTATTATCCTTCCTGGCTTCCCCGCAATACCCAGTAATTCGACTTCCTTTCCTTCTGAAAAAAATTTCAAGAAAAGTTCTTGAAAATTAAAAGCTACCGTCCCCAAAGATTGTAACCATTGTACTCCTAGTACAACATCAGCACCTCCCATAGGAATGGAAAGCATTGGACTATTCAATACATATTCCCCCATGGTTAGCTTGATATTATGACATTTTCCCGAGCAATTTATAGTTCCTCCATTTGCAACCATCACTTGACATTCTGGTGCTGGGTATAGGAAACAATTCAATTCCTTGGCTACCTTACAATGAATAAAATTATGGGTACTACCCGAATCAATCAACACTATTACCTTTTTCTTCTTGATATGTCCTTCTATCTTGAGAGTTTGAGGAGTGGTAATTCTTGCCAATGCATTACATGATATGGTTGGATTTCTTCTTCTTCTAGGGTTGGTTCCTGTTGTATATCCTCTTCTTTTGAAGTTTCTTTTTCATTTTCTTCCTCCTCTTTACAATCTATATAAAATAATTTCTTCTCAACACACTTATGACCTTTAGTGTATTTGCTATCACAACTGTAGCAAAGCCCTTTTGCTCTTTTTTCTTCCAATTGTTGTGGTGTCAACCTTGTAGGTTTTGGAAGTCTAGGAGTAGCAACACTTTCATCTTTATAAATGTGAGTGGTAGGCTTCCTTGTCGCCATAGTTTTACATTCAATTTTTCTTGCCAACCTAAATGCCTTCTATAATGAATCAAGTTCCCAAAGGCAAACCTCATGTTGGATGTTATCCTTTAAAGTCCCTATGAATACATCAATCTTGTGTTCCTCTGGAATATCAGTTACCCTTATATTCAATTTTTGGAAGTCCTCAATGTGCTCCACCATTGAACCCTTTTGTTTGAGATTTATCAATTGGCTAAAGAAGGTGTTTCTCTTTGTATCTTCATAATGTGTTATCGTTTCCTCCGTAAAAATTGACCAAGTGACAATTTTTTTACAAGATAAAAGCCATCGTTACCATACAAATGTATTTTGTTCTAAATGTAAAGTTTCAATGTGTACCTTTTGTGTTTTTTGCACATTATTGAGATCAAAATATTGCTCCATCTGTAGTATCGATGTTACGGGATCCTTTCCATCAAACTTTCTCATATCCATCTTTGGAATATGGTGGTTCTTCCATCCAAAATTAGAGTTTATGAAATCTCGATTAAAATTTATTTTGTTCTCCTCATGATTTTCCTCTACTATCTTTTCGCCATTAGGAAACATTTCTTGTATCAACTTTGTCAAACCTTCCATGTTTGCTTTTAGATCATTCTTCATGTTTTCCATGTTGTCTTTCATCTTTTCATCAATCTTAGCTTCCATGTCATCCATCTTAGATTCCATGCCTTTCTTCAAACCATCCATATTAGCTTCCACGCCTTTCTTCAAAACTTCCATTTCATTTTTTGTTGCTCTTTGCGAGAGCGAAATTTGGTGCACTTGCTCTTGTAATTTTGATATGTCATGTTGCGCTTCTTCGTCTTCATGGGTCATAGTAGAGCCTTCTGAAGGCTTAATATGTGTTGAATTATTTTTAGGGGGAATTTTAGAACCCAACAATGATCTTTGTTCTACAATATGCCCTTGGAATCAATTCAAACTAATTTTTCAAACAAGACTTATGCAATTCGAAAAAAGAATACACACCTTTTTCTTGATTTTGAGGAGCTCGATATTGAAAATGAATTATCTCTGTGATTTCGAATCTTCAATATATGAAATTAGGTTGTATATTAGCCCTCTGAATCTTCTTTCGAATGCCACATGCCTGACATGATTTGGATTCTTCAAGGCAATGTTATGCCCAATCTCCCTTAATGACCTAATTATGGACTGGTTCAATAGAGCGCACTTGTACGACATGCCACTTGTCACTGTTTCCTCCTCCAGCTAGGAAATTGATACACATGAAACTCAAATTCGTGTACTTGCGGCCATCTTTTACAGAATTCCAATCCGATGCTCAGAGAGAGAGAGAGTTATGACGATTTTACCATGGACACCTGTTTGAGATTAAATTCGGGAGCGTGAAAAAACCCTAAATTTTACAGATCATTTCTCTGAAAATATTGCAAACCAAGATTTGAAATTTTTACATTACGTTCCTCGAGATTTTAGCTTCGTGTGATAAAAATTTCAGCTTCTGAACCTTCGTAGAAACAAAGTTATAGCAAAAATTCCATGATGGCCTGTTTGAAGCAACGAAACCTTAGAATCCAAAGTTGTGATACTAAATGTTATGAAACCAACTCCAAAAATAGAAGAAAACAGAGATCAATGCCTTAGAAATAAGACACTTTGAGGGAAAACTTCCTTTACATTATATAAATGAACAATTATTGGATGATACAAATGATAAAACCACCTTCTATATATAGGAGTCCATGGGGTCACAATATAATCCTAGCCGACCTAACAATAATAATGTAAAGGCACAATAATAAAAATATTGGGGTTACAGGGGTACAACAATAACAATAAGGGGGTTCTACTAACAACAATAAGGGGCTACAGTAGTAATATAGGGACCTAACAATGTATCTCTAGGACCCATCATTGTGTGACCTGTGGTCCCACACTAGTGTGTGTGCTGTCATGTTGTTTCTGGATGCCAATTTCACTGTTTATTGTTGCAAATTTCAACATTAAGAACCAAAATAACAATTGGAAATTCATCCATCTAATTGACAAGGTTCAAGGACTCGACCCAAAACATAAAGGAACAAGTAAGATTTAATATAGGTTTTCCTTCTAAATATGAATCAATAACCAATACAATCATTAACACCCCAACCTTAGGATCTCCCCTGTTTGAAAGTGAAATCATGTAAGGTAACCTGAGCCCTAAGTTAAATCTCATGAGTCATACTTTTGGGATAACATATACGTTGAGATGGGAGAGGAAATCAAACAACTAAAGCATATAACTAGTCACTTTTGTATTTCTAATTCAAGACCTTGATGGATTTGTTCAAATGAAGAACATTCCATCTTCTATTCTTCCTAGTTTTTGAGGATTAGATAGTGAATATATTGACACCTTTCTTTTCAAATGTGATGTCATTTGTCGTAGTTATAACTATTCCTATAATTCCCACAAATTGAAAATTTTCCAAACTACCCTAAAGGATGCAACTTTACGATGGTTTATGGGATTAGGGGGGAATTCCATTCAAACATGGGACCAAATGAGGAAGAAGTTCTTGGGAAAATAGTAGTTCTATTGTAAATTGTGTGATATTAGGGAAGATAAATTTAAGATGACACGACAAGAAAATGAAAGTCTGGACAACTATGTCAAAAGGTTCCAATACTATCTAAGGAGAACTCAACAAAATGCATTAGATTCTAAAAATCTATAGATCGTCTTTATTATATGGTTACAAAAAACGATATTGATTTCTTGAACCTTATGGAGGATAGAGACGTTTCCAAATTGGCATATGATACAATCCACGATCTATGCAGGTGGTACTCATGTGGCAGCTCAAAATACGGGAGAGGTATTAAAGGTACAATTTCTCGAAATACAAAAAACATCAAGGTCATGGGTTATAAATACTTATTCAAAAAACTTACTGGATAAATTTAAAGATGATCTCCTTAGTACCCTTGGCTCTCAAATAAACACCCTATAGGAAAAAATGAAGAAGGAAGATGCATACAATCTTTAGCTATATTTTATTATTAATGTCAGAAAAACATCCTCTATAGAAATGCTCATTAGACAATATAAAGGTGTGTATCATATGTGAGCAAAACCACGCCACCCAAATCTATCTTTCATTGCAATAATTTAAAGTTGTCTATCAAGGTGCTAAAGAGGAAACTGAGAAAATTTGTTCTGCAACTCAAAAATGCTTGTGGCCACCTAGTACTACATAATATCCATACTAGTATTTCACTCCATAATACTACTCATATCAGGGGTGATACTTCTCCCTTGCATGACAACATTGGCCTATCCAATACCCATCCTGTCCACAAGGATGGCAAGGACATTCCTCCTTTGGAACTATGCCATTAAAATCTCAATAATATCTGCCTTAGTAACAATTGCAACAACTTTAGTTACTTCCCAATCAAGCTCCTCATAAACTACCACAATTACCTATCCAACCCATAGCTAATCCAAATAATAAAGTAGTAGAACCCACCCACAAAATTGAAATACCATTTTTCCCGACCTATGCCATTTTCCCCTATGGAGTGTATGGATATCCATTTACACTCAAGGAAAGTGGTTTATTGTCTAATTATCCCTATCATTTAGGAACAAGATCAGGGCAACAAATCCTTGTGGTTAGGTCCTTTTTTTGCTCCCAAGGAATGTTTTAGTGTATTTTTCTCCATTTTTTTAAAACATCGATGTTATTTATAGGTGTGGCATTATTTTTGGCATTGCTTTCACTCACAAAAGCATTTAGGTGCCAATTTAGGCAATAATAGCACCTGAAATAACATCGTAAGTAGAGCCGAAAATAGTGCCATAAATAACGCCTGAAATAGCGATGTAAATAAGGAAAAAAATAGCAGAATCAATTTCACCAAAAATAGCATCAGTGATAGCATCGGGTTTAGCTCCTCTTTTTGCACCTAAATTACCTCCTTGGTTAGCTCTCTTTTTAGCCCCAGATTTAGTGTCGGATGTGCCTAAATAGTTAATTAATTGAGGTTTTGGGGTTTAAGTGGATAAGGGCTTTTAGGATTAATGGATTTAGGGATTTGGGGTACAGGGATTAGGGGTTAGAGTTTAAGGGATTAAGGGTCAAGAGCTAAGGGATTTGGTGCTTACATGTTAGGTAGTTTAATGGTTAATGGTTGGGTTGTTTCTATAGGTTTTAACCTCGTGCATAAATTATCTGTAAAATCATTCTTAAAATAGAAAAATAAACAATATCGAGAACTTAAAACAAACAGACACAAATATTTTCCCGTAGATCCCAAAACTGGGACTACCAAATTGATTTTTCATTATATTCCTTCCAATGTTAGAATACATATATATATATATATACATGTCGAAGCATTCATAAACCCCAATCCATTAACCTTGGATTAGAACATAATTATATTTCCCTTGACCCGATCTAGAAAATACCATAGGCAGAAAACCATCATGCCCAAAATCATGTGAAAAAATTATGCACAAAACCATAGGTAGGTCCGCCCACCTATTATAGGGTCCAAAAAAAATTCCCGAGGCGTTGTTCCAAACCCTGTGTAAGGGGGCTATTGCCCCCCTATAAACCCCCTGATAGCCCTGTGACCCCCCTGCTGCACCCAGCACAATGAACAGGGGTATTTTTCACCCCCTTGTGACTCCCCACCCCCCCTTCCCGCACTTGTGACTAGTCATGGAAAGAATATAACACATACCCAACATTCTCCCACTTGTTTTTTTCTTTTCCACACAAGGGGTCACATGAGAGCTTAGTATTTGGTATAAATCTGCAATGCCCATTGTTTCTCTACACCAAGAAAAATTCTTATTGCTCACAGACTTCGTCAATGCATCTGCAACATTTTTCGAAGTGTCCACCTTTACCAACAACACCTTTTTGTCCTCAACCATATCCCCCACAAAGTGATACTGAACATCTATGTGCTTTGTGTTTGAATGATAAGCAGGGTTCTTTGCCAAGAAAATTGCACTTTGGCTATCACATTATATCATTATAGTGTAGAAATTATATAACTAATATAATTATCCGTATATAATATATATGTCATAGAGATCTTGTAACAATCCTCATACAAAGTTGATCATATCAAGCTCTCAGTATAATACAATCGCTACACACTACTCAGGCTCGATCTTGCAAATCATGCACCCATCTTTGCCACCTGCTAGCCTGCCTCTACTGCACAATCCTTGCTGAAGAATGGCTTTGAATGAACTCGAATTTCTCCAAGATTGACTGTGCAATCCTCATTGGTATCTCTACTAAGTGTTGGATGCAATCAATGCATCACTATAGTCACAGCTGATAGTCTATCTTGCCCTTTCACCTATCTCTCCACTGGTCTCCACTGAAACTGTCCATGCACTGTAGTTAACTGATGTATTCTTCAGTTGATTAATGAGTTATTATTTAGTGAATTAATTATTAATTAATTCACATCACTCTCACTAGTGTATCAATCAGTTAGACTAGATACAACTAGCTCAACTGTGTCTAACTGAGTTAAACTGAACACAACTCCACCAAATACTTCTATAACTCCACCAAACTCTGTCACATGAGTTCTAACTAAAGTCCTCATGCATTAGCTCCAGTAAACCCTCAGGAATAGCGTAATTCCTTTGGTCAGCTGCTGTGCCACATCTGTGCACTTAATTGAAGTGCTCCAAGAGAATAAGATAATGTTTAGAGTCCAAATATTATTAAGAGCTAATAATATTCGACATATCTATTTTTAGACTGGTAATCTAAAAATAGATTACGCCCAATATGTCTAAAA
Organism: Pinus albicaulis; assembly: GCA_034641835.2. Lineage (NCBI taxonomy): Eukaryota > Viridiplantae > Streptophyta > Pinopsida > Pinales > Pinaceae > Pinus > Pinus albicaulis. Next base: position 712,122,249 of record CM076575.1, on the reverse strand, counting down.
ATATAAGTCCATCTATTTTTCCAACTTGACCAACCATCCACAAATATCATCTTGCAACTCATAAAATATGATCGACATGTCTAAAAATAGACATAGTCTAAAAATAGACTTTGCACCAAAAATAGCCTGCGGGCCCACTTAGTGAAGGTGACTCTTTTCACTAAGCTCATCATCTTGTTGAATCTCAACACTCCCTCTCAACCAGATAGGGATTATCTGCCACCCCGATCCTATCTCTATGGTATTCGAAATTTGCTCCTGGTGAGCGCCTTTGTCAGAATATCTACATCCTGATCCTCCGTAGGAAGGTAAGATAGTAACATGATCTTCTGCTGCACACAATCTCTGATATGATAGTACCGGATGTCAATATGTTTAGATCTATCATGAAATACTGGATTAATTGAGAGTTTAATGCAACTCTGATTATCACAATATATCACCGTGGGATCTAAATGAGAGCCGAACAACTCGACCAGGATCTTCCTCATCCATATAGCCTTGCATGCAGTCAAACTTGCTGCCATGTACTTGGCCTCCGCTGAACTGAGTGCCACGGATCTCTGTTTCCTGCTATACCAAGAAACTGTTGTAGACCCGATACTGAAAATCCCTCCAGATGTGCTCTTTCTGTCCATTGGGCTCCCTGCCCAATCTGCATCTGTGAAGCCATGCAACTTCACCTCATTTGACTTTTTGTACCACAATCCATATCCCGATGTGCCCCTGAGATACCTCAGGACATGCTTGCCTGCCTTCCAAAAGAGCTTGGTAGGCTTAACCATAACTTGTGAAAGCTGGTTAACAGCATAGCATATGTTCGATCGTGTATTGACTAGATACATGAGCGAACCAACCAACTGTCGATAAACAGTGGCATCCACTACCTCTGCCGATGTAGCATCCTCTTTCCTCCAACCACCAGGAAGAGGAGTGTTGATAAGCTTGCAGCCTTGCATGTTGAACTTCTCCAATATCTCTTGGGCATACTTGCCTTGAGACACAAATAGTCCACCCTTCCGCTGCCAAATTTCCAATCCCAGGAAATAATAAAGGAGGCCCAAGTCCTTCATCTCAAACTCCTTTGAAATATCTACCTTGCATGAGTGTATCAACAGTTCATCACTTGTCAGTATCAAATCATCTACATAAAGGACAATGATCAGCAACTTACCCTCCACCACAATCTGGTATAGGTTCGGATCCGCCTCAATCTGTGAGAAGCCCCGGGCAAAAAATATTGCCTTGTACTTCTCGATGCTCCGGTCAACAACTTGCTTCACTTTGTAGATCCATCTCGAACCTACCACTGATTTCCCTTCCGGCCTTGGGGCAATCTCTCATGCACTGTTTTTGACAATCGAATCACACTCTTCCACCATGGCATATACCCATGCGGGATCCTCCACAGCTTCCTCGAAAGAGGATGGTTCTGTCACGATACAATTTCTCATCAGATCCATGTATCCAGTAAATTGGTCAGGTGACTGTCTCTGTCTGCGCTGTGATGTAGGTGCTCCTACATTCTGCGCTGCATCAAGATTCAGTCGCTCAGCTTCTGTAGTGCGCTTCTGCCCTCTGATGTTTGGCACTGCATGAGTGGTTTCTTCCACTCCATGAACCTCCTCTTGTGGCTGATCCACATCCTGAGGCTCATCTTTAGGAACAAGTAGCTCCTCATCTGCATGCAAGTGTAGCTCCCTCTCAAGCGGCAAGCTTCATGGCTTTCTCCTCGCAGAAATTTGATGTCTCGTCGCACAACGAGTCTTGGGCGCCACGGCAAATACACACACGATAATTGTGGGGTGTTTCTGTGTACCCCACAAATATCCCAACCTCTGCGGTCGGCTCCAGCTTCTTCTTGGCATCCTTCATCACATGAATGTAAACAGGTGAGCCAAAAATATTCAAATGAGAAATATCAGGCTTCTTACCAGAAAACACCTCTTCGGGTGTACTCATGCCAAGTACTCTATGAGGACAATAGTTTTGCACATAAACTGCAGTGTTGCATGATTCAACCCACAAGTGTATGGGAAGGCCCTGATCATGCAACATCGCCCATGCAGCACCCACGATCATTCTGTTCTTACTCTCTGCGACCTCATTCTACTGTGGGTTATGAGGCGCTATGAGCTCTCTTCGAATTCCTTTTGCGCTGCAAAAGTCTTTGAATTCGCCAGAGATGAATTCACCACCATTATCGCTCCTTAGAGCTTTCACCTACTTCCCTGACTCTTTCTCAACCAGTGCCTTGAACTCACAGAACTTTGAGAATGTCTCGCTCTTCTTCTGCATGAAGAAGATCCAACACTTATGAGAAAAGTCATCAACAAATATCACATAATACCTGTGCTTTGTTGTCGAAGCTACTAAGAAAGGTCCACACACATATGTGTGAATTCTCTCAAGGATCTTCGTGGCGACTATCCTTCTCATGAAAAGTGGTCTTCACAAATTTTCCCAAAGTACATCCCTTGCACTGATCTGACTGCGCAAGTGTACCTTTGGGAAGCCCGGTAGAAATCTGCTGCAAAATTTTTAAAGCGCCATGGTGAAGATGGCCCAATCTCCTGTGCCACAATTCGCCCTCATCCCGGCTCACCACTCCTTCTGCTTTGCCTACCATTGCTGCGCAGCCATCTACCTGCAATTGATAAAGGTTCTTAACTCGAACCCCTATCCTCCGGGTTTCACCAGTTGCTTTACTGCGCAGGAAAGCCTTTCCCTCGCTAAAAACAACATCATATCCCTTGTCTTCCAACATCGCCACAGAAATCAGATTCTTCTTCAATCCTAAAACATGCACGACATCCTTCAATATGACAGGTTTTCCAGACTCCCTCTTAAAGGAAATGGTCCCGATACCAGTCGCACTGTATCTACCATCATTGCCCATCTCGATGTGCACTCCAAGATCCTTCTCATCGAGATCAGTAAACAAATCTTTGTCTTCGACCATATGGAAAGACGCACCACTGTCAAGAAACCACACTGATCCCATCACACTTGAAACCAAGCACGCGATCAATGAAAAATCCAACTCAAACTGTGAGGCTAAGGCCTCTCCAGCTGCAAATCCAGCAGCCTGCTTATTTTTCTTCTTCTGTGGACAATTAGTGGTGTAACATCTGTGTTGGTGACAGTGAAAGCACTTCACCTTGGACAAGTCCTGCTTCTTTCCTTTTGCACCGAATTGAGAAGGATTTTTCTTTCCCTTTCCTTTCCTTGCTTTGGTAGCCAAAACGCAATTTTCTTCATCTTCATTCTTCAATGAATATCCATCCTTGGTACCCCGCCTTGTCTCCTCCTGCACAAGATCCGACCAAAGTCGCTCCCATCCCAGCAGTGTCTCCCGACCATTGACAGAGTCTTCGTAACTATGCCAACTCTTCGGAAGCCCAAAGAGAGCCAAGCTCACCAAGTCTTCTTCATCAAAATTAACCCCCACACTTCCCAGCTCATCCCTACACTGGACAAACTTCGTGAGGTACTTGGGTATGCTGTCGCCTTTCTCCATTTTTATTTTCCTGAGTTTGTCTTTAAGCGCCAACTTCCTCTAGTCACTTCTGCTTTGGAACAAGTCTATCAAAGCTTTCCACATCAAGAATGGACTAACTTTACCATGAAGGCTGGACACTATGTGATCCTTCGCACCTTCCAACAGAATCCTTCGACACTTTGTTGTCTTCTTTTGCCATGCATCAAGCGTGGCAGCATCGCTAGAAGCAGGTTTTGGAATTTCTGCATCTATGAACTCCTTCAACCCATTATCATCCAGCACCGCCTCCATCCTATCCTTCCATGCAATATAATTCGAGGTTGAAAGAAACTTCAATGAATGCTCAACTTCGACAACAAGAAAACACTGCAGCAAATTCGAATTCCACCAGCACAAAACTCAACCGCTTTAATAATTACAATCTGCTCCAATGATCAACTACTCTGATACCACGTAGAAATTATATAACTAATATGTTATATGTCCAAGATTCTCCTGATCACACACTATTTTAACTTCATGCACAATACAGAATCTATTCCACCATTGATCATCACATGCGGAAATTAAATCAATTTCAATGCACACATGAAACCATAAAAATTCACACGCATTAACACAGTTGTTTTAACGGGAAAGCCTGAAGCTGAAAACCCCAACTATCTGTATATAATATATATGTCATAGAGATCATGTAACAATCCTCATACAAAGCCGATAATATCAAGCTCTCAGTACAATACAATCGCTACACACTAATCAGGCCCGATCTTGCAAATCCATGCACCGATCTTTGCCACCTGCTAGCCTGCCTCTACTGCACAATCCCTGCTAAAGAATGGCTCTGAATGAACTCAAATTGCTCCAAGATTGACTGCGCAATCCTCATTGGCATCTCTACTGAGCGTTGGATGCAATCAATGCATCACTATAGTCACAACTGATAGTCTATCTTGCCCTTTCACCTATCTCTCCACTGGTCTCCGCTAAAACTGTTCATGCACTGTAGTTAATTGATGTATTCTTCAGTTGATTAATGAGATATTATTTAGTGAATTAATTATTAATTAATTCACACCACTCTCACTAGTGTATCAATCAGTTAGACTAGATACAACTAGCTCAACTGTGTCTAACTAAGTTAAACTAAACACAACTCCACCAACTACTTCTATAACTCCACCAAACTTTGTCACATGAGTTCTAACTGAATTCCTCATGCATTAGCTCCAGTAAACCCTCAGGAATAGTGTAATTCCTTCTGTCAGCTGTTGTGCCACATCTGTGCACTTAACTGAAGTGCTCTAAGAGAATAAGATAATGTTTAGAGTCCAAATATTATTAAGAGCTAATAATATTCGACATATCTACTTTTAGACTGGCAATCTAAAAATAGATTCCACCCAATATGTCTAAAAATAGAAGTCAATCTATTTTTCCAACTTGACCAACCATCCACAAATAGCATCTTGCAACTCATATAATATTATCCACATGTCTAAAAATAGACATAGTCTAAAAATATACTTTGCGCCAAAAATAGCCTGCGGGCCCATTTAGTGAAGGTGACTCTTTTCTCTAAGCTCATCATCTTGTTGAATCTAAACATATAGCTCGTTGTACCAACCCTATACTTGAACGCAATATCTGCAACCAAAATGCTTCCTTGCTTGCACGATTGGTTGCCATGTATTCAGCCTCTGTAGTTGAAAGAGCCACTACATATTGTCTCTTTCTCATCCAACTGACTGCTCCTCCAAATAGGTTAATCACACACCCACTTGTAGATATTCTTTGATATATGTCTCTAGCCCAGTTTGCATCAACGAAGCCAAGAATTTCCAAAACTTTGTCCAATCTTGGTCTTCCTTGGTAGCACAAACCATAATCACTAGTGCCACGCAAATACCTAAAAACTCATTTTATTGTTGTCCAATGCTCCTTCCCTAGTTTTGACATAAACCTACTCAATACTCCCATTGCATGTGCAATGTATGATCTAGTACAGACCATTACATACATCAGGCTACTGAATGCACTTGCTCATGGAACACAAGACTTGTCCTCTTTCTCTTCTCATGTCTTAGGACATTATTAAGTAGATAACTTTACACCTACATGAATAGGAACCTTCATCGGCTTACTATCCTGCATATTAAACCTCTATGGTATTATCTCGACATACTTCCTCTGGTTTAAGCAAAGCTTCCTCTTTTCCCGATCTCGTTTAATTTCCATGCCCAAAATATATTTTGCAGCACCAATGTCCTTCATGTTGAATTTGGAGGACAATTAGGTCTTCAAATCTCGGACAATTTCTTTGTCATTCAAATCAGCAACATATCATCCACATATAAGACCAAATAAATAACATGGTCACCAATTAATTTAAAATACACACAGTGATCCGCTTTGCTTCTGGTGAATCCGAGTCCCTATATATATGTATCAAAGATTTGATACCACATCCTTGGTGGTTGTTTTAACCCATATAGAGACTTTTTTAATCTACATACAAGTTCTTTCTTACCCTTCACCGCAAAGCCTTCAGGTTGCTTCATGTTGATCTCTTCTTCCAGATCCCCATGAAGAAATGTTGTCTTCACATCCATTTTTTCTACCACAAAATCAAAAGCATCACCTACAGATAAAAGTAATATAATAGAAGCTAACTTGGAAATAGGAGAAAAAATGTCACCAAAATCAATTCCCAACACCTGGGAATAAACTTTTGCTACCAATCAAGCTTTGTATTCCTCCACCTTGCCTTTTGCATTCATATTCTTTTAAATACCCATTTGGTTCCAATGGGTTTCCTTCCTACCAACAACTCCACCAGATCCCATTCCTCATTTTTGTGCAAGGATTCCATTTCATCAACCATGGTCTCTTTTCATAGTTTTCCATCCTCTGAATCTGCTGCCCCCCTGACAGTTCTGGGATCATCGTCAGTAATAGATAAAGAAAATTTTGAAAAAATAGCAAATGGACTATACCTTTTTGCCTGGCTTCTCTCTTGAACTTCTCTTCTCAAAGCTGGAGTTTGTGGCTCTTCCTCTTCTGATTCTTGTTCTGATTTAGAGTTTGATTCTTCCTCCTTTAGCTCAAACTCTATCTTCTCGGGTTCCTTTGGTAGGACTTCATGTTTAATAACATATTTCACCTCTTTAAACACCACGTCTCGGTTTTACACAACCTTCCTTGTTTATGGGTTCCAAACCTTATAACCTTTTAAACCATCCTTATACCCAATAAAGATGCACCTGTCAAATTTACTATCCAACTTGGGTTCATTTATCCTTTGGAACATGTACATGTGCATCACAACCAAATAACCCCAGATGTCAAAGAGAGGGTTTCTTACCAGTCCATACCTCATGTGGAGTCTTATCCTCCAATGCCGATGAAGGTGATCTGTTAACCAGGTAACATATAGTCTCCACCGCCTATGCCCATAATTCTTGCCTAAACTAGCACGACTGATCATGCTTATTGCCTTTTCCATCAACATCTTGTTCATTCTTTCTACAACTCCATTTTTATGAGGTGTGTATGGAGTAGTCTTATGTCATGCTATACCACACTTCTTACAAAACTCTTCAAATTCCTTCTTGCAGAACTCTCCACCATTATATGTCCTCAACACCTTTATCTTCTTCTCTGTTTGCTTTTCCACAAGAGCATTAAATTCTTTAAACCTGTCAAAGACTTCAAATTTCTTCCTGAGGAAATATATCCATGTATTCCTTGAGAAGTCATCTATAAACAATACTTAGTACAGATACTTCCAAGTGATGGAACCAGCACAAGTCAAAACACATCACTGTGCACAAGCTCTAATATCCCTTTTGCCCTCTTAGCACTGTAAGGGTGTTGGGCACAACCCAACTTGGCCTATATTTTGGCAACGACTCAGCATTTTGTGGGGCAAAGCGTGAAGTGGACCGCGTAGTGGAGAATTTGAAATGTACCGCACAATGTCATAAGGGATCTGGGGCGGGTCGAAGCCCCTCATTTTTATAAAAGTACATGATTGTGTAAAGCATATATGAGTTTTGGGCCATAGTTTCTTGTTTAGGGAGTCCATGGCATTTGGAAAATGGTATTTTGACAATTTAATCCTATGATGTGATAGTATATAAAGGGTTGAAATGTTATGTTTTGCAACAACCCCGGTAAAAATACATGTAAATATATATATAAGACCATGGTGACGGAACACATATTCCAAGCTTAATGGTGTGCAAAACATCCCAATGGCTATTCATTTTGGTTATTATGGCTAAGTAAATTGGTAAAGGCAAAGGTAAAGGCTTTGGAAAGACATGAGGCATTCATTGGCATTGTATTTATGAAAATAATGGAAATTAGGAGAAAAGGAAGGTGAAAGGTCACATGTTGCATGCGAGGAGTAAATTGAAAGAAAATAATGGAAAATTAAGAAATTAGAGGCCTCATTAATAAAATGCTTCTAAGGATCAGTGGGCAAGGCTTGGTCAATTCATTTTTGGATTTCTCGTTATTCTCTCTCTCTCTCTCTCATACTCTTGAGCACTTAGTGTATTCTAGGAGAACTCTTGTAGAGTGTGACATACTTGGATATTTGGATCAAGAAAGAAAAGGAAAAGAAGGAAAGCGGAAGAGGACATCGGGATCAACATCTACAGCAGATTCTAAGTTCAGGTATTGAGTTGCATGTATGTTTTCCTCGCTAGTTTTGGCATGCATGTGTATGCGTGTGGATTTGCCTAGCCTTTCCATTTCTTGGATAGCCATGGTGATTATGGGTTTATTTCCATTAAATGTTTTCTGGTTGGTTCTCATGATTCCTTTAGTTTTTGGGTTTAGTTATTAGTTCCTAGAAGCCTTGGTTGGACAAACACTCTGGAAGCCCGACGGACAACTGTGGGTTGAGATGCTAGTCGAGGAAGCCTTAGTTGGAAAAACGCTCTAGAAGCCCTAGGTGGATTGAGTTGCTAGTCCTGGAAGCCTTGGTTGGAAAAAAATCTGGAAGCCCTGTAACAGTTGGGGTTGAGTTACTGGTCTTGGAAACCCTGGTTGGAGCAAACACTCTGGAGCCTTGGAGCAGCTTGGTTAGAGACTAATCCGTGATGGTTAGTGATGTCCGACCGTGAGGTGGAATCAATGGTTTGGGGCTAAGACATTGTGGTCTCTAGAGCCTTGGTTTGGTGTGGATTGATGTGTTTGATAAAGTCCCAAATTCATGCTTGGAATATGGCATGGGGGTGACTAGTTGAAGTGATATTTGGCTGTGTCATGTCTATGGTCTGGTGGAACGTGAAAGTCCCATTTCGGGTTTGTTTTTACATCCATTAATGAAAGTTTCATTGCCTTGGTATTTGATGTGTATATGCACTGGTATATATATGAATTCTATTGTTTATGTATCCATGGTACTTATGTTGGCATTACGTTGGTTATAAGCATGTACTGTGATAGTGACGAGGTATTTCTCTCTCCATGCTTTTACTTGTAAATGAATGCACAACATATCTATTGTTAAATTTATTAAATGATAACTTATAATGTAGGGGAGCAATGCTTCTTAACCATTCTCAAATAAGAAAGAGACCCATTTGTTTAAATCTATTGTTTATACCTGTAGATGTTATGTTTATGACACGTTTGACGAAATGTTTGTCATGGTTGGGTGGGGTCGTATGAGTTATTGATTATGTGATTGCTTCCATATGTTTGTTTCAATGTTATTTACCCTCTCCTGAAGTTACAGGAAGTTCTGGGTAGTGACTTGGGCTCAAGGGCTGAAAATGTGGCACAAATCTCGGAGCTATAGGCGGAAAATTTGTTGTTTGGGCCTAAGACGCTACCTTTCCAAGGCTAGCCCACGGCTATAGGGTCTAGAGTCACACCCTTTCCCTTAAAAGCTCACAACTCAGCCTCAAAGGGGATAAAAATTAGTTCCCCCTTAGGGAACAGGGCCCTGGGAGGTTGGGTTACCCGCTGGGGATGTCAATGATGCAGTGTAAGGTGTGTTTTTGGTGTTTCCATTGGTTCCACTTCCTTAAAGTCATATATGAGGTTTAATCTCATATTAGTAGCCTCTCATAACATCTTTACCCCGATTGGCTGGTTACTTGGGTAGATGTGGGAAGAGGGTGTTACAAGTGGTATCAAAGCGTGGTTGCTCTCTCCTTAGGCTGTGTGTGTTTGTCGTGCATACATGTCAATTGCATATGTGTTTAGTATGCTTATGGTATATGTATGCTTGTTGCATATACATGGTGTTGTTCATGGCTACAATGATATTGCCATGGAATTTTTTTTGGTTTTGTTGGGACATGTGTCGTCATGTGTGTATGATTCGTTATGTGTTGTTTATGCTTAAGTATTGACTATGTACGCTTTCTTACATATTGTTACATATTGTACATGCATTGCTTGCTTATTCTAGGGTTACATATTGTTCATGCTCCAGTGTTGTTCATGTATGCTTGCTTGTGTAATGTTATATGTTGAACATGCATTGGTCATTCATGATTGGTTATACATGTTAAGTGGGTGTGTATGGTCAAGTTTGCATTGGTTTAATTGAGGTTGTTGTGCTTAAGTTCATTGTGTGCAATTAGGTCATCATGATGATATTGGTATGTTATGATGCTAATGTGTTGGTTGAGATAGAGGAGGAAATGCAGATCATCAAAGTGAAGTTGCAACATTGGACCTCGAGGCAAGAGCAGATCGCCATACAAGTTGTATGCTTGGCATGTAGGTATGCGATTCATGCATTGTTATATGAATTAGGGTTACTTATATATATGTTTGTAATTTTATTATTGTTATGGTTACATACATCATAGATGTTAGTTAATCAATTTAGTTATATGTACATGCATGGTAGATGTTAGTTGATTATTGTAGTTATATGCACATGTGGCGGACAATCATGAGTGATCGTAACATGTGGTTATATGCATTGCTATTGTTGTTTTATGATGAGATAACTTGATGATTATGTTATATGTTGTTGATGAGTATGTTTTACGTTAACTTGTTATTGTTGTATAGTTAGCTTGATGATTAGGTTATATGTGGTTGATGAGTATGATATACAACTTGTTGTTGTTATATGCTAGTACCTTGATGATTAGGGTTATCACATTAAGATCTTGAAGTTATATGTATCATTTTGATTTGGATTGGCCTATGTAGTTGGTTGGGGTTAAGATATTCATGTTGTGTACTTGATGCTTAATTGTTTGATTATGTCATCTATTTGGTGTTTGAGTAATTTGGTGTCTATTACATCATCCAGTTGATCTATTTAGAATGGTATAGTTGCAAGTTGTTTGAATGTTTGATTAATTGCATGATGAGTTTGTATCTATAAGATTGCATGAAGGAATGATCTTGCTTTAAGATGTTTGTGCTAACACATATGTGTTGAGATAGTCGGTATATACTTGAGTGTAAGTAGGTGATAGTTGTAGCATTATGTATTGTGACCGATGAATGTGAGCTGATTATTGGTTATGACATGGTTGTTAGTCAAGGAAAAATGTGTGTTTAGTTATAGGTCAGCGTGCTTGGCACAACAAGGTAAGGTAAATAACATGTTGTATGCACTGACAGGTATGTGTTTATGGCAGTATGTTACATGGCAAGAGAGATTGTTATGAAATCTTGAAGAAGGTTTGGTTTGAGCTTTCCTCAGGAACCATGGGTATTGAGTCATGGTATTTGTGTCTAGGCTTCTGCTTTTGATCTTTTGTGATTTTCTTGTGCTTGATTTGCGGTTTTTCTTATGTTAGGTGCAAGGCCTTGCCACTTTGTTGCGGTGTCATATTGCTTTTGGTTTTCATGTATTTCTTCTTGTTTATTTCTTGTTCTTGCTTTTTGTTTGAGAGTCTTGGGGTTCTATTGGGAAAGAGGAAAATTGATGAAGCTTTGGGAGAGCTTTGTGGTACCCAATAGGTAATGAAACACTTGGATGAAGCTCGGTGCATGAGTAATCACAACATAAGGTAAGAGTACGACAGTCGATTGGACTGGTTGGGTCCATTGTGGTAAATGGATGATGGCAGTACAAACATGAGAAAGGAAACACAAAAGGTAAAATGAATGAGAAGTTAGACGCCTTGGCTACGTTGGGAACAATTGTTCTCAATGTTGTGCATGTTGTGCACAAATAAGGAAGTTCTCTTAACTTATAACTTATGATATCTAGCAATTTCTTTCTGATTACGATTTTGTTGATATTTATATATGTGTACATGTATGTGAGTATGTATGTCGTTGTCTGACAGGATCATGATTGTTTTATGCTAATGATATATATTATATATATGTATCTATGTATCTATGTCACTATATGACAGGGTTTTCAAGGATCATTCTTATGGAAGAATGGTTTCTTATGCAAGTGAGTAACATGAAGAGGTTCTTGGTCTTATGAAGAATAAAGTGGGAAGAGTAACTCTAACAAATCCATGAGGTCAATATCATTGGACATGAATTGATATTACATGCTTGTATTATGCCTATGTTTATGTTATGGAAAGGTAACGTTCAGGGGTACATGAACGAAGTGAAATTAGTGTGATATGCAACATGCTAGAGTGAGCATGGATAGTGGAAAGACACTAGAAGCAAGGTTGCTTGTGGGGTTAGCGTGTGCTTTATGGATGTGCAGTGTTATTGTTGTGTATATGTTGTGCATGTCGTATATTCAATGATTGTATCTATGGTGATGTGTAATGTTGCATATGTAGTATTGTGTACATATGATGTTGTATTCATGTTGTATATATGATGTTGCATATGTAGTGCCAGGTATAGATGGTGTTATGTACATATTGCATATGTGGTGTTGTGTACATATGGTGTTATGTACATGTTGAATATGCAATGATATGTACATATGGTGTTGTGTGAGTGATGTACATATGGTGCTATGTGCATTTGGTGTTGTGTGCACGTGGTGCTATGTATAGGTTGTGCATGTGGTGTTGTGTGCAGGTAGTATCGTGCAAATGTCGTGCATGTGGTGCTATGTATATATGGTATCGTGTACATGTTGTGCATGTGGTATTGTGTACACATTGTACAATGGTGCGGTGTACATTTGGCATTGTGTACACATTGTGCAGGTGGTGTCGTATACATGTGATGTTGTGCACACATTGTGCAGGTAGTGTGTGTACATGTGGTACTGTGTACATTTTGTGCATATGGTACTGGTATGCATGAGGTATTGTGTGCATGTCGTACATGTTGTGTTGCGGGCATGCGGTACTATGTATGTGCACGGTGTAGTCGTGGTATTGTGACATGTATTCATCGTGTTGTACTATGTATATGTATATGTATTGGGTTGTGTTGTACACTGGGTGCGGGTGTATATATTGTGCAGTGTTGCATGCCTTGTGTGGATGTACATGTTGAACATTGTGTTTGGGTGCTTTCCTGTGTGGACCCCGATCCGGTATGTGTACAGAAAGAACAAAGGTAGAAGTAAGGACCGATGAAGGATAAGTATCGATATTTTATTATGCATGTGATCTGTGATTCTGACTTATGATGGTTACATGTGATTTATGATTATGGTTTATGATGATTGCATGTGATTTGTGATTTTGATATATGATGGTTGCATTTTGAGCTAACTAGATATGATATGTTTATACATGATGATTTGATGAAGCAATTAGTTTGACTTGTGTGATAGGAAGTAAATAGGATTGCAAGTGTATCTTATTGATGAGCTACCAATGAGGTATGATTTTAATTTATTTCAATTTATTTTGAATCTAATGGAAATTATGTGCTTGGTACAAGACGTATGGAAATGCCCAGTTGGGTGGTTGAAACCTATTTCAAGAACTAGCAACGTCAACAAAAGGAATTGAAACAGGTAGCAGATACTATTGGTAAAGCACTTCAGGAGCAGGGCCATTATGGGGCACTGGTGCCCAATAGTGTCCATTGATTACCGTGAGAATGTTATGACTGGTATGATGGTTTTGAGGCAGGTATATGCCTTGTTTGTTCGAACTTCCTATGCGAGGAATAATTTCCAAGGGATGGAATACCCGGGATGGGGGTGCCAGCGAAACTTGGAAGGTGAGTGAATGCATGGAAGGGGTGACCGGATTGCCCGAGGGACTGTGTCGCAGAGAAGGGAAGGCCGGGATAGATTTGCTTTGGTCATTAACACTGTCAGATGGAATCAAATGCACATTGGGAGTGTGCCCTAGAACAATGAGCAGGTAACTGTTCACTGAGTGGACAAGTGGCACCAGATTGTAGTGCTGGACATTGGATGCAAATTTGAATTTGACAATGGATTCTGGAATTCCTGTGAAGGAGGTGAATCCTGGTACTTCTTTGAGGATGGAGGTGTGAGCCTCTCAATTCCCTTGTTATTGATACAGGCATCATATCCTTCTATTTGTTGTTTGAGAAAATGTGTATATATGTATATTATTGTAAATACTGTATCAAGTTAGTTTATAAAGCTCCACAAACAATATGGTTATTTTCTATTTGAAGCAAATGTGCATAAGTATATGTGGTTGTGATTGTAAATACCGTAATGAGTTCTGTTATAAAGCTCCAGTAAACGATATGATTATCATGTTTTAGCAGGTTATTCATTGTAAATACTACAACGAGCTGTGTTATAAAGTTCCATAGGCAGTATCTTTTGTTTTCAACAGTTTTCTAGTTTGTAGGTGTCATTGAACACCGAGGACGATGTTCCCCCAAGGGGGAGGGTTACGTAACAACCTCGGTAAAAATACACACACATTATTTTCATAAATAAAATGCCAACTAATGTCTCATGCCTTTCCAAAGCCTTTGACTTTTCCTTTGCCTTTACCAATTTCCTTAGCCATAATAATTGAAATGAACACCCACTAGGATGTTTTTCCCACCATTCAGCTTGGAATACATGTCCCATGTCCCATGTCCATGGTGATGGGACATGTATTCCAAGCTGAATGGTGGGAAAAACATCCTACTGGGTGTTCATTTCAATTATTATGGCTAAGGAAATTGGTAAAGGCAAAGGAAAAGTCAAAGGCTTTGGAAAGGCATGAGACATTAGTTGGCATTTTATTTATGAAAATAATGGAAATTAGGAGAAAAGGAAGGTGAAAGGTCACAGGTTGCATGTGAGGAGGAAAATGAAGGAAAATAATGAAAAATTAAGAATTTAGAGGCCTCATTAATAAAAAAAGCTTATGAAGATCAGTGGGCAAGGCTTGGTCAGTTCAGTTTTGGATTTCTCATTATTCTCTCTCTCTCTCTCTCTCTCTCTCTCTCTCTCACACACATACTCTTGAGCACTTAGTGTATTCTTGGATCACTCTTGTAGAGTGTGGCATACTTGGAAATTTGGATCAAGAAAGCAAAGGAAAAGAAGGAAAGTGGAAGAGGACATCACGATCAACATCTATAACAGGTTCTGAGTGCAGGTACCGAGTTTCACGTATGTTTTCCTCACTATTTTTGGCATGCATGGGTATGCATGTGGATTTTCCTAGCCTTTCCATTTCCTAGATATCCATGTTGATTGTGGGTTTATTTCCATTGATTGTTTTATGGTTGGTTCTCATGATTCCTTTAGCTGTTGGGCTGAGTTATTAGTTCCTAGAATCCTTGGTTGGACAAATGCTCTGAAAGCCCGACGAACAACTGTGGGTTGAGTTACTAGTCCTGTAAGACTTGGTTGGACAAACACTCTAGAAGCCCTAGGTGGGTTGAGTTAGTAGTCTTGGAAGCCTTAGTTGGAAAAACGCTCTGGAAGCCCTGTAACAGTTGGGGTTGGATCAAACACTATGGAGCCCTGAAGCAACTTTGATAGAGACCAATCCGTAATGGTTAGTGATATCCGATTGAGAGGTGGAATCAACGGTTTGGGGTTGAGACAGTGTGGTATTTGGATCCATGTTTTGGTGTGGATTGACATGTTTTATAATGTCCCACAATCATGCTTGGAATATGGCATGGGGGTGACTAGATAAAGTGAGATTTGGCTCAGCCATGTCTATGGTCGGGTGGAACGTGGAAGTGCCATTCCGAGTTGGTTTTTACGTTCATTAATGAAAGGTTCATTGCCTTGGCATTTGATTTGTATATGAACTGGTCTATATATGGATTCTATTGGTGATGTATCCATGGTACTTCTGTAAGTATTACGATGGTTATAAGCATGTATTGTGATAGTGATGAGGTATGGCTCTCTCCATGTTTTTACTTGTAAATGAATACACAATGTATATATCATTAAATTGATTAAATGATATCTTATAATGTAGGGGAGAAATGGTTCTTAGCCGTTCTTAGATAAGAAAGAGACCCCTTTGTTTAAATACGTTGTTTATACCTATAGATGCTATATTTGTGACATGTTTGATGAAATTCCCGTCATAGCTGGGTGGGGTCGGATAAGTTCCTGATGATGTGATTTCTTCCATATGTTTGTTTCAATGTTATTTAACCTCTCCTAATGTTAAAGAAAGTTATGGACATTGACCTGGGCTCAAGGGCTGAAAATGTGGTACAAATCCATGAGCTATAGGCGGAAAATTTGTTGTTTGGGCCTGAGCCGCTACCTTTCCAAGGCTAGCCCACACCTCTAGGGTCTATAGCCACTCCCTTGCCCTTACAAGCCCGCGTTTCAGCCTCAAAGGGGTTAAAAATCAACCCCCTTAGGGAATAGGGGCCGGGGAGGTTGGGTTACCCCCTGGGGATGTCAATGATGCAATGTAAGGTGTGTTTTTGGTGTTTCCTTCGGTTCGACTTCCTTAAGGTCATATAGGAGGTTGAATCTTATATTAGTAGCCTTTGTTCACATGTTTACCCCGGTTGGTTGGTTACTTGAGTAGATGTGGGTAAAGGGTGTTACATGTTTAGGGATAGACATAGAGGGTTATGGGTGCGGAAAGGCCTAGAGAAGAGTCTGCAGCTGAGTGTGCAAACAAACTGTAACTTAGTGCATAGGTTGAGAACTAGTTGTATTCAAAGATTCATCAGAATAAGAAACAATTTTGTGGACAATATTGTGGTGTTCTTGTCTGATTGATGTGTACATTGTTTATTATTACAGTTGCATCTTACATTATTATATTATTACAGTTGCATTTTACTTCAACGTAATAATAGATTATGGGCTTATATGGCATGTTTATGTGATTAATTGAATGTGGCGAAGTGATTTATAAGTTGTGAATATAAGATAATATAATAATACCACATCTCCCAATCCCTCAAGGCTGCATAAACCTGGTTCTGCATCCACCCATAGTCACTTCAGGTGAGACTTCGATATGCTTACAAGTCGTTGCTAAAAGGGTCGGTGATCAGGGGTTTTGTTGGTGCACAGTATAAATCGAACCCGGGTTAGCCCAAATCAAGCCAACAAATGGTTCAATTGCCGGGACTGAGATCTGTTTGAGAGATATGTGGATGTGGCACCTGTCGAAGAAGGAGATTCAAGATTGGATAAACTTGAAAGAGCGAGAGTTTGCAGATCAAGAAAACATAAATCCTCGTCTAACATCTAAAGCTTGGCTACAAAAGTAAATTTTTACAGATCAATACGATATTTTCTTCGCTTCTTTTTCTATTGAGTTGTATGAGTGAACATCGAGGTTGACCAAAATAAATAATTGTTTTAAGGGTGGGGAACCTACGGTATGGACTCCTGAAATGATACAACGACTCAAGAGCACTGACAATAGGATTTCAAGGGTTGTTGATTTCTGGACTAATAGCATCTTGGGAGGATTTATTACTGAGTTCGTAGTAGACTCGACTATGTCCTGCATCGAAGCGGAATGACAATTCTTTAGAGGACCGCGAGGTAAGTATTTAAAATATCTAAAAATTTGGATTAAGGTGCTTCTATGTGAAAAGGGAGTTTTACGGATGCAATCAGATTGCTAATTTATTTATGTTTTGAAGAAGATAAAATAAATCTGAGCAAGAGACCGACGCAACATGAAGTGGAAAGAAATATAGAGTACATACCAGAAATAGATCTTTGGGACAAGACCCAAAGACCTTTGTAGAGACTGGTTATAGTACTCATTTGAGTGGATTTGAAAGTGAAAGAGAAGAAAGCCACCCTGATAACCCCCAGGTAACTTCACAGTATTCTTCCTCCCAGCCTAAGAGTTCGCACAAGCCAAAATCCAGTAATAGCCAGGGTGTTTGTGGTTTTCCCACTCCCCTACCCCTCCTACCCCTCCTCCCCCTCCCTCTCGCCCTGACCCCCCAAGAAGAGGTATGGCTGATGATATTAAGCTACCTATTTTCAAAGCAACTGGATTGGAAGATCCAGAGCAGTTTTGGTTTTTATGCGAAGCAGTATGGACATCGAAGCAGATCAACGATGAGAATATAAAGAAAGCGCATCTCATTACGATGTTGGGAGATAGAGAATTGACATGTTATATGTAGTATTCCAATAACGAGAACAAAACATTTGCAGATATTAAAGCAAAACTGGTAAGAGATTTCAAGAAGCTGAAGTCTGCGTCACAATGACTCATTGATTTGAAAGAGATCAAATAGAAGCCTACTAAATACATTTAGGAGTTTGATCAGAGATTTAAGTTGTTATTGGATCAAGTCAGCTTCAACATAGCTCCGCAACAACATCAAGAATGGTTTATAGTTACATTGCTATCGCATATCATATTTCCATTGATGCAACAAAAGATAGGAAGTCAAGCCGAACCTATAGAAATTACGATGAAATTGGAAGCTTCGCCTATAGGAGATACTAATGCAGGCATGAAATAGACTCAGAATCAACTAGTGAACCTAACCCTATAGATACAAGACATCAAGAAAAGCAAGGAAGTTAGAGAAGAAGTGTGGCGTACAAAGTGTAGATCGGAGGGCCATTCTAAGGAGAAATGCCCTATCTTCAGGGATTACATGTATGGTTGAGCACCAAATCACTTGAATGTAGGATCTAACCTGTATGTAAGTCTAGATTCCAACATCATTTATAAATATGTCAATCCAAGCAATCCTCCATGACAATGAAAAATCATAACCAAGGAACCACATGCATACACCATGCATGCAAAAACTAGTGAGGATAACATATAAGCAACTCGGTACCTGCAATCAAAACCTGTTGTAGATGCTGATCTCGATGTCCTCTTGTGCTTTCCTGCTCTTCCTTTTCCTTTTTACTCCAAATTACCAAGTATGCCACACCCTCCAAGAGTACTCCAAGAAAACTCTAAGTATCTAAGAGTATCAGAGAGTGAGAGAGAATAGAATGAGAGCCACAAGTGTGAGAAAAATCTTATCAACTGATCCTCATAAGCATTTTTATCAATGAGGCCTCTATTTTCTTCAATTTCCATTATTTCCCTCCTCACATGCAACCTGTGACCTTTCACCTCCTTTTTCTCCTATTTTCCATTATTTTCATAAATTAAATGCAAATTAATGCCTCATGCCTTTCCAAAGCCTTTTCCATTGCCTTTGCCAATTTCCTTTAGCCATAATAACCAAAATGAACACCCTCTAGGATGTTTTACACAACGTTCAACTTGGAATATGTATCCCATGACCTTGGTCTTATATTTTTTACATGGATTTTTAACTAGGGTTGTTACAGGTCCTTTAGAATCTAGAGTTTTTGACCCACCAGTAGCTATCATTCCACTTATACATTCCAAACTGAGGTTTGATGGCAGGATGGGGAAAATACAAACACAGTCGAAGCTGGTTGTCACCTTTATGAAAACACCAGCTATTCTTCTTTTACTTTCATGGAAGGCTTACATCAGGCTTCTAAATGAGGCGAGATTTGAGCCTTTATTAGAGACCTCAAATTGTCCGGAAATAAGATAATTTGTACATTGTTTATCTAAAGTGATTCAAAACTGGTAATAAGAAGAATCCAAGGGAAATTAATAATCTATCATGAAGGAATCAAAACCCTTTTAATTCTAATATTAGGCACCTATAGCATGACAGGAATACTAAAGACAACGCCAATGATGAAGTAGGAATTTCCCTGGATCCAAAGGATCAAGTTATCAAGGAGGCATGACGGGTTTGGAAATTAATATAACATATTTGCTTATAGTCTGGATTCTGATTTATTGGGTTTGGTTCTATTGATCCATTAATGCACCCTTTTTTTTGTATCATATCAAGTTCTAATGAGTATATTCCTATAAAATACTAGATCTTTTGTTCAATTATCCATGCACCCAATATCTAAAGAATCCCCCACAATTCTACAGTTGTATATCAACATGGTATTAACTAGGTAACCAGGATCAAGGCAAAAATATATAGAGGACATAACTGGACTTGTGATTGTTAACTATGTTTGAGCAGGTATTCCCTAAGCGAATGATAGTTGGTAAAGAGACTTGATGCAATTTGTTAGTACTCTGTGATTTTCCTAGGCTGAGGAGGAAAACGACAAAGGTAACCACAAACCACTTTAGGCCAGAATCTAGCCCTTCTAGCCTGGAGAGGGCTCTCTCACTTAGTTTACTCAACAAAAATATATTAGGCTAGGTAGGAAGCTCAAAAATGGTTTTGATTTTCTGGATCTGTTGATGAGAAAAGGAGGAAAACCATTGGGCATGGAGTCATGATCAAAATCTGATTTCTGTCCAGTGAAATGATGGGAAATTAGAGGGTTTCTCCACAGGAGTGAGGTAGGTAGCTTTTGTGGTGGTTTTAGATGAAATTGTGGTGGACGGTGAAGGAATAATAAGTGAATAAAAATCACATTAGAGCATCAGAACTAGATGAATTCTAAAATGTTGTACTAAAGCAGAAAACATGAATAACTTGGAAAAATAATCAGAGCATCATTAGGGATGAATTTTGAAATAATCATCTAGTTTTTTCCAAGAAAGAAAGATGTACATTAAAGGGATAAGATAACTCACAAATCATAGGATGCACAAGCCACCAAAATTTTAACCCAAGAATCCTTGCAAATCACGAGCTATTCCATTCATTTACTGGCAAAAAATCTTCAAATTACAGTGCACAAAGAGTCTTCTCTCTAAACTCAACCAGCAGAACCCTGTCTACATTCAAAATCATGCCTTATATACAAAATATTTTTTCTATATCAAAGGAGGTCGAAACCCACCTATTCCCCAATAGATGGAACTGATTTCATGAAGATAGGAAAGAAAAAATCACTATTCTGGAAACTCGGAAAGTATCTTTGACTATTACTTATAATCTTACCTACACACATAATACATCGAAATTGTACAAGATATCATTAGTGAAGTTTTTACATGATAGAATATAAATAATGACATGATAAAATCCTTCCTTTTCCAACGCTGGGGTAAAAGAAATTGTCCAAAAAGCTGACTATATCTGTGTGCAACACCTATGCACATCAAAAGAGTGTTT
Organism: Pinus albicaulis; assembly: GCA_034641835.2. Lineage (NCBI taxonomy): Eukaryota > Viridiplantae > Streptophyta > Pinopsida > Pinales > Pinaceae > Pinus > Pinus albicaulis. Next base: position 712,101,338 of record CM076575.1, on the reverse strand, counting down.
TTTCTTTGACTGCATGGATAGCTACACATTTGTTAAAAACTGCTGGTCGATGAGTTGCTGACTATTATGAAGGTGTCCATGCCATGTAAACATTAAAAACCTGCCAAAAATGCCTCTCTCAAGAAACCATAATATCGCTGCTCGCCCTGTGTGTAACATCTATGGGTAGCAACTGTCAACTTGTATTCTCACTTGATTTCTCTTCTTCAACTGCCTCAACCAACAAATATAACTTACCTCTATTCCTCTTTCTTCCATATTATCTAACTTCACTAAACCTTTTCTTCATCAACATAAGCCTTCTTTTCAGAACTAGGTTTTTCACATACATGTCCTTCACTTGCCTATGCAGAGGCAAAACCCATTTTAACTAGTGTTTTTCTCTTTGAAGAGCAGGAAAAGAAGCTTCCACCTCTTTAAACAAGGCCATATTATCACTATGGTATTTCTCTTTAAGCTGATCCACTTTGTGTTGTACACATTCAAGTTGCTCTAGTAGCTTCTCATATTCCTTTTATTCATAAAAAACCACAGGATGAACAATCTCCTTTTCCTGTTCCTGTACCTTAGCAATAGATATAGTCTTAGGTATCCTTGAATACTGAGTTTGCTCTTTCATATTCTCAACATCAATCACCACTTTACCCTTACCTTTGGAATCATATGTCACTGTTTCTTGAGACACTTTAGGTCTAAGCTGCCTATTTTCTTGTTGCAAATAAGCCTGGTCGCATATGTCTTATCTAATTGATCCTTTAATTCCATACTTTGCTGGTCCTTTTCATGTCGCTGCTCGAGCTCAAAAATTTCATCTCGGGCCTCCTTTAATTTCTTCTTCATTCTCATGAAAGTTATCTTCCCTTCATCCACCTTCTCCTCTTGCATTGTCTTCCCTTCTTGGATTTGTAGTTTTGTGGATGAGGATCTTGTAACCGTGGCTGCTGGTATTTCTACCTTCCTAACCTCTTCCTTGATAACCTTTCTTTTTCCCTTTTTTTTTGTTATTTTTTTGGTAAATCAACTGTTTTTATTAAAAGGAAGATAATGTACATAGAATTACAAAAAATGCCATGCCAGTATCAGTACAAAAAAAGGACCCTATTAACCAGGCATGCCAAAAGACTGCAGCACAAAGCCCAAACTGAGCACTTTGTTTCACCTTCGAAGGCTTAGACAACCCCTGTTGCAATCTACAAAACTTGGTCCTCCTCCCAGGAAGGAAACCTATGACGACTGGCCATCCCCAAAAAGAGGCCATAGAAAGAAAAATAGGAAACCAACAACACATTTAAAGACAAAGGGTACAAACATGAAATTAATCTTTGCTCCCCACGACCGCATCCTCTTTGCCAGCAGCTGAGCTCGGACCCGTAGTTTTCCCCTGGCCTGGCGCAGTCCGGGGTTTGAACCAGCAGATCACGGTGGTCTTGTTGTTCTCATCAGGCATTTTGATAGAAATATTCACCACATACTTTAGGTAGTTCTCAAAGAGATGCACAAAACCTTCAAGTCGCTGGGACTGTGCTTTCATTTCCTCTACCAAGGACTTCAGGGTCACTTCCAAATTTTCCAGCCGGGCCGAATTTCTAGCCGACCTTAAGGTACCCGCCTGGAAAGCCGCTCGGTTCGAAGCCTCATGCATGTTCATCGATTTAGCCAACAGGGTTTTCATATGCCAGGCCATAGCCTGGGTACGCAAGAATTGTGTGGACCTGGTGGCGGGGGTACCAGGGTCGGTAATCCAATCGACCTCCTCTTGAATTGCCTTATCATTTACAGTTTCTCTAACTTTGGCCACTTTGGCCTGCAATGACTCCATGGTTTGCTTGCCTTTGCGAGAGACAGATCTGTTGAAGCCGTCCTCTGCCTCCCAAACCTCAGAGACAGCCTTAGAGCTGCGTAGGTGACGTTTCGTCATCTTATGCCCCCACTTCTTCTCACCAGGCATACTAAAGGGAGTAAAAAAATAGAGAAACTCGAGATCGAGAGGCAATACTTTCAGCAAAATTTTGATGCTCGCACCGTTACGACCCTACCTAGTATTTATAATGTGGATGCAGTTATTTCGAAACCTAGATTGAGTCATCCATCTTGTGCAATCATTCCTCCTTTCAATCTGATTGTTCATCAGGTGGAGGAGATCTCCCAACCCTGTGTGATCCCCCTTGGAAGGATTGCCACACACTCTTATTATATCTATTTTCCACATCGTAGGATTATAGGTCATGGTGTACCCGGCCTGATCCCTGCTATAAATCTCCAAACATATCCCACGCTTCCCACAGGATAGAGGGCACTGATAACATTGCATCGGCTGAAAGGATCTGGGGAACCGCACACAACCTTAATGAACAATTTCGTGAGAACTGTCCTCGCCATTTGACGATCCAGTCAGATACTTGATGGTAGTCTGTTTGTAGTCCTTCCACAAGTTTCAAGTGTCACATCTTGCCATCGAGCATCTAGAACGACCTCAGGGTTTTCCACCGCATGATTAGCCAAAATATCCGCCATTGAGTTTGTTGAGCGTCGGACAACTTGAAACACAATACCCTTTAGCATAGAAATGTGGACCAAGATAAGTGTCATGGCTTGCGAGAGGCACCAATGTTTGGTGACCTTACTTGGCTTTGTCCCATTCTGCAAATGTTTCGCAACATTAATCGCTAGCATAGAGTCCCCTTCAACAATGGCGTTTCCGCTTTTCAAACAGACCAGAATCCTAAGACCTTGTTCTAGCGCAACAAATTTCACTTCGTTATTAGTTTCTTCGCCCAACGAGCTTCTATAGATATGCAGGATCACACATTTGTCATCTCTAATAACCCCTCCAAACCCTGCCAAAACCGGATTTCCTCTCGAAGCACCGTCAAAGTTCAGCTTACAGTAACCGGGGAAAGGGAGCTGCCAATTTTGAAGGGAGGGAAGAGGCGCTGGAGGGCGAGCAGACAGACCTTGACCACTAGCACTGTTAAGCCCGAACAGAGCCAGAATGCACTATTCTCCCACTGTAGGCCTGTCATTCTGATCCCCTTTAATCTAGATAAGAGCCGTTTCTCTCATATTTTTCATGATCTCAATTTTGATTTGGTCAATTTGGTGTCCCTCATCCTGGAAGATACACCTGTTTCTTTCCTTCCAAACTGATCACACGAGGAACCCAGGGCCGAGACGCCATAAGAGGTTAACAGTTTCGTGTTCAGCAAACTTATTCCTCCACCTAGCGATAGTGTCTTGGATGGAATTTCTGCTTCTATCTGATTGCCGAAAAATATTCGACATCCAATCCCATAAATTTGCGGCCTAGTTACAAGAATTAAGGAGGTGATTCATCGTTTCCTCCTCTGCATCACATAGACAACATCGTGACGACCCTATGAACCCTTTTCTAATCAGATTCTCCCAGGTGAGGATTTTCCTATTCATTAGGAGCCAAAGGAAATTTTTAATCTTGGGCCAATATATGGAATCCCAGACATTGTCGTGCCAATGAAAATTTTCTTCTAAATCCTTGTTTTCTAGGTAGGCTCTCACCTCTTTGAGGTTAAAAGCCTCTCCCTCCGTTCCACCCCACTGGAGCTGATCGGCCTCTGCCGATCTTCGCACCTTTCTGTTCTCCACCCTTGTACGCAGAGAGGTCAACTGGTTCAGGACCCTTTCATCTTGGGAGGGAAGGTCCAGAGCCCAATGTCGCCACTGGGGGGCCAAGAGATCGTTGGTCCAATAGTGATAAACCTTCAATCTGCCCAACCTTTGAAAACTTTGTTGCGTAAGTTGATACTCGGGACAACCCAACTTGGGAAGTTGTTTCCAGGCATCTTCCCAGAAGAATTCCGTTTGGCCATTCCATATTTCCCAAAAACAATGTTCCTGGATGATGTGTTTATTTACCCAAGCTAAGTTCCAAATAGGGGATCCTGTGATCTCCCCTGTCAATCTGACTAAATCGGGAGGCACCAATCCTCTCCGTATTTGGCCTTCTATAGCACTGCCCATGGGGCATTGGGTTCCTTAAGCCATCTCCACCAGAACTTGGCCCCACACGCTTTATTCACAGTTGTAGGGTCTTGAAGACCCAAACCTACCAGTATCTTAGGTTTATAGATCTTCCTCCAAGCCACCAGGGCCCACTTCTTATTTTCATCTTTTCTTGACCAAAGGAACTTCCATTGGATGTCTCTAATTTTCTGGATCACCCCCTTAGGCGCTGGAAAAATGGAGAGCATATAGTGCGGGATAGCTTGCAGCATTGCCTTTGTCATGACCAACCAACCAGCGAAATTCAGAGCCCTATTCGTCCAGTAGTTTCCACGTTCTATCAGGGAAGAAAGTAGTTTTTCCCAGTGAATCTTCTGCCATGGTTTATCCGTTAAGGGAATCCCCAAGTATTTATACGGGAGGATTTTCCTTTGAAAGCCAAGAATGGCTGTGAGTTTCCTCTGAATGGCTACATGCGTATTGAAGAAAATATCATCGATTTTTCTAAATTTAAGTCCATACCTAAAGCTTGAATGAAGAGGTCTAGAATAGCCTTGAATCCCCGGGCCTCTCGAACAGTAGGAATCCTATGGAGCATCATATCATCAAAAAATTGCTGATGGGTAGTCGCAGGGCTTGTTTGAAGAGGTTTAAGGTCGACAATGTCCTCTTTTGCCTTAGCTGTTTTGATGATGCAGCTTAACCCTTCCATAAGAATGACAAAAAGAAAAGGAGAGATCGGATCTCCTTGTCTGATCTCCCTTGAGGGAGTGAAGGGGTTAACAGGGGCCCCATTAACCAAGATCGAAAAACTCGAGGACTTCACCAAAGCCATCACCCAATTAATCCATCGTTGGCCAAACCCAAACGCTTCCAACACCGCCTCCATATATCTCCAACTAACTTTATCATAGGCTTTCGACAGATCAAGCTGGATTATCATACCTGCTTTTTTCTTGGACTGTAAAGAGTGAATCATCTCATGCGCCAAAAGGATGTTATCCATTATCTTTCTACCTTCAACAAATCCGAATTTCTCCTCAGAGATAATTAATAGAAGGATAGTATTTAATTTGTTAGCCATCACCTTAGAAATTATTTTATAAAGAACATTGCACAGGGCTATAGGGAAGAATTTCGCCAGATTGTAGGCCTCCACTTACTTAGGAATCAGGGCAATAAAAGTATAATTCAAGTATTTCAAGATAGCAGAGGTTTTACGGGAATCTTCCACTACCTCCCAAATATCCTTCTGCACCGTGTCCCAACAAGCTTTGAAAAAATCAATGGTAAAGCCGTCTGGGCTGGGCGACGCATCTCTTGAACTTCTTCTTGCACTTCTACCAAGGAGATGGGGCGGTCCAGATTTTTGTTGTGATCCTCGGTTAGGATCCTAGGTATGGAAGTAGCCACTTCCCGAATGGCCTGTTTCCTATCTATATTTGGTTCCTTGGCAATGTGAGAAAAGTGGTTCACCAGGAGGTTAGATATATCCTTATGGGATTCAAAAGAAATCCCTTGCTCATCTTTTAATCTAATGATCTTATTAGTCCATCTATAGTCTATAGCTAACATGTGGAAAAATTTAGTGTTCTTCTCTCCTTCCTTTAGCCACTGGACCCGGGATTTCTGTCTCCATAAGATCTCCTCCTGCTGACATCTTTGGTCCCATTTCCTCATGAGATATTGCTCCATACATTTGGAGTCCTGAGAAATTTCCTCATGTATCCATTCCTTATGCGGTCGTTCCATTTTTTCCTCCAAGGCTAGCTTCTCCTCGAAGATATTTCCAAACACTTCGTGATTCCTGGTTTTGATTCGGGCTTTGATATGTTTCAACCTTGCTTGAAGTCGGAACATCTTCGTGCCTCTGATCATCATGGGCTCCTGCCACCGTTGTTTAATTTTCTATTTGAAGTCAGGATGGTCCAGCCATATTTTTTCTAACCTGAAAGGGCGATTTTTGGGAGAGGCCAAAATTGCGGCATCCAAACTGATAGGCCAGTGGTCAGAACTACCACTTGGGATAAAATCCGTCTCCACTATTACTCCTTCCAAAATGATGTCTTCTGTTAAGAGGAAGCGGTTGAGTCTAGAGGCAATTTGTCTTTCCCCTCCCCTCTTGTTATTCCAGGTGAACAGGCCGCTCCTTGGAAGGATATCAACTAGCCTGGCAGTCCTTATGAAGTCTCTGAGGGCCTCCACATCCTGATTTAGCTTCCTCAGCCCGCCTTTCTTTTCCCCTAGAGAGGTGATCATCTTAAAATCACCCCCATAGATCCCTTTAGCACTTGTGTGCCTATGCTGCAATTGGGAAAGGTGATCCAATAGTTTCAACTTATCTTCCAGTCTTTGAGGCCCGTAGACATTGGTACAGAGGTATGTTCCTAGTTTTCCGATAATTTGCATCTCCAGAGACACATAAGATCTTGTTGCCTATGCATTGACTAAGTGAAATGACTGAGGGTTCCAAAAAGTTTCCAGTCCTCCTTCATTTACATTACCTTCAACTTCTAGATATCCCATTCTCTTACCAATTTTCCTACTTACTTCCTGTATCTTTTTACTTGAGCATTTTGTTTCTTGTAGAAAGATCATATCTAGGTTTCCTTTTTTGACTTTCTTCTTCATAATTCATTGTTTCCTTAGGCTATTTATCCCCCTTGCATTCCAAGATAAGATATTCATGATAAACATAAGGAGTTAAGAGGAGGAAGTAAAAGCCTCAAGGGCTTTCATCTTACTTGAGTTAAGAAGCATTTGGCCTAGTTCTTGGAGAGCTTCGTTGTTTGATCGTCTCCCTCTTTTGCGCCGAGGTTTGGCCTTTAGGTTAATTTGATGCAGTCCTTGGAATTTGATTCCCAGACCTTTGGTCACGCCATGCCCTCTTTTCTGGCTCTTGGACTCTACCTCTTGTTGAGCCAGGAATAAAAAATTAACCCTGTCCATTTCCTCTGCTGGGATGTGTTCCATACCTATTTCCTTCCATTGTTCCACCATAGTGACCAGTTCCATGCCTTCTCTATCTAGGATGTCCCTTAGATCTAGATCCTTTGTGCCGGCTTCACTGATTGACATCTGTGCATCCCCTTCTACATTGCAAGCATGTTCTATTCCTTCAGGGGTCTCTTCCATAATTTTCACTCCAGGGCTGAGGTTCTCCTGTTGGGGAGCTCCCATTATATCTAGTTGGGAGTACAACAGATTAAAGTCTTCCTATGTACCATTTTTCCCCCCCAGGGCTGCAAAGGCATTGCTATTCCCTTTATTGGGTGTCCCTGTTTTAGGGTGGTACCTTCTGTTAGCTCTTTGTCTCCCGTTTGGACAGGTAAAACCTTCCTGGTCTTTCAACATTCCTTCCTTACTATTTTCTATTTGTTTATTAGAAGGGAATTCCCAGAAAAGGTGTCCATGTTCATGGCATCTACGACAACAAAAGGGGATATGCTCATAGTCGATGGCCTGAAAGAAAACTTCATCTCGAAATTCCAGCCACAATCCTTCATGCAGTGCTCCTGAAATATCCATTTCAACTCATATTCTTGCACAGGAGGTATACCTCTTCTGCAAGGTGGCCTTCAAAGCTTGGAAAAATTTCCCCAGTTTGTTACCGATCTGTTCAAGCATCGAGGTCCTCCAATAGTCGATGGGGAGTGAGAAGAGATGAATCCATACCAACACATGGGTAAAATTTTCCTGTTCTGGGGCAAAGTTAGGTTTCCAAGGTCTCATGTATAGACCTGCCGAAGCATAAAAATAGGGGCCTCCATAAAAAATACGGTCCCTGTCTTCCAGGTTGGCAAAAATCACTGTAAAAAGCCCCTTTTCTCCTAGGTGGAGTTAGACATCTCCTCTGGGTTTCCATTGTTGCTTTATCCATTGGCATAGGGATTTTTCTGTCATCTAAAAACCCATAAATTTACAGATCAATGCGTAGATAGACATGTGATCCCTGTACTCCTGCATTTCTGGATCTGTAATGATGACCCGAAGAGTTTCCGAGGTTTTTGGTTTACATTGCCCATTTTCCACCGGCTTGTTGCCGCTCGTGCCGGATCTCGATGGAATAGAGCCAACCTGGGGTTGGGCTTGATTGTCGACTGTAGCCTTTGTCCCTTATGCTGTCATAGGATATTCCTTCTCGGGGGAAGGTTTCTCCTTGTCGTCTCCTTTCGTTATTTTGATTCCACCTGTCGGCCTTTGACTCTGCACCTCCTTGAAGACCTCGCTATCCTTCTTCTTCTAGTCAGTTGCATCCTTGCCGGCAGCATCATAACCCGTAATATGCACTCCTTTGCTAGGGCCTTTACCCTTGTCCAACACCATTTTTTAATATGATGGGGCCCCATTGGCCCCCTCACATCTCATATGATTGGCCAGTACTGAACCGCGTCTAAGGAGCTCAGCAAGATGGGCCTTGCCGTCTGCCAGAGCTTGCTACAGCGTTCAGACGGACCTTGAATCCCTTCGACTTGCAACCCCCAAACCCTAGTTTCTTCCAGGAGCAGTAACCTTCGTTTTCTTGTAAATTTACAACATGAAAAAGAACCTAGGAAGTGGCTTCCTTAGTTGCAAGTGACTTCAATATTTAATTCTGAGATAAGTCATGACTTTTCAAAACATGCAATAAAGCAAGTAGCTTCCCTCATACTAAGGATCTGGTTGACCTTTTTTCCCTTCAATTTGACAACATTTAGTGTGGCTTTAATCATAGGCATGTCTTCACTAGATTGAGTTGTTTTTTGTAGGATAGTATTCTTTAGTTGCCTAATTTCTTGTTGCAGCTGAGCTGTAACTAAGTGTGATTCTCTTAACTGCTTCTCTAACTCCTTGACTTGCTTATCTTTCTCATCCATAGAACTTGTTTGTGCTTGAATTTCCTTAGTATCAACAAGTTCTTCAATTGAATTCTCCAATGGTAACCTTTTAGCAGTTTCCTTTGTGAGTGGCTTTCTTGGCACTCGAATCTCCACTGCCTCTAGTGAGAATTATAGTTTTATGCCCTTCCTCTTTGGTGATTTCTCAACTATAGATGAAATTTTTTTCTTGACAAAATTCTTTAGGGGTGAAGAAGTGGTCTTAGTGGTGGATGAAGGAATATCCCTGTAGCTTGATGGACTTCCAACAGATTGCACTGTAAACTTAGATGAGGTTAGAAAATACTGCCATACATGTCTCCTTTTCTACAAATCTTCTAATACCAATAATTTTATTAGTGAATAATGAAGTAAAATTGAGTCAACCATGCCCTTATCCATTCCTACTCTTTCAACCATCTTGCCTAAACTCCTGAAGAGGTAAAAGGGAAGAATGAGGGTCTTTTTACATGGAAATGCATGAGTTTCCTGAAGTGATATTGATAGACTTGTTGAAGCCTCAAAATTTCGTTGCAACAAAATGGGGGAAAACTACCCGGTCCGGACCTTAGAGAAAGTCCTTTTCTGTTTGGTATACTGGCTCCGACTGGGGATAAAGGGACCAGTTTCCCAATAAGGATAATGAGGGTGTGTTTGTTTATAACATGCAAATGGAAAAATGATTTTAATCTATCATACGCAGTGACTAAATATCTATTCTACTATATACCTGAGAGTATTCATTCTTCAATGCGATCTATAAAGATATCTTTCAAAAATTGGTAATGAATATTATTCAAAAGTTGAAAGAGATGAAGACTATATAAAAAAAATTATTTTGAGAAAATTGTTTAATCAAAACAATTGTGAAATATATATCATATTCGTAAGTTTGATCATATATGAGATAAGTAACCATAAATAAATATCAGTACAAAAGTGCATTTAACATTTACTTATGATAACAACTTTCATATATAATAAAGATAAAACATGGTCGTCAATTCAAGAAGTAAAACTAAATATAATGTGTAGAAATACCATATATACGAGGTTCTACTCATTCAAACTGACAATAGTATTCTTCTCCTCTTCACGTTAAAGCAATTCAATGAGTACAAAAGTGCAACTTCAGTTAAAGAGCTTCAATATCAAAAGAAAATAAACTTTGTTCCATTAATTCATTAAGGCATTCACAAACATACAAAAGTGCATTCTTTTGCAAATGTTTTTTGACAAATTTTTGGATCCTTCTCAAAATGCATGAGAACGGTTTAAATACTAAACTAAATATGTCTAAAATAGATTATTACATAAAAAATTGAGGAGTATTCAAACAACCTTCCTCGTAATGAGTAAACTAAACTACAATCTAGAAATAAAGATAACAATATGCTTAAGTGGGCTGATCTTCTTTTTCTCTTTTGATCTATGAGGTGGAAAATATCTACCATCGGCTTCAGCTCAGCTGGCTGTGTCATCCAAGATCTGACCTGGCCTTCAAACACGACATTTGAAAGTGTTGGAAACAATTTCTTAGTGGAATCAATTAAGGGTTGTAGAGTCAGGCACTGATGATGTGGTTTGATTAGAAAATTCCAGTAATTTTCTTGATCTAACTTAGTTATCTTTTTAATAGCTTCTGCCTGTGTTTCTGTGCTTTCCTTCCACTGTGTTTCCAATATTTTATGCTCTGGGAGAACTTCGACTGTAGATTATTTGATAAGCTCAACATTTAGGAGTTGTCCATTAACAGACTTGATGATCTCATTTGTTAGATTTGTTGCTTTTGATGTTTCCTTCTCTACTTGTCTTAACTGCATTTCCGAGTCTTTAAATAAAATATATTTGTGAAACTTATCAATTTTCGGGAGATTCGATTTCTTTCCTATATCATATTATTGTCATGGGATGAACTCAGAAATTTTCTTTTGAACCTTTTCACATTCCAGCCTCCTGTTCATCACTTGTTGAATCAAAATCTTACTTGTCTCACAATATGAACTCGTCGCTGAGATTTGGTGACAAAAAGTTTCTTGCTGTTGCTTCAATTTTGTATTCCATTCCAGTGTCTCTTTTAGATATTGTTCTGTCTGAGGATGACTTTTCAGTTTATCCATCACTGCCTCTATTTGCATTTCCTTCTCTGAAATCTGTACTTCGTGTTGCAACTTTAATCTTTCAAATTCCTTTTGGAACTTTGACATTTTCATCTAAATTTTCTTATTGGCATTACACTTTTCCTATTCTAGTTGTCTTTCCAATTCTTGAACTTTATCTTCCTTTTGTTTGAGCATAAGTTTCACTTCTTTTCTTTGTCAATTGTAGCAGTTGCATATGCACCAACAAACTGTGACAGTTTAGTAATATGTTATGTAGGATTGCAACAGAGTCTTTCCAGACAACGTCTACTGATTCATTATTGAGAGCAGCCATTGTTTCATCAATTCTTCTTCTTTTCCTCCTCTTGACTACAATTTTGTGACTTGATCTGTAGTAAACATATAGTCGAGGTATTTCCTCAATATTCAAAACAATTTCTTCTGTTGGGTACGCTGCAATGATCTCTTGTTCTGGTACCTGCTGAAGTGGCACTACAGTTTCTACTATATTTTGGGTTTTCTCATGAGTTTGAAAACTTTTCGATCGTTCAGGATTAGGATTTGGTGGTTGTGGTGTCTCCAATGCTTTAGTAAACTTTGTCCATTATGTCTTTAAATCCTGTGCTTGAGGTTTTACTACCTGCTCGGGTGTAGTATGAACTTGTTGAACTTCTTTTGAAGATGACTCATCTCCACAAGCTTCTTCCTCAGTTTGCATATGAATTCCTTTAATTACTTTTTCAATTCTTTTCTTAGGGCTTTCATTTTTGCTTTTAGATTCATTATCAGAATGATCTGAACTCTAAGACTGATATTGTGAATGCTCTGAATCTCGAATTTATTTTTCTTGTGAATCATATTCTGACATATCCTTTGCTTCATATTCTAAATTGATGTTGGGAGTTGGTCTTCTGACATCTTCCATTAGTGACAAGTCCAATGGGACTATTTCTAATCTCTTGTTTCTATATTGATGAAAAGCGTTAAGGTCTACCACACTGAGTTTATTGGATGCAGTTTTTAACACATCTGCAAACTTCTCTACACCAAATAAATCATTGAACATATCTTTTTCATTTTTGAGAGGTCTGAGTTTAAGATTAGTGGTAAAATTATGGACCACATCATCTGGATCATATTGTCTCCCTGACATTAAAGCTAGATTCAATGAAGTAATGTTTGGAATTTCTTTAGCTGCATGACCTATGTCAAAAAAGGCAAAGGTACCACACTGTAATGGGAAAGTAGGCCAGATGGCTTTATTGGAATCTATAAGTTGCTTGGTTATACCGCTTACAAGAGTTTGGTATGCAATTTCTCTTGCCAAAAGTTTATCTGGAGTGTAGTAAGGTAGGACATAAGGCGAAGAAAGACTCCCAAAAACTCTGATATAAGTAAAATTTTCCTTACCAAACCGTCTGGCTACAGGTAAAATATCAACACTGGCTTCTTTGGAAATTCTAGGAACTCTCTCATTAAAAATAATTTTATAAATGGGAAACATAACTCCATGAAAAATCTTGTAGAAATGTAAATGAAATTCAGACTCCCATAAGGCTCTATGATAAATATGAATCGAGTTATGGTCTTGGCTTCTCCACTTCCAACCCATAATAGGAAAAATCGAGCAGAAACATATATCATCCATGATATATGCGCTCATGTAAAATGGAGGAATTGTCCTAGTGGAAAATATTCTATTGGCTATGTAATCCATAATGGTTTTGGCCAACTTATCAGATAAAATGCTTGCCCAGTCCATGATATTGGAATTGACGATTGCGTCAAATAAAGGAACCCACTCAATGGAGTATTTAGTGGTATCAAGTCTAGAAAATAGTATACACATCATTCCTGCTACAAAACAGTAAGGTGATGGAAATTGTGTTATGGGGTACATACCAAGTTTATCCCGCTTTATCTTGCCCTGGTCTTCCTTCCATCCTTTCACCAACTTCATTAGGTCTAAATTATTTCTTGAAAAGATTTCCAAGAAAGCTTTATCATAAATCTTTTGTGGCGAAGGCAAATGATACATTGTTCGCAAATCCTCAGCGGTGAATGAACCCATGTTCTCTAATTTGGAATTCTTGAATGTCTTGTTTGCAATGTTGAGATTATCAATGACCCATCTTACCATATCAGTGTATGGTAAGATCTTAGTCCTTACCGCTATCCTATGGAGAAACTAACATGCAACTTCAAAGTAAGAAGGTTACGCTGAAACTGCCTCATTTGTTGTTACTGTTTTCTTTAGTTGTCTTGGTTGTTCTCCTTCAAATAGATTGTACATGGCTTCCCATAAAGAACTCCCACTGTCCTTAGTACACGTTGTGTCTAAAAATAATGGAGGCATGTTTGTAGTTTTAGAAACAGAAGCTTGGACAACTGATTTGCCTTTCTTTGTCATTCGTGTTGATATTGCTTCCTTAGGTAGTTTCCTGAATTCAAGTAAAACGAATAAATTCAGATTTGAGATGAGGAGAGACAAGGACAAAGAATAGAGTTAAATCAACATAAATCAAAATCTGGCGCTTTTAAATTTAAAACATGCTTCAAGTAAGATATCAATCTTTTGAACCCTGTACCCATTGAATGCCGTTAATAACCTTTAAATCGTTTATCAAATATTTTACACGCCTTACGCAATATGTCTAATCCAACGATCTAAGTCATTAGATATTATAACAAATCGATTGCATAAGGATCATATTTAGGAATTTGGCTTCTGTGATCCATAAATTGTGTATAAAAACTTCAGTAAAAATCACATGTAAGAAATTTTTTTGTCGATGTGTTTCGAACCAGCTAGTGTGGTTCATCATCTTGTCTTGATGATGAACCACACTGGCTGGTTCGATACGCGTCGACAAAAAAATTTCTTACATGTGATTTTTACTGAAATTTTTTATACTGAATAAGGATCAGTTCAAGCACTTGAATAATAAATGCTATATCAAAAATCATAACTTTTAGTAGATACCAATAGTATATGTTTTCATCGTTGGTGAAATGTGAAATGCGATATGCACAAATCACACTTTATTATGGTGAATATAACTTTCCATTTGGTTTATGGTTGCGGAATGCGATATGTGCTTAAAAAAACTCAAAGTATTGCACTTTATCGGATTTATGGATACATTTGTTTTTCATTTATTGTCTCATCGGGGCCGACTCATCGCAATTCCTTTTGAAATGATATAAGTTTGTATTTTAAAGGAGGCACAACGTGATTTATAACTTTAAAGGTTTTCTAAGCTTTTTCAGCGGGGATTTTATATAATTTAAAATGGTTGAAGCGCTTTATCGCAATTCTCATATTCAATATGTGTTTTAACTTTGTTAGCTTGTAAGCTTTGCGATTTGCGCTAAGCACAGTAAAGTCAAAGCGAAAAGAAAAATCCTTTTATTCCTAATGTTTAAAAACTTAACGCTTAAACGAAATAATGTTTCTAAAGTTCTATTTATTTTTTAAAGGGTCCCCATTTATTTTAATAATAAATGGGGGGTGTTGTATAGTACAACAATTGGCGATTCACTTAGGAGAACCAGTTATCTCTGATTAGTTTTTTGAAATTTCTAAAACTTTTCAAAATAAAAATAGTTACATGGATGAATTTCAATATAAATAATATTTCACTAAGCAATAAAAATCTCACTTGATTATAATCCATACGATTTCCTCTTTAAAATGAAAATATGAGTATCTATATTAGTCTTTACAAAGTTCAAAAATATAAAGTAGGTGGCTCGTTCAGATTAGCTTTATAGATATAGACTCATTTATCACAGGTAGAGCCTCTGATACCAGTAGGCAATTTTAGCCTTTGGCAGGGTTACCTTTTACCCAACAATGATTCATTGTCCCATCCAACTACTATTACAATCTTCCAAAAATAAGTTCAATTTTATATACTTTATCTCTTTGGAAACTTTTTTTTTTTTTTGGTAAATATTTTCTATGTATTTTTTATTACTTAAAAGCCATTGTGTTGGCTTGGTCACCAAATATTGACAATGCCATTCACTAGTTGTAACTAAACTGATCAAGTTGGCTCTTGATGAGACCCCTTTCCTTTTGATATAATCTCAAGTCATTACCCTGTTTTGGTAGGCAGTATTGGTAATGCCAGTTTAACTATTTTCCTATGAACATGTTAACGAAGCTCGTGATGAGACTTATTATATTTTAAGCGTTAGCATATTATTTGAACCACTTTGTGAAAATTGAAATTTGTTTCCGGATGGGGTGAATCATTGGTCCTTTTGAGGATTCTGGATATTAATTTTAGAGTTTAAGATTGCTTATCTGTAAAGAGTCTTTACTATGTTAAAGATTCTTTTCTTGACTAATAGTAGAGTAGACATACTTTATAGAAGTGAGAGTTTATCAAAGAATAAATAACTTCAAAGAAATCAAATATTTCAGTGAAACAAAATCTATTTGAGATTCGAAATTTTCAATTGTTTCCTTAACAATTCTTATTTATAGAAGTGATAAATCAAAAATATTCTCTGAGATTTTTATTTGAAAAGACAAAAATAGATACCATTCAACTTTTATTTTCCTAAGAAAAGTAAAGACAATAATATACAGGGAATAAAAGGGGTTACCTCTTATAAAAAATATTTCTTTAAAATTTTCCCATTGACAGGTAAAGAATCTCTTTTGCCTGATAGATCTTGCAATAAAAACGTTGATGGGCCTATTTCTTCTATGATTTGAAATGGTCCAAGCTATAGTATTTGGAATTTGGTATGATTACCTTTTTCTTTGTGTGCCTTATCCCATTTTAGTACTAGATCACCAATTTGAAATGTTTTTAGAGTGACATAAGTTGTATCAAATGAAGCTTTAACTAACTGTTGATGATGTGCATGAGTAACTTTAGATTTTTCTCTTTCTTCTTCGAGTTTATGAATTTGGAATTGTCTTACTTGCAAAGGAGAAGAAGGTGATTCATCAATAAGTTGGACTAGGGCCAGAGAAGGAATAACTACATAAATAGGAAGAACAACTTCTTTCCCATAAACAAGATTAAAAGGAGAAGTGCCAATGGAGGCCTTCTAAGTTAATATTTGATCTGCCCAAAGAGCGAATGTTAATTATTTGTGCCAATTTCTTTGATTCTAGTCAATAGTCCGTTTAATGATTCTAATAAGGTTTTTATTTGTTTATGCTACTAAACCATTTGCTTGGGGATAATAGTTAGCAAAATATTTTACTTTAAAACCTCTTTTAATAACAAATTCTATCATAGTAGCTCCTGAGAAATAAGATGCATTGTCAAACATCAAAGCAGTGAGTAAACCAAGTCTAGTTATGATAAAATGATAAATGAACTCAATAATATTCTCAGAGTTGGCTACATTTAGTGGAATTTCTTCCACCCATTTATCAAATGGTTGTTAGATATTAACAGGTTTTAATGGAAAAGCTAGTTTCCTTTGTCTTCCAGATGCACTTTGGCAGATTTTTCATTTCCTTGCATAATCACGGGCATATTTGAAAAGCGTTGGCCAATAATAACCTGCATGCAGGATTTTATGTGTTGTTGTATTTCCTCCAAAATGTTCTCCAGCTGGTGCGTCGTGGAGTTCCTGCAAAAGTTTCTCTACTTCAACTTTCTCTAAGCATCTTAATAACACGAAATCAAAGTTTCTTCTAAACAATACATCATTGACCATTTCGTATTGCTTAGCTTTCAATCTTAAAGCACACTTTGTTTTATAACTGAGCTGCGTGGGGGCATATATATTTTTCAAATAAAACTTAAGATCAACATATTGAGACTGAGCATTGTTAAGGCTTACCTATGACACTTGTACATCATTACCTGGATATGCTTCTCATGATAAATGGGATTCTCTTGTTAGCATTATGCAAAAAATTTGACCTCCAACAATTTTAGAAGGTTTAATTTCTACATCATATTATTATAAAGCAATTACCCAGTTAGCCCTTTTCTCTCCTACTTCTCTTTGTATGAATAATTGCGTTACTGCAGAGAATGGAACTACTATATTGGTGTGAGTTTTGAGGAGAAATGGTCTAAAATGCTTTATAGATTTGAAGACAGCAAATGCTTATTTCTCAATAGATGAATAGTTTAGTTCTGCACCTTGAAAATTGGAACTGAAAAATGATATTGGTGCTTCAATTTGCTGGTCATTGAGCTGTGTCAGAACGACAACATATGATAAATTTGAAGAGAATGTATTTAAAGTGAAAGGATTCAAAAAATTGGGAGTAGTCAAGAATGGAGCATTGATAATAGATTGTTTGATTAAATCAAATGCTTCCCTTTCATTATGTCCCCACTTAAAGACTACATTTTTCTTAATCATTGCTTGTAAAGGTAAAACTATCTGTGAAAAGTCAGGGACAAATCTCTTTACAAAATTTATCTGTCCAAGAAATGACTGCATGGTTTTCTTATTATGAGGGAAAGAAATCCTTTTAATTTCTTCGATTCTTTCAGGATCGATATAAATACCTCTTTTTGATACTATGAATCCTAAATTTTTTCCTTCATCTAAAGAAAAATATTACTTCTTTGGGTTAAGTGAGATTCCATACTTTTTACATCGCTCAAATACTTATTTTAGGTCATTCGCATGATTGGTTCTTTGTCTAGACAAGACTATGATGTCATATAGATAAATAACCATGGTTTTGTTAATGAGTCCTCTAAAAGTTGTTTCCATGGCTCTTTGGAAAGTGGCGATTGCATTGATTAACCCAAATGACATCTTTTGATAGGCATAAGTTCCCTACTTAGTCCTGAATGTGGTCTTTAATCTGTCGTCTGGGTGTACCAGGATTTGGTTATATCCTGAAAACCCATCTAGAAAAGACATAAGTTCAGAACCAGCTACAGTTTGTAGTACTTGTTCCATGGTTGGTAACGAAAAATTGTCCTTCTGACATGCTTTATTTAAATTTCTAAAATCAATACAAATCCTAATGTCACCATTTTTCTTTCTGTCAGGAACTAAATTTGATAACCATTTTGAATGTCTAACTGGAAATATGATCTTAGCTTTAAGGAGCTTATTCAACTCTGTTTTAATTTGACTTTCAAGATTAGGATGAATTTTCCTCAACTTTTGTTGTATTGGTTTCTCATCTGAAATCATAGGAATAGTGTGTTGAATAAAATAAGTGCCATATATTTTGATATTAATATAATCCCAAGCAAAAACACTTTTTTAGGTCCTTAATAACTTGAAAAATGACACTCTTTCTTCAGAAGACAGACCAAGACCTAAGTTGAAATTTTGTGGTTTATCATCGGTTCCAAGATTTACTAACTCAAATCTTAAAGTTGAACTTTGAGTTTTAGAATTAGTAACTCTCTTAAATCTATATTTTAAATCATAAAGGTCTTCAAGTTTGACAACTGACTTTGGTATTGGATTTTCATCCTGTTCTTCCTTGATCTGAATGTCATGTTCATGCTCATCTAGAATTTGATTTTCATAAGATCCTTTAGATGTAAGGAAATATATAATATCAGAATCATGATTAAAGACTCTCCAATTAGTAATATTATCAGGAAAAGATGGTCTAAAAATCAACTCTGTAGGAATCACGATTGCTGTTAGACCAAAACCTGCAGACATTAGTCTTTGCTATAATTGCCAGATTTAGGATCCACGAGAGGTGGTTAGTCCATGTTGGGAAACACATGGGGAGCATTGAACCCAATGTCCAACAATCTCCCCCCCCAACGTGAACCGAGTGAGTTTCGAACTCGAGACCTGTCGCTCTAATACCACTTGTTGGAATCACGATTGCCGTTAGAGCAAAACCTGCAGGCATTAGTCTCCACTACAATCGCAAAAGTTAGGATCCACGAGAGGCGGTTAGTCCATGTGATCCAGGTGGATATCGGTGGCCTCCCACCTATTCCATTTGGACCCGCAGCATCAATTCTTTCAGTTTTTCAGCTTCAGCACAGCTTACTATTTATAGCAGGTTTTCGGGTCCTGCACACCCGGAGTCGTTTTGGGGCATTAATAATCTAGGTGGATATTGGTGGCCACCCATCAAGTCCATTTGAACCCCCACCAGCAGTTATTTCAGTTTGTAAGTTTCGGCACAACTTACTATTTTTAGCAGTTTTTCGGGTCCTGAACTTCCGGAGCCGTTTTGAGGCCCTAAACGACGTTTTTTGGGTATGAAAGCGCCAGCGAATTTGCTGATCAAATTCGTCCCGACAGCTATAGTCCTCGGATAGATCTTTCTAACGAGCTATTGTGCGTGTCAAACGGAGATCGGATGCCAAAGTTACGCCCCCGGGAAGTTGAACCACCAATTTACCCAAACGGGCGCCCACAGTTTTGGCGCTTCATCTCCTGCGGTTAGGGTTTTGGACGTTTCGGATTCTACATTGTTTCTCAACAATAAATATGCCCTCGAGCCTCATTGTAAGACAGTTCAGGGGGCTGGGAGCCGATACATCTCTTCTCAGAGATAAGCGCTACCAGTTCCCTAGCTCGCCGCATCTCCATCATGTCTGCATTGTAACACAGTTCAGGGGCTGGTAGCCGCCACATCTCTTCTTAGGGATACGCTGCCAGTACCCTAGCTCATCTATTTCCATTATTTCTGTAATAGGCCCGCGAGCCTCAATGTAACATAGTTCAGAGGCCTGTAGCCGCCACATCTCTTCTCAGAGATACGCGCCGCTCTAGCTGCTTCCATTATGTTTGTAAGCTTATCAGAAGTCATTCTTTTATTAATAAAATGAAGCATTATTTCCCGCCGTATCTCTATCTATGGTTATATCTGCACTCTGTTCGTTCTCGCATAAAATCCGACGCGGTATTAGAGCGGGTCTGCTCTTTCTCTGTTTTTCTCTTCATGTCCCCAATGCGGCCAGGGTATAAGGAGTTCAACTTCGCAACCCCGACGACCCCCCATGGCGGAAGGAAAGAAAGACGAGGGAGCAGGAGATCCTGTCAAAATCTTGCTCGAGGATGCCCTCGAGAAACAGAGGAACGCGATGATGGAAATTTGTTTTTTTTTTTTTTTCAGATCCTTCAATGGCTGCCTAGCGGTGGCACATCTACATCCAGCACGGCTACCAACACCAAGTTCAGCAAAATTCCCCCCCCCCCCCATGGAGGAACTTAACGCAATGGAGACCATTGCTTCCTAAGGAGGGAGGAAATGAGATCCAGGGGATATCTGGCCTCCCACCTATTCCATTTGGACCCGCAGCATCAATTCTTTCAGTTTTTCAGCTTCAGCACAGCTTACTATTTATAGCAGGTTTTCGGGTCCTGCACACCCGGAGCCGTTTTGGGGCATTAATAATCCAGGTGGATATTGGTGGCCACCCACCAAGTCCATTTGAACCCCCACCATCAGTTATTTCAGTTTGTAAGTTTCGGCACAACTTACTATTTTTAGCAGTTTTTCGGGTCTTAAACTTCCGGAGCCGTTTTGAGGCCCTAAACGACGTTTTTTGGGAAAACGGAGAGCAACATGGGTCCGTGGACCAATGTTGCTCGTTCAAAAATTGTACTCCTCGGATAGATCTTTCTAACGAGCTATTGTGCGCGTCAAACGGAGATCGGATGCCAAAGTTACGCCCCCGGGAAGTTGAACCACCAATTTACCCAAACGGGCGCCCACAGTTTTGGCGCTTCATCTCCTGCGGTTAGGGTTTTGGACGTTTCGGATTTTACATTGTTTCTCAACAATAAATAGGCCCTCGAGCCTCATTGTAAGACAGTTCAGGGGGCTGGGAGCCGATACATCTCTTCTCAGAGATAAGCGCTACCAGTTCCCTAGCTCGTCCCATCTCCATCATGCCTGTATTGTAACACAGTTCAGGGGCTGGTAGCCGCCACATCTCTTCTTAGGGATACGCTGCCAGTACCCTAGCTCATCTATTTCCATTATGTCTGTAATAGGCCTGCGAGCCTCAATGTAACACAGTTCAGAGGCCTGTAGCCGCCACATCTCTTCTCAGAGATACGCTACCAGCGCCCTAGCTTGTTTCCATTATGTTTGTAAGCTTATTGTAGTCATTCTTTTATTAATAAAATGAAGCATTATTTCCGCTGCATCTCTCTATCTATGGTTATATCTGTATTCTGTTGCGTTCCTGCATAAAATCCGGATCACCATGTCGTAAAACACACGGGGAGCGTTGAACCCAATGTCCAAAAAAATCAATAGAAAACCTATCAGGACTAAATTCTTGAGATGGAATTAAGTTCGATGCTACATTAGCCAATAAATATGCACTAGCATGTTGTATTCTGGGTACAAAGGAGATATTAAAAGCTAAGAAATGAGAAGTAAAGTCCTGGACTAATGTATGATAATGTTTAAGATGTCCAGAATGACAATGGATAATATTTCTTACTTGTTTGACAATTATTTCTGAATCTCGAAGCACTTGTAGATATTTAATGTCAAGGTCAATTGCTTTATACAAACCTTGAATTAGTGCTTCATATTATGTTATATTGTTCGTGCAATAAAATTCAAGTCTGCAAGCTAGCATGGTCTTTTCTCCTTTAGGAATTATCAAAATACAACCATCTCGTGCACCATATTCTGATTTAGAACAATCAAAATAAAGAATTAACTACTGGTTTATTTACAAAATTTTTACATTTAGAAGTGTCTCTTTTGGAAAAAATTTCAATTTGAGAGATAACCACATTATCGAAGAAGGGTGATGGTTGGGCATTAAAGTTTCCAAGAAATGATTCTGCCGAGTAATTTCCAATAATATTATTATTGAATGCTACTAGCTCATTGACTCCTTCCAGATCAGTAACTGTATGTTTCATGAATTTCTCACGATCTACCCAAATTTGGTTTGGTTTTCCATTGTGGGGCAGCCACATATGTGACCAGTCTGTTGTGAAATATCCATGAAGTTTCTTAGACCAGTCTATGCTCAATACCAAACAATAAAACTCAGGAATATCAACTACCAAAATATCAATTATCTGGGGAACCTTAGGGTTTGATGATAATATAATGGAAACATAATTTATTTCTCCTACAACCTCTACTTTTTTTCTATCAAGTTGTACTATATGAAAGGGATAATTTTGAGGAGTTATGTTCAATTTAGCACATACTGATTTCAACATGATATGAGAGGAAGCTCCTGAATCAATTAAACAATTATGGACATTCTTATTAAATATCTCATAGGTCAAGAGGAATGGAGGAGTATGAGAGATGGATCGATCATATATCATAATAATATCTATGGCATTTATTTTATTTGAAGGAGATGAAGGTTTTCCCATATGATTAGCAGCTTGAAATACTACCGGAGCAGGTAAGGATGAGCATGAATTGCATTCAAATATCTAAGTAAAATTTTCTGTTGTTGTTTCAATTTAGTGAGTTCATGGATTGAGATATTAGCCCTAGTATTTTTTATATCTTCCACTACATTATATTCAATGGTATCATAGACTACCATTGTCTTTGATGTAGATGGAACATCTGAAGGAGGAGGGTTAGTCTGTGTAGCCTTAGATGTAGACTTTTTACTTACTGTTTTTTCTTTAGCAAGAGTTTTATTCTTCTGGTTTTTATTAGGTTGCATGGCATCAGTGGTATTCTTGCTTCTTATACTAACGGGTAAAGCTTCGTGTTGCTCATCATTTGGTAGGATGAAATCACACATGCCATTTAGTTCAACTTCTTCTTCGACTTCAGTTTCTTATTCTTCTGTTTGCTCCTTGTCACTGTCTTGATTAGACTCGGCATTAGATATGATGTTGGGTGAATGAGAAGTAGAAGACTGGTTTTTCTTTAAGGGCCTGAAAGTATTCTTTGTATTGGAACTTTCAACAACTTGTTTTTTGATGTCAGCCATTTTATTTGTCATGGATTTTAGTACTTTCTAAAGACCTTCTACATCAAAAGGATATTTTGGTGGATTCTTCTTTGAATCATCTCTTAAAGATACTTTCTTGGATTTCCTGTCTTCTTGATAATTATTCTTTTCAAGAGCTATAATATGTTTCTCTACAAACAAAGGTTCCATCATATTTTCTGCCAATGTAGGTAACTTCACTCTATCGAAAAAAATGGCTATGTTAGATGGGAGAGAAGAAATATACCACTCAATTTGAACGTCAGCACCAGGAACGGATGTAGCAGGGATTTTATTGAATAATTTATTAAATCTAGAATTGAAGTCTTTTATTTTCTCTCCTGTTTTAGCCTTCAGATTTGATAGGTTGTTGATGAGCGATGCAATGGTTCGGTCATCTCTAAACATAGCTAAGAATTATTATTCAAACATATTCCAGCTAGTTATAGAGTGAGCAGGTAATGAAAAATACTAGGATCCTGCAGATCCTGTGAGAGCATATGGAAACAATCTGACTACAACATCTTCTTTAGTTACCTCTTTCAAATTCATGGCTAACAGATAATTATGGATGTGTTATTCAGCTGGAAGACCATCATTAGGATTGAATTTAGGTAACCATCTTTCAGGGTATTTAGGAAGAGGATGAAGAGGAGCAGACATTTTTAAAACACATGGATTGTTCCATGGTTTGCTTGCCATTGGGCCTTGAGTGGAGGTGATGAGTGGAGTTTGAGTTGAAGAAGAGGTAGGCTGAGTGCTAGAACTAGTTGAAGGAGTAGTAGTTTGGGTACTGGAACTAGTTAAACTAACACTGATTGTTGGAATAGAAGTTGTTGAAATGAGTGGAGGTAATGGAGGTGAATGGGGTGGATTATTGGATAAGACCTCGCTGGTGGTTGACTCAGACTTAGTCTTCTTTATTTTCCTTCGAGAAGTATCAATAGGAAATTCAAGAGGAGGAATTCTTGTCTTCTTAGTTTTCGATCGAGTTAATATTCATCTTGGTTGTAAAGAAGATGAAACACTAATTTTAGATGTTTGAGAAGTTTCAGGATTTTCAGCAGAAATGGATACTCTCTCTAATTTTTTGATCAAAGAGTGAATTTCTCGAGAGTTTTGGTGAAAATATGGAGATAGTATTGGTTGAGTTTCACTAGGAGACTTAAGAGAGGGATGTTCAACTTCAGATCTTAAGGATTTAAATCTAGATAATGGTCTAGAAGTTGAAGGGGGTCTAGAGGGACACAGACTCTTAGATTGGATTTTAGATTGATCAGACCTTTTTTCCATTCACAATGGCCCTAATTCTAGCGCGAAAATGTTGAAGCCTCGGAATTTCGTTGCAACAACATGGGGGAAAACCACCCAGTCCGGACCTTAGAGAAAGGGACCAGTTTCCCAATAAGGATAAGGAGGGTGTGTTTGTTTATAACATGCAAATGGAAAAATGATTTTAATTTATCATATGCAGTGACTAAATATCTATTCCACTATATACCCGGGAGTATTCATTCTTCAATGCGATCTAGAAAAATATCTTTCAACAATTGGTAATGAAGATTATTCAAAAGTTGAAAGAGATGAAAATTATGTAAAAATAATTATTTTGACAAAATAGTTTAATCAAAACAATTATAAAATATATATCGCATTCATAAGTTTGATCATATATGAGATAAGTAACCATAAATAAATACCAGTACAAAAGTGCATTTTACATTTACTTATGATAACATATTTCATATATAATATAGATAAAAGATGGTTGTCAATTCAAGAAGTAAAACTTAATATAATGTGTAGAAATACCATATATACGAGGTTCTACTCATTCAAACTGACAATAGTATTCTACTCCTTTTCACATTAAAACAATTCAATGAGTACAAAAGTGAAACTTCAGTTAAACAATTTCAATATCAAAAGAAAACAGACTTTGTTCCATTAACTCATCAAGGCATTCACAAACATACAAAAGTGCATTCTTTGCAAATGTTTTTTGAAAAATTTCCAGACCCTTCTATTAATGCATGAGAAGGTTTTAAATTCTAAACTAAATATGTCTAAAATATATTATTACATAAAAATTTGAGGAGGTTTCAAACAACCTTCCTCGTAATGAGTAAACTAAACTACAATTTAGAAATAAAGATAATGATATGCTTAAGTGGGCTGATATTATTTTCTCATTTGATCTCTGAGGTGGAAAATATCTACCATCGGCTTCAGTTGAGCTGGTCGTGCGATCCTGGATCTGACCTGGGCTTTAAACATGACATTTGAAAGTGCTGGCAACAATTTCTTAGTGGAATCAGTTAAGGATTGTAGAGTCAGGCACTGATGATGTGGTTTGATCAGAAAATTCCAATAATTTTCTTGATCTAACTTAGTTATCTTCTTAATAGCTTCTACCTATGTTTTTGTGCCTTCCTTCCACTGTGTTTCCAATAGTTTATGATCTGGGAGAACTTCGGCTGTAGATTATTTGATAAGTTAAGAATTTAGAAGCTGTCCATTAACAGAATCGATGATCTCATTTGTTAGATTTGCTGCTTTTGATGTTGCCTTCTTTGTTTGTCTTATCTGCATTTCCGAGTCTTTAAATAAAATATCTTTGTGAAACTTATCAATTTTCGGGAGATCCACTTTATTTCCTATATCAGATTCTTGCCATAGGATGAACTCGGAAATTTTCTTTTGAACCTTTTCACATTCTAGCCTCCCGTTTGTCACTTGTTGAATCAAATCTTGCTTGTCTCACATTCTGAACTGATCGCTGAGATTTGGTGGAAAATTTTTTCCTGCTGTTGCTTCAATTTTGGATTCCATTCTAGTGCCTCTTTTATAAATTGTTCTATTTGAGGATGGCTTTTCTGTTTATCCATCACTGCCTCTATCTGCCTTTCCTTCTTTGAAATCTGTACTTGGTGTTGCAACTTTAATCTTTCAAAGTCCTTTTCGAACTGTGACATTTTCATCTCAATTTGATTATTGGCATTAAGCTTTTCCTGTTCTAGTTGTCTTTCCGATTCTTGAACTTTATCTTCCTTTTGTTTGAGCAGAAGTTTCACTTCTTTTGCTTTATCAATTGTAGCAGTTGCATATGCACCAACAAACTGTGACAATTTAGTAAGATGTTATGTAGGATTGGAAACAGAGTCTCTCCAGACAACATCTACTGATTCATTATTGAGAATAGTCATTGTTTCATCAATTATCCTTCTTTTCCTCCTCTTGACTACAACTTTGTGACTTGGGCTGTAGAAGACATTTAGTGGAGGTATTTCCTCAGTATTCAAAATGATTTCTTCTGTTGGGTAGGCCAGGATGATCTCTTGTTCTGGTACCTGCTGAAGTGGCACTACATTTTCTACTATATTCTGGATTTTCTCAAGAGTTTGAAAACTTGTCGATCCTTCAGGATTAGGATTTGGTGGTTGTGGCGTCTCCAGTGATTTAGTAAACTTTGTCCATTCAATATTTGAATATTGTTCTTGAGGTTTTATTGCCTGCTCGGGTGTAGTATGAACATGCTGCACTTCTTTTGAAGATGATTCAGCTCCACAAGTTTCTTCCTCAGTTTGCATATCAATTCTTTTAATTACTTTTTCAATTATTTTCTTAGGGATTTCATTTTTTCTTTCAGATTCATTATCAGAATGATATGAACTCTGAGATTGATGTTGTGAATGCTTTGAATCTCGAATTGATTTTTCTTGTGACTCATCTTCTGACATATCCTTTGCTTCATTTTCTAAATTGATGCTGGGAGTTGGTATTCTGACATCTTCCATTAGTAACAAGTCCAATGGGACTGTTTCTAATCTCTTGTTTATGTATTGATGAAAATATTTAAGGTCTGCCACACTGACATTATTGGATGCAATTTTTAACACATCTGAAAACTTCTCTACACCTTCAAATAAATCATCGAACATATCCTTTTCATTTGTGAAAGGTCTGAGTTTAAGATTAGTGGTAAAATTCCAAACCACATCATTTGGATCATATTGTCTCCATGGCATTAAAGCCAGATTCACTGAAGTAATGTTTGGAATTTCTTTAGCTGCATGACCTATGTCAAAAAGGGCGAAGGTACCACACTGTAATGGGAAAGTAGGCTAGATTGCTTTCTTGGAATCTCCGGGTTTCTTGGTTATACCGCTTATAAGAGTTTGGTATGCAATTTCTCTTGCCAAAAGTTTATTTGGAATGTAGTAAGGTAGGACATGAGGGGAAGAAAGACTACCAAAAACTATGATATAAGTAATTTTTTCCTCACCAAACCATCTGGATACAGGTAAAATATCAACACTGGCTTCTTTGGAAATTGTAGGAACTCTCTCATTAAAAATAATTTGATAAATGGGCAACATAACTCCATGACAAATCTTGTAGAAATGTAAATGAAATTCAGACTCCCATAGGGCTCTATGATAAATATGAATCGGGTTAGGGTCTTGGCTTGTCCACTTCCAACCCATAATAGGAAAACTCAAGTAGAAACATATATCATCCATGATATATGCGCTTATGTAAAATGGAGGAATTGTCATAGTGGAAAAGACTCTATTGGTTCTGTAATCCATAATGGTTTTGGCCAACTTATCAGATAAAATGTTTGCCCAATCCATGATATTTGAATTGACGACTACGTCAAATAAGGGAACCCACTCAATGGAGTATTTAGTGGTATCAAGTCTAGCAAATAGTATACACATCATTCTTGCTACAAAACAGTAAGGTGATGGTAATTGTGTTATGGGGTACATACCAAGTTTATCCCGCTTTATCTTGCCCTGGTCTTCCTTCCATCCTTTCACCAAATTCATTAGGTCTACATTATTTCTTGAAAATATTTCCAAGAAAGCTTTATCATAAATCTTTTGTGGCGAAGGCAAATGATACATTGTTCGCAAATCCTCAGCGGTGAATGAACCCATGTTCTCTAATTTGGAATTATTGAATGTCCTATTTGCAATGTTGAGATTATCAATGACCCATCTTACCATATCAGTGTATGGTAAGATCTTAGGCCTTACCGCTATCCTATGGAGAAACTAACATGCAACTTCAAAGTAAGAAGGTTATGCTGAAACTGCCTCATTTGCTGTTACTGTTTTCTTTAGTTGTCTTGGTTGTTCTCCTTCAAACAGATTGTACATGGCTTCCCATAAAGAACTCCCACTGTCCTCAGTACACGTTGTGTCTAAAAATAATGGAGGCATGTCTGTAGTTTCAGAAATAGAAGCTTGGACAACTGATTTGCCTTTCTTTGTCATTCGTGTTGATATTTCTTCCTTAGGTAGTTTCCTGAATTCAAGTAAAACAAATAAATTCAGATTTGAGATGAGGAGAGACAAGGAAAAAGAATAGAGTTAAATCAACATAAATCAAAATCTGGCGCTTTTAAATTTAAAACATGCTTCAGGCAACATATCGATCTTTTGAACCCTGTACCCATTGAATGCCGTTAATAACCCTTAAATTGTTTATCAAATCTTTTACATGCCTTACGCAATATGTATAATCCAACGATCTAAGTCATTAGATATTATAATGGATCGATTGAATAAGGATCAGTTCAAGCACTTGAATAATAAATTCTATATCGCAAATCGCAACTTTTAGCATATAACAAAACTATATGTTTTCGCTGCTGGTGAAATGCGAAATGCGATATGCGCAAATCACAGATCACACTTTATTACGTTGAATATAACTTTCCATTTGGTTTATGGTTGCAGAATGCGATATGTGCTTTAAAAAACTCAAAGTATTGCGCTTTATTGGATTTATGGATATGTTCGTTTTTCATTTATTGCCTCATCGGCTCCGACTCATCGCAATTCCTTTTGAAATGATATAAGTTTGTCTTTTAAAGGAGGCGCGGCGCGATTTATAACTTTAAAGGTTTTCTAAGATTTTTCAACGGGGATTTTATATAATTCAAAACAATTGAAGCGCTTTATCGCAATTTGCAGATTCAATATGTGTTTTAACTTTGTTAGCTTGTAAGATTTGAGATTTGCGCTAAGCGTAATGAAATCAAAGTTAAAAGAAAAAGCCTTTTATTCCTAAAGTTTAAAAACTTAACGCTAAAACGAAATAATGCTTCTAAAGTTCTATTTATTTTTTAAAAGGTCCCCATTTATTTTAATAATAAATGTGGGGTGTTGTATAGTACAACAATTGGCGATTCACTTAGGAGAACCAATTATCTCTGAATATTTTTTTGAAATTTCTAAAACTTTTCAAAATAAAAATAGTTACAGGAATGAATTTCAATATAAATAACATTTCACTAAAATACACTTGATTATAATTTATACGATTTCCTCTTTAAAATGAAAATATGAGTATTTATATCACTCTTTACTAAGTTCAAAAAGATAAAGTAGGTGGCTCGTTCAAATTAGCTTTATAGATATATACTCATTTATCACAGGTAGAGCCTTTAATACCAATAGGCGATTTTAGCCCCTTTGGCAGGGTTACCTTTTACCCAACAATGATTCATTGTCCCATCCAGCTACTATTGCAATCTTCCAAAAATAATTTCAATTCTATATACTTTATCTCTCTCTTTTTTTTTTTTTGTCTATATGTATTTTTTATAACTTAAAAGCCATTGTCTTGGCTTGGTAACCAAATATTGACAATGCCATTCACTGGTTGTAACTAAACTGATCAAACTGGCTCTTGATGAGACCCCTTGCCTTTTGATATAATCTCAAGTCATTACCCTGTTTTGGTAGGCAACATTGGTAATGTTAGTTTAACTATTTCCCTATGAACATGGTAAACAAGTTTGTGATGAGACTTATTATCTTTTAAGCTTTAGCATATTTTTTGAATTACTTTGTGAAAATTGAAATATTTTCTGGATGGGGTGAATCATTAGTCCTTTTGAGGATTCTGGATGATAATTTTAGAGTTTAAGATTGCTTATCCGTAAAGAGTCTTTACTAGTTAAAGATTATTTTCTTGTCTGATAATAGAGTAACCATACTTTATAAAAGTGAGAGTTTATCAAAGAATAAATAACTTCAGAGAAATCAAATCTTTCAGCGAAACAAAATCTATTTGACATTCGAATTTTTCAATTGTTTCCTTAACAATTCTTATTTATAGAAGCGATAAATAAAAAAGATTCTCTGAGATTTTTATTTGAAAAGCAAAAAATAAATACCACTCAAATTTTATTTTCCTAAGAAAAGTATAGCCACAAATATACAGGGAATAGAAGGGGTTACCTCCTATGAAAAATATTTTATTAAAATTTTCCCATTGAAAGGCAAAGAATCTCTTTTGTTTGATAGATCTTTCAATAAAAATGTTGATGAGCCTATTTCTTCTATGATTTGAAATGGTCCAAACCACAATATTTGGAATTCTATATGTTTACCTTTTTCCTCGTGTGCCCTATCCAATTTTAGTACCAAATCACCAATTTGAAATGTTTTTAGAGTGACAGAAGTTGTATCAAATGAAGCTTTAAATAATTTTCGATGATGTGCATGAGTAACTTTAGATATTTCTCTTTCTACTTTGAGTTTAAGAATTTGGAATTGTCTTACTTGCAAAGAAGAAGAAGGTGATTCATAAAAAAATTGGACTAGGGCCAAAGAAGAAATAAATACATTAGTACGAAGAACAACTTCTTTCCCATAAACAAGATTAAATTTAGAAGTGCCAATGGAGGCCTTCTGAGTTATTCGATCTGCCCAAAGAGCGAATGTTAATGATTTGTGCCAATTTCTTTAATTCTGGTCAACAGTTCGTTTAATGATTTTAATAAGGTTTTTATTTGTTGATTCTGCTAAGCCATTTCCTTGGGGAAATAGTTACCATAATATTTGAGTTTAAAACCTCTTTTTATAGCAAATTTTATCATAGCAGCTCCTGAGAATTAAGATGCATTGTCCAACATCAAAGCAGTGGGTAAACCAAATCTAGTTATGATAAAATGATCAATGAACTCAATAATATTCTTAGAGTTGGCTACTTTTAGTGGAATTGCTTCCACCCATTTAGTAAAATAACCAGTAGCTGTGAGGATGTATTTATGCTTCTTTGAAAAGTTAGGAACGATCTCACCAATTATATCTAATCCCCATTGCTCAAATGGTTGTTCAATATTAATTGGTTTTAATGGAAAATCTGGTTTACTTTGTCTTCCAGATGCACTTTGGCAGACTTTGCATTTCCACACATAGTCATGAGCATCTTTGAAAAGTGTTGGCCAATATTAACATGCATGCAGGATTTTATGTGCTGTTGTATTTCCTCCAAAATGTCCTCGAAATGGTCTAGCGTGGAGTTCCTGCAAAACTTTCTCTGCTTCATTTTTCTCTAAGCATCTTAATAACATGGAATCAAAGTTTCTTCTAAACAATACATCATTGACCATTTCATATTGCTTAGATTTCAATCTTAAAGCACACTTTGTTTTATAACTGAGTTGCGTTGGGGCATATCCAATTTTCAAATAAAACTTAAGATCAACATATTGAGACTGAGAATTGTTGAGGCTTACCTCTGACACTTGTAAATCATTACATGGATCTTCTTCTGATGATAAATGGGATGCTCCTGTTAGCATTCTGCAAAAATCTTGACCTCTAACAATTTTAGAAGGTTTAATTTCGACATCATATTCTTGTAAAACAGTGACCGAGTTAGCCCGTTTATCTCCTACTTATCTTTGCATCAATAATTGCCTTACTGCAAAGAATGGAACTATTATCTTGGTGTGAGTTTTGAGGAGAAATGGTCTAAAATGATTTATAGATTTGAAGACAACAACTGTATGTTTCTCAACAGATGAATAGTTTAGTTCTGCACCTTGCATATTGCAATTGAAAAATGATATTGGTGCTTCAATTTGCTGATCATTGAGCTGTGTCAGAACGACAACATATGATTTATCTGATGAGAATGTATATAAAGTGAAAGAATTAAGAAAATTGGGAGTAGTCAAGAATGGGGCATTGATAATAGATTGTTTGATTAAATCAAATGTTTCCCTTTCATTATGTCCCCACTTAAAGATTGAATTTTTCTTAATCATTGTTTGTAAAGGTAAAAATGTCTGGGAAAAGTCAGGGACAAATCTCTTTACAAAATTTATCTGTCCAAGAAACGACTACATGGTTTTCTTATTATGAGGGAAAGGAATCCTTTTAATTTCTTCGATTCTTTCAGGATCGATATAAATACCTCTTTTGGATACGATGAATCCTAAAAGTTTTCCTTCATCTAAAACATATGACTTCTTCAGGTTAAGTGAGATTCCATACTTTTTACATTGCTCAAAGACTTGTTTTAGGTCATTTGCATGATTGGTTCTTTGTCTAGAAAAGACTGTGATGTCATCTAGATAAATAACCATTGTTTTGTTAATGAGTCCTCTAAAAGCTGTGTCCATGGATCTTTGGAAAGTGGCACCTACATTGATTAACCCGAATGTCATCTTTTGATAGGCATAAGTTACCCACTTAGTCCTGAATGTGGTATTTAATTTGTCATCTGGGTGTACCAGGATTTGGTTATATCTCGAAATCCCATCTAGAACAGATATAAGTTTAGAACCAGCTATAGTTTACATTACTTGTTCCATGGTTTCAACTTAATTCATGTAAGGTTGACAAGCTAAAATTTTGATGATTTCTAACCAAATGGATCGTTGGAAAAAAAACATTGTTTTTGTGCGTAGCACCTGCTATGCGCAGACTAAGGAAATGGAAAAATAAAGGCCCAGAAACAACATTGAAATATGCTCCCAAGGATACCAAAAATGGTTGTATTTTTAAATAAATATACTCAAATAGAAAATACGGGGTTCGAAGATGATTTAGTGGGTCGAATAGGATGAAAAAGAGGTCACTGTGTGCATGCGCAACACTATGTAAATTTAAAATCTGGGTTTTTTAGTTGGAAATTGATAAATTACTTCAACCTTTGACATAATAAAACCCCCGAACCAGCACACACACTTGGAACCCGCATTTGATGAGGAGAAGTGATCCTTCGAGTTGTGGGCAGCATTACCCTACATCTTGTGCGCAACAACTAAACTGATCTTTTTCAAGCCATTGGAGATGAAATTTATGCAAAATATGAAGGATGAAGGACAAAATTGCATGCAATTTGACAATTTTGTAGAGAAATCCACTCCTTTGGAAATAATGGTACTTTAGGAAGATCAAGGGTTGAGCGCAACAAAAATAGGATGATGCCAAATTTAATGATGACTGTTGTACATTTGTTGATGTAAACCATAACTAACTATTTTTAAACCTAACTGAATTGAATCTAATATAAATCTTATGAAAATTACCTCTAATTTATTCCCATCATTATTTTGTTTCCTCATGATTTCGAATTAAAAAAATGACCCCTCATAGACCTTACAATTTCAAATAAAAACTAATAGGCCTCTTTTGACACACATATTTACAATGGACTGAACAATTTGAGTCTTTTGTATAGAGACTCCTTAGACTATGATACTTGGTGAATTCATAGGCTAAAATTTGCAAATAGACCCCCAAAATGAATAATCAGACAAACACACTTTGATCCCTATATTATAGGACCTTAACGCAGTGGGAAAAGGTCCATTTTGGGAACTTTTCTTGGCAGTAGATAGCCTTGAGGTGAAAATATTTGTCAAGATATTCCATTCTTGTATTCATTAGCATGGGATCATGCTTTGAGTATGAGGCACCCATTTCTCTTTAAGGTCATTCGTTTTTTTTCATGTTAAAGGAATGATTATTGGGAGCTCTTTGGAAAGGGATCCTAGGGTCATTACTACTCCATGAATTCAGTTGGGTTGTTAGGGAACACAAGGAATTGAATTGAAACCTGGTACAGTTCATGTCCTTGGCTATGGATCAACTGTATATATTTTGGAAGCTACTGAGGTAAATTAAAGAAAAAAAGTTTTGCATGTAGAGCACCGTTTATTTCTCTAGTTATCCAGAGTAAAATAGACATTATTTGCAACCCTTCACTCGGCACCAGGCAACCATTGTCCCTATTAGAAATTAAGCAGTCAGGATTCCCATCTACAGTTGGCTTCCCAAAGCTTCTATAACTACTGCTACGTGGGCTAGGTTTGGAATCATTATCATGAAAATCACTCTTGTTACAAATCCAATCAATATAGTATATTTCACTTAATCACTACAACAAGAAACATGTTTATTAACTAGAGATATATATTATTCTTGTTCATTTCTACTTTACAATCTAGGTACCATAGGGAACAATGATTTGTTTTCCTTTTCTCCATATTAGAATTAAGTTACTAGTTCGTTTCACGTAGCAACCAAATGTTTTTATCACAGATACAACAGACTTGAAACTTGACTTGGACACTAGAAACATCTTTGCACATTTTATGCTAATGTCAAACCCAACTGGAGGTTCTTATGAATAAATTACATTCATCTTTGGGATAATATCTAGCTGAAGTGTTAATTCTTGTTGGAGGTAATAAATTTGAAGATGTCTTCTTGTTCGCAGACGTAGGTGTTATCCTTACATAGTGTAATAGCTATGGAAATACTTCAACATGGACACATGTTAGAATATTGTATTGTATGCTTGACATGAGCTTGCAGTCATATCGGGTTCTAGTCCTTGCTAAGAATCTGTTCGATATGATCTAGAAACATGTGCTCCTGATTCCATTCCGAAATCCTTCGTAGAAACAAAATAAATTGATGCAACACATCAATTGGAAGGCCATCCATAGAGTGCTATATTAAAATTGGGATTCACAACTAGATTTCCTACTGTAGTAGTTCATCTACATGTTTTTCGAAGGTGGATGGGGTCATTAGAAGAATCAATATCACAAACTTAAATGCTATTCCCCTAGAACTATTTGACTTGTTACTTATGTTGATTTTTCTGTCTAATGGAGTGGCATTTCCAAAATTTGGAACCCTGCCTTCTTGGAGAATGGAATAATAGGAAAAATATTTGTTTGTCATTCATAAATGGCTTCAGATTCTTGCATAATATTGTATCACACCTCAATTGATTCATGTCGACTTTCCATATTTTCAAAAAATTTACTGTTGTCATTCATTTTTTTTTGGTAATCTTAAATTATCACCTCTACCTGGTCCTTCCTTTAGAAAGCTCTCATATCTTGGTTTCCAATCTGATTGTGGCCCTGTAGGATATCCATGATAGATGTGTACACTTTTTGAAACATGGTAAATGTGCCATTCAAAGTGTTGCCAATGTATTCCTTTTGTTCTTGTACACTTTTGCTTGACCTAGTGGGGCCCTGGTCCTTTATATCCCTTATATCTACTAGGACTTGTCTTACTGATTGTTGGTTCACATAGTGAAAGCCTTCATCCTTCTCAATGTCTCTTCGGATATTGAATTTTAGGCCTTTATTCATTCCATTCTCATTTCGAATTCCTTACAATGTTTCCATGAGAAACGAAAACAAAGAGAGTTGTTTCTGCACTAAAATATCATATTTTACCTTAAAACAAGATTCATCAATGGTTGTTCATCTCTCAAGACATGAAATGATGTCCAACATGAAATTAAATTTCATATTTATGTAATTTAATCTCAGAGGTTCCATAGGGGATAACAACAACATTCTACTTATTTGATTTATACTTTATTTTTGTTGGTCTTTTCCATCACTCTTATTTTTTTTTTCTATGTTGCAAGTGGACCTGTAGTTTTTTCCATAAAAACATATTACTTAGATAAGATAACATATGTGAATGGAAATGGTAAATACAAAATAGGGTAGAAAAATCTCATTTCCAGTACTCCTAGATATCACAAGCAAACTTAGTAGTGATATTGCCATCAACACTGACCAGGCTATGCTTTTTTCCTTCCTCCTCCAATTTATATAGTTTGAATGCTAATTTTGTTGGTGTGGCATTACCTTTAGTGCAGATGCATTAATATGAATGTATTGAAACTTTTAAAATATTTGACTAATGCCAATGCAGGGGACAAGTACTTATCAGTTGTACTTGTTAGTGACATCCAATGTACTTATCATATTCAACACACTTTATTATTCTATATTGTAGATTGAAGTGTAGGAGGTCTTATATTCTATAGTGGTTAGTAGAGATTGGCCTAGATATGTGGAATCAAAGACAGATAAAAGGAAAATTGTGAAGTAAGTGATTTTGAATGATGGATAGTGGGTACAACTCAAATAAAATGTTGAGTTCACAATTCCTACAGTGGAAATGATTGAGAAAATTTCAAAATTATGTTGTTGTTGATGGTATGCTAAGCAAAATAAGTTGCCATTATTTGTTGGAGAGGCACTACGCTAATTTTCTTTGAATAAAATGAGTTCATTATACAAAATAGGAGTGATGAGTTGAATACCCCTCTCCACATGAACACATGGAATTTACCCATAAATGGGGTTTGGAGGGCTTGGGGAGGTTGTTACTTCCATAAATGGAGTTTGGAAAGGTTATAGATATTTCCACTTATAGATAATTCTAAGGTGAATGAGGGGATCAGAAAAGGAATCTAAAGATTTATATTCCAGAGGAGGTGAGGATAATACAACAACAATTCTTTATCTTGTTAAGCATAGTCACTTCTTCAACATAAAATAGACAAGGAACAATAGATTGATGGGTTTGCACTAGACACTAATGCATTATATTTTGCTTCCAGTGTGCTTAAATTACTTTCTTAATGCACTTCCTCTATTGTTATGTGACATATGCTAATTTTTTAACTTAGAATCAATACCATATTAAAGTTTCACATGCACATATGCAGAACACTAGTAATGAGAGGAGGTACATTTGATATAGTATTTAGTGTTTAATTATCAATACATAATGATATCTCCATGAGAGAGAGATGCAAGGTAGACCAATGCCACTTGAAAATGTAGCCATAAAGACAAGAAATGTGAATTAAATGCTTAAATCATTTCATAAATGCTTGTAACTCAAAAGTACTCAGTATCTGCTAGTGCAATTTTGGTAATTCATATTTCTGGTTGGTACTAGACTTACATTCTGTGCTTCTTAGAGGACAAATTCATTAGTGTGAAAATATTCTTGGTGACTCAGGGTCCTTGGTTTTATCTCAATTCTTAGTTAGGGCTTTGAAATCCTAAATGCTAACTGTGTAGCTTGGCATCATTCCATGTCAAACTTGCACTCGCACATATGCATAACACTTGTAGAGAGAAGAGAGACATATGATGTATTGTTCAAAGTGTGTAATTTATCCATATAGAATGATATATCTATGAGATTCAAATGTATGGTAGAGAAGTAACACTGCATAATGTAGCCATGAAAAAAGGACATGTGAGGATTTATGAGAGCCTCACATTCTAAGCCCATAGAAAGTACGATATAATTCTGTTAAGGGACCATTACTTATCCTAGTAATTATTGGGTTAACAACTTGATTTAAACATGCCCAAAAGTTAGAATGAGGGATATTGACCTGCAAGCCATCTTATCTTCAACTATATTAAGTATGCCACCTCAATTCATTGACTAGTAGAAAAATTGGAATTACCATAACCTTTTGCTTGGGAGGTTTTGAGTAGAATTTTGGGTTGGTATGCTCTCAGTGTTGAATTCTAGACATATCTATTAGTTTCTGCTGCACACAAAGAAAACAAGGTTCCAATAAATTAATTAATGTACTCATGGTTGGCTTCCTATGTATGCAAACAATAGTTTGTACATAGTCTTTGTGGCCTCGAATTGCACTTCCTGCATACTTAAAAGGTGTCACCTTGCTAGGTATAAGGTTATATTACGACAATATTTAATTTATTATAATTTTGTTTCATTTAATGATTGTTGATGCCAAGTACAGTCAACCAAATGATGTTGTTGTTGTATTGTCACTCCACAAACATAATGCTAAAGGTGTTGATATGAAAGTTTTTCTTTTACTATAATTCTTATTTATGTAATGAATGTTGATGCCAAGAATACTCAAAGAAACAATGTTGTTGTATATGCTAAGTTTGTGAGTCAACTTCGTTGTATTGTCACTCCATAACTCTAACGCTAAATCCTTGGTCCAAGGACCTAAAAACTCTACAAGTTTTAGGCCAACCCTTGATTGAAGGGCATGTACATTCTATTCATCCAAGATTTACTTCATCTAGGAATAAAAATGTTTTTGACAATCTATTTATTCCATTACCTACCCAAATGCAAGTGAGGTCCCTAAGGATTCCCAATAATCGTACCATTTCTGGCTGACAATAACAATTCAAACCAATCCAAAATAAACAAAGTATTCTCCTCACACTATCAGAAATGTAGGTGTATATTTTTGGGTTCCTCCCTGTGCGTAGACTAGACCTCCTTGGGGCTAAGCAGGTTTGAAGTTTGGCTTATATGGCATCTCTTTCTATACATATGAGTTTCCTCTTTATGTTTAACAAGAAAAATAGAAAAATTGTAAGACTA
Source organism: Pinus albicaulis (assembly GCA_034641835.2). Classification (NCBI taxonomy): domain Eukaryota; kingdom Viridiplantae; phylum Streptophyta; class Pinopsida; order Pinales; family Pinaceae; genus Pinus; species Pinus albicaulis. Next base: position 712,063,050 of record CM076575.1, on the reverse strand, counting down.
TGAGTCACCACATATCAGCTTTCTTGTTTAACATTTTCTTAAACTGAAAGAAACTTTACTACTTATTTGGAAATTAATGAGTCACTTTTGTGGAACTTGATTACATTGCTATGTCATATGCAAAGGCATCCCATTGTATGATCTGCAATGCTGGCCATACCTGATAGGATGCATGATTTCTTTATCCATCTTAACAATTTACATTATAATTTACTCCTTTGTAATGCCCAGACATTGATGTTGAAAGACTAATTTACCTCATAATTCTAGTTGTGTCAAATTTGAGTCATCAATACTATTTTGTAACTAGAGTAATATGAACCGAAAATGAAAATGAGGAATTTTGAGAGCTAACCCATTTGAGTTCACTATATCTTAGCATTAAATAATAACATGGAATATAAAATCATATCATAATTGGAGATTGAATATGCAAACATATGTTCCACTTTTTATGGATCTGGACAAAATTAAATTACTTATCAAACATAACTCTTCTCACACAAGCTTTAGTAAATGTAACTTAGTGCTAATAAAGCCTACTAAGTATAGACAAATAATATAAGATAAGGTAGTAGTTTCTAGTTAATGTCCACAAATAACCATGGAAGGGTAAATTATCTCCATTGTTTTATGGAGATAAGGAAACTGATCAAAGGCTAAGCCCTCTTTTCAAATAATTATATAATATTCTATTTGCTTCATGTATTTTTTTGTTTGGCATAGAGCAGTGCATCTGTTGGGTGTGGCACCTAAAGTTAAATATTATTCGAGGGTCCTACAAAATAAATCCGACCTCAAAATCTTAAAAAGAATAGGTCAAGGATGGAGGTTGAGTGTAAAGCAAGAAAAATGGTTCATAGGGCCTACGGGTCAATCCTAAGGCTGTCTAGGCCAATGGGGTCTCAAATAAGTTCCTGGAACACACCAAGATTTCAAAGAGTTAGTTCCTTAACAACATTATTTAATTTAACCCCTGCTGGTAGAAAACTTAACAACTAGTTAAATAAGCATTGAAATGCTTATATCTACTCCCTGTATTTATTCAACTATCATTAGTTTTCAGACGAAGGAAATTATTTCTTCAAAAATAAAACAAAATTATAGATGAATGTCATTCTCAACTGGGATCACCAATAATATCTGCAAGAGAACTGCCCATCCTTAAAATGATGAAAAGAATTTTCATCCCTCAAAACAATCTCTCTCTTAGAAATCTTAAAGATAACTTGACAGTGGTGTGAAAATCAACACAAACACAAAGATTCTTCAAGAGTCTTAGAGTTGTTAAAGGCGATGTGCTGATTGTAACAACCTTGGTGAAAATTCAATGTAATAAAAGTTAAAAATAATGACCACGGTTGATGGGACACTTATTCCAAGTTGAATGTTGGGGAAAAATATCCTAGTGGGTGTTCATTTTTCTTATTATGGCTAAGGAAATTGGCAAAGGAAATGGAAAAGGATTTGGAAAGGAAAAATGGAATTTTTGGCACATTTATTTATGAAAATAATGGAAATTAGGAGAAAAGGGAGGTGAAAGGTCACATGTTGCATGTGACCTTGAAAATGAAGGGAAATAATGGAAAATGAAGAAAATAGAGGCCTCATCAATTAAAAGGCTTATGAGGATCAGTTGGTATCTTTTGTTAGTTCAGTTTTGGAGCTCTCTCATTATTCTCTCTCTTTCTCTCACCCTTGGAGACAGAGTTTTCTTGGAGCACTTTTGCATTGGATCAAGAAAGGAAAAGAAGGCAAGATGAAGGAAGGAGTAAGCAAGGAAGAGTAGGATCAAGTAACTACAAAAATATTATTTGCAGGTATTGATTTTCATGTGTGATTTCCTTGCTAGATTTAGCATGCATGGTATTGCAGGTGGTTATTTTCTATCATGGCATGGGTTTTATCCAGGGGTGACAATGTTTTAAGCCTAGCCTTTCCATTACTGGATAACCTTGACGATATGGGTTCTCATGCTTTTATTGAGCTAGATTACCGAATGGATTCGAAGCTGAGTGAGGTGGATCTCCGAATGATAAACACATGGCCTAGTGATCTCTAAAATAGACTGTGGATTATGGTAAATCCACTAGTAGCCTAGTAACCCTTGAACCAAATTGTGGGTTGCGGTGAAGCCAGGGTTGTGTGCCTTGGTGGGCCTAGGAATCCTTCCCGGTGAATGGCAGGATATACTGTAAAGCCAAGAGGTGAATTTCTCTCCATTGGGCCTAGTAGTCCTGGGATGGGATGTATGGTAAATCCTGGAGAGTGGGTCTCGGTGTAGGGCCTAGTGATCCTTGAAACTGGTTGTGGATTATGGTAAAGTATGAGAGACTAGGAGGCAGTAAATTCCTCACAGTGTAGGTGGAGAAATCCAATAGCATCCATGCTTTTTTGGTTATTTTTGGTTGGTTACGAGTCCCACATTCATGCTTAGAATATGGCATGGGGGTGATTGGCTGAAGAGATATTTGGCTTAGCCAATCTATGGTCAGGTGGAACGTGGTAGTCCCATCCCTGATTTGTTTTTACATTCATTAATGAGAAGTTAATTTCCTTGGAATTTGATGTGTAAATGTACTGGTTTATAGGTGGATCCTATGGCTGATGTATTCTTTATATTTCTATTGTTATTTTATTGGTTATGAGCATGCATTATGACGGTGATGATGTATGGATCTCCTCATGTTTTTATTTATGAATGAATAAACAATGTATCTATGACCTAATAGATGATATTGCAACTAATGATCTAAGGGAACAATTCTTCTTAGCGATTCTAATATAAGTATGATACCCCTATGTTGATATATGTTATTTAAGCCTGTAGATTACATATTTGTGACATGTTTGATTAAATTCCTGTCAAGGCTAGTATGGGTCCAGTAAATTCCTTATTCTAGTATTTGATTTTGCACCATTGTTTCACTATTATAATTCATGTCTCAACTTGTTATTGAGTTCTGGGTAGTGGCTTGGGCTATGGGCCTGAAAAAGTGCCTAAAATCCCGCAGATGCAGGCATAGTTCTGGGAATTTTTTTCCTTGGACGCATGCATGCCTATGTCATGGGAACATCCAGAGCCTCCCAGATGCACCCATGCCCATATTGTGGGAGCTTCCGGGGGTTAAGTGGCCTAAAAACCCAGTGGGACCTAGCAGATAGTTACTTGAGTGGTTGGGATGGTTCCCAAGAGTCTTGTTGTTGATGTGGAAGGCATGTATGATGTGTTTTCGTCGATTCCACTTCCTTAAGGTCACCTAGAAGGTTGAATATGACCATAGTAGCCTCTCTTCGCATATTTACCCCGGTTGGTCGATTAATTGGGGTAGATGTGGGATGGGGGTGTTACAAAGTGGTATTAAAGCACCCATTGGACTGGATGGATGGTGTGTGTTGGTCCTGCATTCATGTCTATTGCACGTGTATTAATAATCCTGGTGGTCTATATTTTTGTTGCACATGTATGGTGTCGGTCATGGTTGTATTGATGTCGCCATGTGAAAGAGGATGTTGTTGATGGGAAATGTGTTTTCATGAGTGTATGATTGGTTACTTGTTGCTACCTGTTGTCACATGTATTGTCCGTTTATTCTTGGTTACATGTGTTTATGCATGTGTATTGTACATGTTTACGCTCATGTATTTTCCATGTTTATGCTTGTGTATTGTCCATGTGTACGCTTGTGTGTCGTCTATGTTTATTATTCTGTATTTTCCACGTGCCTTGGTATGGTTGATGTTGTTATGCAGGAGGTCATAGTATGTGTAGTGATATGGTTATGCTATGGTGACTGGAATCTAGCTAGAATGATGTTATGTGTTGGTACACTTAATTGCTATATGTTTGTATGTTGTTATGATTATGTTTGTACATGTATCACACTGATTTGGATGATCTTGCAGATGAGATATCCTCCCCAAATTATACTAAGGTACGTTGGTTTATTATGATTTGGTTTGGCTGACATATTATGCCTTGCAAGAAAGAGATCAAAATGAATTGCAAGATGGTAGACTACAAATAATCTCCCTATGAATAAGATGAGCAGCGTGGTGGGAACTCTTCTGATTTGAAAGACACATTAGGAAGCTTGAAGGAAGAAATAAGGAGTTGTAAGGCATACAATGATAGAATCATACATGCACAAGACAAACGAGCAGAGGCTAATGTAATACTTCTTCAAAGCTTGTTATAATTGTAGTGGCAAGGGCCACTTCGGATCAGCCATGGACAAGAGGATGAAACTAATGGGACATATGGAAGTAGGTCTCCTGGTAGACACATGTTGGATAGAGCTGACATAGTGAGAGATGACAGGTTGTTGGACACTTCGGATGGGAAGGGTGATGAGTACAGGCACTATTCTAGGTTTAGCTCCGATAAACATCATGGTCTTCATCGTTATCATACTTACAGGATGAGTGATAGAGGATAATTGCTGAATGGATTTAAGAAAGCAAAGCCACCTATTTTTTATGGGGACTTGAAGAAACCAGAAGATGTAGAGGCTTGGATACTTGGGATGAACAAATTATTTGAGTTGCATGAGTACATAGATAATATGAAGGCCAAAATTTCTATCTTCAGCCTAAAAGTTAAAGCAAACATTTGGTGGGAAGATATGAAGCGGGTCAGATACATTAGGACAACAGACTTGAGTTGGCATGAGTTCAAGAGATTTTTCAGGAAGAAGTACTTGTGTAAAGTTTTGGTGATGTTCTATTTAGGATGGTGACAACTATGTAGGCCAAGCACAGTCGTAAGAAAGGGTGTGTGTTGTTCGTAGTACATTTTTCTAGTGACAAAGGTAAGGAAGTTGAGGATGCAGATGTTTTGAGCCAGTACTCAGTTCTATAACAGTTTCATGATGTATTTCTTGCAGATATTTCAGAGTTTCCACCTCACAGGTAGGTAGAATTTTCTATTGAGTTGGTACCAGGGGCAGCTCCAGCATCAAAAGCACCTTACAAAATGAGCACACCTGAATTGGTAGAATTAAAGTTGCAACTAAAAGAGATGCTTGAAAAAGGATACATTAGGCCAGGTGTATCTCCATGGGGTGCACCAGTATTGTATGTGAAGAAGAAGGATGGTACTCTCATATTGTGCATTGAATATAGACAGTTGATCAAAGTGACCATCAAGAATAAGTATCCGTTGTCGAGGATTGATGACTTGTTTGATCAGTTGAAGGGAGAAACAATGTTCTTTAATTTTGACTTGAGATCAAGATACCATCAAGTATGCATCAAAGAAGAGGATGTCTACAAGACCGCATTTATCCCAAAAACGACAAAAAGTAAGAGATAGGTTATCTTGCACATATAGTGCGCCACACTTCGTCAGCTTACGAATCCCGGATTGACAAATTAATGTAGCAATTTAGGACACACTAAATTGACCAAACACTAGGTATGGGCATTATGAGTTTGTTGCAGTCCCATTCAGTTTAACTAATGCTCCAAACACATTTATGTATTTAATGAACAATGTGTTGCATCCTTATTTGGACATGTTTGTTATTGTGTTCATTTATGACATATTGGTATATTCTAAAAATGAGGAAGAGCATGCCGAGCATTTTACAGCAGTGTTGAGATTCTTGAGAGAGCATCAGTTGTATGTTAAGTTGAGCAAACGCAGTTTCTTCCAGACTGAGCTACATTACTTGGGACATGTTCTCTCCAAGGAGGGAATTGTAGTAGATCCATAAAAGATAAGGGCCATCATGGAGTGGGTACCTCCTAGAAATGCAGATAAGGTGAGATCCTTCAAGGGTTGGCAGGTTATTATAGGAGGATCATCAGGAACTTCTCAGATTGCTTATCCTATTACATCATTTCAGAGGAAAGGTAAGAAGTTTGAATGGACAGAGGGCTGTGAGGCCGGTTTTGTGTAACTTAAGCAGTTGTTGACACATGCTCTAGTGTTAAAGATTATAGATTTTGACAAGGATTTTGTAGTATGTACAGATGCTTGCAAGAGAGGAATCGGTGGGGTCCTTATGTAGGATGGATAGGTGGTATGTTATGTGTCACAAAAACTAAATGAGCACGAGTAGAACTGGCCAACACGTGATATTGAGCTAGAAACGATCATACATGCATTGAAGATGTGGAGGCATTGTCTTCTTGACAGGAGGTTTATACTAATGAGTGATCACATTGGGTTGAGGTACTTGTTTGACTAGTTGAATCTAAACGCTAGGCAAGCTAGATGGTTGTCCATGCTCAGTGAGTTTGACTTTGAAATTAGGTACATCAAGGGAAAGGAGAACATGGTCGCAAATGCTCTCAACAGGCGGGTATAGGTAAATCACATAGCAGCCATGAGCTCCTATGGGACAAATTTACATGATATGATCTTGTAGGCAAGTCGACAGGATGACAATAATATGGAGTTTGTGCACAGGTTGCAGCAGAGTATAGGTACATGTACAGGTAGTGATATAAGTACAGGTACAAACATAGGTGCAGATGTACAGGATGTGGACTACCATCTCACGGCAGATGGATTGGTCAGGTTTAGAAACAAGATATATGTGTCGGACAACAACAAGATCAAGAAGGTGATCTTGAGGGAGTTTCATGCGAAACCATATTCGGGTCACCTAGGCTATCAGAAGACATTGACTGCAGTGAAGAGGTTCTATTATTGGCCGAATCTAAAGAAGGATGTGGTTGAGTTTGTAGCTAGGTGTTTGGATTGTCAAGTGGTTAAGGCAAAATGTAGGCATCCAGGTGGACTACTACAATTGATTGCGATTCAATAGTGGAAATGAGAGGCAATTTCCATGGATTTCATCACAGGTTTGCCCAAGATATCTAGACAACATGATTCCATCGTGGTTGTTGTGGACAGGTTGACAAAGGTTGCATACTTCATTCCAATGAAGACTACATATTCCGCTAGCGATGTGGCACAGGTGTTCATCAGAGATGTGGTAAGATTGCATGGTGTTCCAAAGAATATTGTGTCAGACAGGGATGCAAAGTTCACTTCCAAGTTTTGTAAGGAGTTGTTTGCATGTTTGGGCACCGAGTGTGAAAATTCCTACACCCTGAATCCTACTACAGCACTGATGAGAATTTTCTTATTTGTTAATTCCTTTCAATAAATTATTTACAATTTTATATTGTAAATATCGAAAATTCATACACCACAACCTTCATAATTTAAATGTGGAAAAATACAAGTGTGGAAACAAGATCTGAGCTAAAGTAAATCATAGACACATGTGACACCATTGTTTTTTGGACTAATGTCCCCGGAAAAACCCAATACAGGGAAACTGGTGCAACAACTGAAGGTTTATTTATTATGCAGTAATTCTGAATACAATATGGGATGCCTTTCTGGCTACTCACATAGAGAATATGACAAAGAAGCTAGTGATATTACCTCACACTGACACTGGAAGTCAAAACTGGCCAAAACCGGGGACTAGCAAGCCATCCACTGCCTCTGCGCAGTCTTTGCGTCACTCTGTGTGGGGACTACATGTTGTCTCTTCTGTTGGTTGGATCTGACCTTTTGGCCTCCTCCGGTCTCACACCCCATCTCTCTAGCACTATATCTAACTAATCCTAACCTGAAACATTGGCTTTCCCAAGGCTACTGTGATGCCTCTGCTCACTCTGTGTAGCTGCTACGATGCCTCTCTGCGTAGTGCTCTCTGTCTTCTCTGTTGTGTATTCTCCGGCTCACGAAAATATCCAATCGGAAATTATCTTAGCCCCTCTCCGTGAGAATCCTCTCAATCGATCTTCTCCCTAAGCACTACTCACTAAAGAATTTTTATATCTAGATTCTTTCTCCATCTCGATGTCTTTTCCAAATGACCCTTCAAGTCCTTCTTATAATCTTCTCATTGAGACTTCAACGACTGAGATTAAATCGTTAATCAACGACTAAGATTAACTTTTGACTTGATCTTTGTCTTCTCTAGAAGATTCACACTATGTTTTATTAATACCCCTTAATTATTTTAATTTCCTAAGTTTAGACTTAGGTTCCCATTAAAAATAATTAATTATTTTAATAAAACATGATATGAGTGGAATTTCCCAAAACAATTTCTAGGTTATTTGGAATACATGTGTCTAAGCCTCCCTGCAAATTTTGAGACTTAGAGCTCATCTGATGTTACCATAAATCAACACTCCCTCTTAGAGATGAATGTGCTCTAGTAAAACACCCAGTTGGAGTAGTGTTATGATTCTGCAACATCTCCCTCTACGCTGTTGATGTCTGACACTGCTGCCCACCAACACCGCGTTGTTGCATCCATGCTGTTACTGACCCTGCATGTTGCTGGCAATTGCTACTACACTTAAACTGAAAAACATCCAATAGTGAACTAAGTGTTCAGTATGATGGATCTCGGGGTTGAAAATCTTACTATTGTTAGCCTCTGTGCTATCCCTCTTAAGCCTCTGCACTGTTGTTGACTCTACACTGTGCCTTTGCACTGCTGCCAACTCTGCTTTGCACTGCTCAGACCTTGGCGCTCTCTAGCCACTGCACTGTCACTTTTGCACCAAATGAAACTCGTCCATCCTGCTACTTCAAATTTGGGATCCCATAGCAAGGTGATGATCCGAGAGGTGGACTCTTAAAGGACCCTGCCCAACTGCAGTTTTGCTGAACTACAACTTCAAATCACCCCAATTATCCCAAGGAGATATGTGGGCAATCATCGCAAACTCCTCTTCTTCGATCCTGGCAGTCGTAGCATGTGGATCATGCTTCTCGTCTTTGTCCTTCTTCTTGAGAGGACATTGTGAGGCATAATGTCCCATCTCGCCACACCATAAGAACTTGATCTTAGAGATGTCTTTCTTACATATTCGCTGCTCCTGCTGTCCCTTTTATGCAAGGTCTATGTTTTCCTCCTCCTCCTTGGGCTTCAACCCAGTGTTGTTGTTGTTGCTCTCAAGCTTACACTTGACCATGTCTTGCCTCATCTCTTCTTGTTGAAGAGAAGCCCACATTGCTTCCTAATATGGTAGACTTTCTCTGCTCAGGATGCTCTAGACGAAGACTTGCCACTCATCTAAAAATGAGTTCAGGGAAAATATGACCATCTCGGTGGCATGAGGCGCAGTTCCTACAGCTGCCAACTGATCTTGGTTCTCCTAATGTATAGATAGGAACGGATCAACGCACTCACACTTTTGCATCCTTGTAGGACACAGCTTCTCTAAAAACATCTTTCGTTGCTCGAAAGATCCCTGATATAGCGTCTCCAAGGCCTGCCACATCTCTCTAGTTGTCACGTTACTTACGATGTGACACACAACACATCTCTCCGAGGTCATAAATCCCCAAAATGTCTTCAGCTACTCTCTCCTAACGCTTTCTGCACCAGCAATCACCGCTTTACAAAAAACTGCATCCCTCCAGTTGCTGATCTGCGCTGAATATGTTGCACTGCTCCCTCTGCTTCGAAAAAACTAAAATCTGGAAAATTCTATCTCTTTATTGGCTTACTCAAAGAGATATCTCCTTGCAGATCTAGACCTCCTGGCTTGGATTGCGTAGTCACTAGGAAATCGATTCGTTGCTTACGCAAATTCTTTGATCCTAGCTTCTCTTCCAACTTTGGATCTACTGGATCTGCTCTCTTGCTCCTCTTGCACTGCTAAACAACCTTTGATACCATGTGGAAACTCCTATACCCGGAACCCTATTGTAGCATTGATGAGTATTATCTTATTTGTTAATTCCTTTCAACAAATTATTTACGGTTTTCTACTATAAATATCGAAAACTCATACACCACAACCTTCATAATTTAAATGCGGAAAAATACAAGTGTGGAAACAAGATCTGAGCAAAAGTAAATAATAGACACATCAGACATCGTTGTTTTTGGACTAATGTCCCCGGAAACACCCAATGCGGGAAAATCGGTGCAACAACTGAGGGTTTATTTATTATGCAGTAATTTTGAATACAATCTAGGATGCCTTTCTGGCTATCCACACAAAAAATATGACAAAGAAGCTAGTGAGATTACCTCACACTAACATTGGAAGTCCAAACTAGCCAAAACCTCGTACTGGCAAGCCCTCCACTGCCTCTGCGCAGTCACTGTGCAGTCTCTACGTCACTCTGCGTGGGGATTATGCCGCTTCTGCATGTTGGCTCTTCTACTGGCTAGATCTGACCTTTTGGCCTCATCCAGTCTCACACCCCAACTCTTCGACACTGGATCTGACTGATCCTCAGCTAAAACATGAACTTCCTCTAGGCTATTGCGTTGCCTCTATTGGCTCTGCGTAGCTGCTACGCTGCCTCTCGACGTACTGCTCTTTGTCTTCTGTGTTGTGTATTCTTCGGCTTAGGAAAATATCCAACCAACAATTATCTTTGCCCCTCTCTACGAGAATCCTCTCAATTGATCTTCTCCCTAAGCATTGCTCACTAAATAATTTTGATCTCTTGACTCTTTCTCCGTCTCAGTGTCTTTTCCAAATGACCCTTCAAGTCCTTCTTATAATCTTCTCGTTGAGACTTCAATGATCGATATTAAATCATTAATCAACGACTAAAATTAAATTTTAACTTTATCTTTCTATTCTCTAGAATATTCACACTATGTTTTATTAATACCCTTTAATTATTTTAATTTCCTAAGTTTAGACTTAGGGTCCCATTAAAAAAATTAATTATTTTAATAAAACATGATCTGAGTGGAATTTCCCAAAATGATTTATGGGTTCTTTGGAATACATGTGCCTAGGCCTCCCTACAAATTTTGAGACTTGGAGAACATCCGATGCTACCACAAATCAACACTGAGTAGGCCTTCAACACAACTTATCATCCATAGACATATGGACATACTGAGAGGGTTAATAGGATATTGGAGGATATGTTGAGGATGTATGTGATGCACCAACAATGGAAGTGGGAAGAGTATCTTAGATTTTGCCTACAACAACGAGTACAAGGAATCATTGAGGACAAGTCCATTTGAGGCATTGTATAGGTAGAGTTGCAACACTCCCATTAGTTGGAGTGATTTGGTTAACATGGTATTGATTGGACCAGACACGATAGCAGAGATGGAGCAGGAAATGCAGGCGATCAAGAAGAATTGGAAAGCAACGCAAGATAGGCAGAAAAGTTATGCAGAATGAAACATGTTCTTTAAGGAGTTTCAGGTTCAAGAACAAGTGTACTTACGCATCAAGCCCAAGAATGGCTCCTTGCGGATTGGATCATGTGCCAAGTTGGCACCATGGTTTTGTGGACCCTTTAGGATTATTAAGAGGATTGGACCAGTAGCTTGTCGACTTGCACTGCCTTCCACAATGAAAGTCCATGCTGTTTTTCACATGTCATTTCTTGAGAAGTATGTTAAAGATGTTGATCACGTGATTGAATGGTTTGTATTGCAGGTGGATCCAGAAGGATAATTCCAGCAGGAGCATCAGTATATATTGAAAAAAAAAAAGGTGCTCATGCTCTGGAATCGAGCAATAGAGAAAGTTAAGTGCAATGGAAGCACTTTGGGCCTGATCAAGCTACATGGGAGATGGCAGATCAAATGCGGGTTGTGTATCCTTCATTGTTTGTCGTTTGAGGCAAAGCAGTTTTGGTATGATGTTGGTATATGTTTGGCACATGTGTTGGTGATGTTTTGATATATATTTTGATGTGAGGTTCGGGTATATGTACATATGTGTATGGATGTAAATACCACCATGAGTTGTGTTATAAATCTCTAATAAGTGGTATGGGTTTCATGTGAATATAGTTGTCATATTGTTATGTTGTCGTGTTTTTATGTGTCATTCTGGTTTGCTTTTCAACAGGGCGATCATTGTCAATAATGTATCGAGCTATGATATAAAGCTCCATGAGCAGTATGTTTTCTTTCTAGCAGTTTTGCTGAGGTATATGTGTGATTGAACACCGAGGACGATGTCCCCCAAGGGGGGGGGGGTTTTGTAACAGGCCTGGTAAAAATTCCATGTAATAAAAGTTAAAAATAATAGCCACTGTTTATGGGACACTTGTTCCAAGCTGAATGTTGGGCAAAACATCCTAGTCAATGTTGATTTGGTTTATTATGGCTAAGGAAATTGGAAAAGGCTTTGAAAAGGCAAATGGCATTTTTTACAAATTTATTTAGAAAATAATGGAAATTAGGAGAAAAGGGAGATGAAAGGTCACAGGTTGCATGTGAGGAGGAAAATGAAGGAAAATAATAAAAAATGAAGAAAATAAAGGTCTCATCAATAAAAAGGCTTTTGAGGATCAGTTGGTGCCTTTTGTCAATTCTGTTTTGGGAGCTTTCTCATTATTCTCTCTCTCACTCTTGGACACTTAAAGTTTTATTGGAGCACTTTGGCATTGGATCAAGAAAGGCAAAGAAGGCAAGAGTAAGGAAGAAGTAAGTAAGGTAGAGCATGATCAAGCAACTACAACAACATTCTTTGTAGGTATTGATTTGCATGTGTGCTTTCCTTGCTAAATTTGGCAAGCATGGTATTGCATCTAGTTTTTTTTTTTCATGGCATGGGATTTTCCAGGTGTGACAGTATTTTCAACCTAGTGTTGCCATTTTCGGATAGCTTTGATGAGATGGATTCTCATACTTTGGTTAAGCTGGATTGCTGGATGGATTCGAAGCTAAGTGAGGTGGATCTCTGAAATGACAAACACATAGCCTAGTGGTCCCTGAACCAGACTATGGATCACGGTAAATCCATTGGCCTAGTAACCCCTGAACCAGAGTGTGGTTTGCGGTAAAACCAAGATTGTGTGCCTCGGTGGGGTTAGGAATCCTTGTCGATGAATGGTGGGGTATACAGTAAATCCAAGAGGTGGATTGCCCTTCGTTGGGCCTAGTAGTCCTTGGATGGGATGTACAGTAAGTCTTGGAGAGTGGGTCTCAGTGTAGGGCCTAGTGATCCCTAGATTAGATTGTAGATTACAGTAAAGGGTGAGAGACTAGGAGGCAATAAAATTCCTCATGGTGTAGGTGGAGAACTCCGATAGCATCCATGTTTGTTTAGTTCTTTTTGGTTGGTTATGAGTCCCACATTCATGCTTGGAATATGGAACAGGGGTGATTGGATGAAGAGATATTTGGCTCACCCAATCTACGGTCGTGTGGAACGTGGTAGTCCCATCTATGGTTGATTTTTACATTCATTAATGAGAGGTTCATTTCCTTGGCATTTTATGTGTAAATGTATTTGTTCATATGTGGATTATATGTCTAATGTATCCATGATATTTATGTTGTTATTATGCTGGCTATGAGCATGTATTATGACAATGATGATGTATGGATCTCCTCATGTTTTTATTTGTAAACAAATAAACAATGTATCTATAACCTAATAGACGATACTACAACTAATGATGTAAGGGAACAATGCTTCTTAGAGATTCTCGGATAAGTATGAGACCCCTATGTTCATATTTGTTATTTACACCTGTAGATCACATATTTATGATATGTTTGACGAAATTTCTATCATGGCTAGTAGGGGTCCAGTCTAGGTCTTGTCGTGAATTTAGCCAATACACCATTGTTTCACTGTTTTATTTCATTTTTGAACTTGTCATTGAGTTCTTGGCAGTGGCCTAGACTCTAGGCCCGAAAAAAAAGTGCCTTAAATCCTGTAAACGCAAGCACAGGTCTAGGAAATTTAGGTCCTTGGACGTAGGTACGCAAAGCTTGTGCGTGCGTCCGCAGCCTCGTAGACACGCTCATAATCATATTATGGGAGCATCCATGGGTTAAGTGGGTTAAAATCTCAATGGGACCTAGGGGATAGTTACTCGACTCGGGTTCGGATGGCTCCTAGGATTCTTGTTGCTAATGTGGAAAGTTCGTATCATGTGTTTCCGTCGATTCCACTTTCTTAAGGTCACCTAGCAAAGTTGAATCCGATCATAGTAGCCTCTTGTCATATGTTTACCTCGGTTGGTCTGGGTTACTTGGGTAGATATGGGAGGAGGGTGTTACAATTGCGGCTTTGGATCATGAACTTTCCCTCTTACCTTAATCAAATGGCCTTAGACAAGCTACCCCAAACAAATTGGATCCTCCATTGTGAAATTTTCCTTTCACTCATAAACAAAAGGCCATCAAAACTTCTAAGCAACCCCAAGGTCTAGTTCTCAATGTAGATGAATATTGGGATGAGGTGATCAAACTAAAATAGCAAGCTTTGGTGGCCAATGGGTATACCGCCAAATGACCGGTGTTTAGACGAAAGGGTGGGTGGAGACGTGGTGGCTCCCACTACTCAAATATCAACCCCGGATCGCTGCATTACAAAATGTTTGGTTCACTTTTCATTTCCTCTCAACGGATGACACAAAATGCATCGTAGCCTCTCCTTGGGTCAAAGGTCATGACTACTTATCTCTCAAGAGATGGTCCTTTGGTTTTTGACCCAACCATTGACTCGCCACGGAAACATATTATTTAGGTCAATCTCCAAACCTTCCTCTCGGAACTCTAGACTAGGAAGGCCATCACGGATATCGTTAATACCATTAGCAAGCTCTATTATCTAGATGAAGGGTTCCTTGGGGGGCATGGACAAGCACCCCACTTAGGTTTTGGTGGAAAGTGGATATTGATCTCTATTGGGGACCCCCGCTCACACAAACAAATATTAGATTACCGGGTTGCCCCATTAAGATTCCTTTGTTGTCATGACACCGGCCACCTACTTGTTGAATTCCTCGACGTATTTTGTAAGATTCATCTTCATAGCCATGAGATTCGACGACAATTTGATTCCCTTAAAGTGGTTGGGAGGCAAGATGTTCCTTGGGTCCACTCCACAATTATTTACAAGAAGACATGTATCACTTCTCGTCTTACCCGTATTGCTTCGAATGATTGCCCCCAAAACATAGACTCTTCTCAACCATCTCCTTCTTCGTCTCTCCTTAAAAACCCCCGTAATCAAATCTTCTTCATGTGCCATTTCCAAGCCCCTTTCAATGCTCCCTGTCTCTTAATAATGATGCCCCTCGACCTACATCCTTTCCACCATAAACCTCGCCAATCCCACTTTTTTTTCATCGCCTAGATCTCCTCCGTTGGACCTATACTTCCTCTCACCCATTAAATTTGGTGCTCCCTTTAGTTGAACCTTCTCTCCTTTCGTAGAAGATATAGAATTTGAGGATCTTGCTTGTGACTCTTTGAACACCATGGAACATTTTTTCAATAAAGAGATTACTCTTTGCCGCCGACAATGTACATATTATCCCGTTGTCCCATAAGAATGTTACAAATCAAGGAAAGAGAGGGATACAATTTAAAAAAACATTCCAACCGTACATTCGTCCCCATCCAACCTTTTAGCACAATTCAAGAGCCATAGGCATATGGTGCCTCTCCTATCATTGAGCCGGTCTCTTTCAAAGTTCGACACATTGAAGTTTCCCATATTGTACCTCGTGTCCTTAGAGAAGAGTTACCATTCATTGTCCCTCCCAAATGACCATCGTGCCTTTGAATGTTTGGGGCTTGTGATGAGCCCAAAAAAGACGATATTTGAAAAGCATTATTGAAATATATAAGCCTAATATAGTGCTACTATATGAAACTATGACCCGCAAGGAGAAGGCTTAGGGTTTTTTATTACAGTATCCGTTTGAACTAGCTTGTGTGCACTTCAAATGCCTCTAGTTTATCTAGCGGTCTAACCGTTATGTGGAAACTTGAAAAATTCAATATAAAGGCTTATAATACCACAATCGAATTAATAATCATAGGTGGTCAGTGAGGCTTAAAAAACTCGACTCAAAATCATCAATATATATGCATCTTTATTTAACAAAAATGATTTATGAAATGGGGTTGACAATAATGGCATCCTCAAACTTAACTTGTTGATTTTAGTTGGGGATTTCAATTTTACTTTGGACTCTTTTCGAAATTTGGGGGACCGCTCAACCGACTTAACCCATTGGGACAACATTTTAAGGGTTTTTTTTTCCAGCATAGAAAACATTCCGAGACATCAAACCAAAGCCTAATGGACCAACCTCGGAAAAATGGTAGATGGGAAATCATGGCATTTCGAAGCGACTAGATTGTTTCTTTGTTCGAGAGGCTACCATGAGACAAATTATGGAAATAAATTCATGGAACTTGCCTTCCCTTATTTCCAAAAATTTTCCTATTTTATTTTGCTGGAATGAAATGCATCCAAAAAAAATAAATAAATAAAAAATAAAAATAAAAAATTCCTTTTTAAAATCAATCATTTCTTCTTGAAGGATCCACACTTCATTGATCTAGTCGTAAATTTCTCGGATCAAGCCATATGTGGTTGATGGTCTTCGGATCATGGATCACATATCCAACAAGCTTAGATCCCTCAAAGATAAGGTGAGAATATGGGCTCATAACAAGAAAAGGGCCATGGTTTAGGAATTGATGATAAACCAATCAACACTCGGGAGGATCCTAGCAACCCTGGACTACTTCTCTAGATCCTCCAAACAAGAGATTTTCAACCCTAGACCTATGCATCTCGATATTTCTCAATCAAGCATAGGACTCGGAAAAAAACAATCCATGTGGGTGTAATTTGGAGACAAAAACAATCACTTTTTTCCATAAACAAGCAACTCTAAGGTCCGTAATGTTCCCAAATTGGGATTGCACGACAAGATTGGAAAAATAACGCACTCCCTTAGGAGATTGATGCACAGAAATGAGTTTGTAGCCATTGGATCCCTTAGATTAGTAGATCCGGGGGTCTAGATCCGGAAGGGGAGCAAAAACAAATCAAACTAGGTGTGGTAAACAGTGTCTCCCACAACCTAGTCTAGTCGGAAAACACCCTACAAGAGGGGCCGCAACTATGCACAACAAGCAACTCGAGAATAACGTAATATTTGATAGTGTAAGTAGGAGGCCATCATATATAATCAATAAATGAATGTACAGTAGAAAATCAGAAGTAAAGTGAAGCCCTTTCAATATACAGTAGATTAGATGAGACAAGAGAGCAATATATCTTCATAAAAAGAGAGCTACAACATGTATATATCAGCAGTAAATGGCTCAACAGTGTTATTTTCAAGAGCTGTAGCGAGATGCATATTACAACTCAGATCTAGGATATATCTCGTGGATAAAACATCACATCTATATCATATATGGAAACTACATAGTTTTCTCTACAAGATCACCTTGGGGTTTTGACCAAATCATGCATGAATAAGAGTAGATCTCGAGAAACAAGTTGCGTATCCGTAAACCGCATGCAAAGAAATTTCTGAATATAACACTTCATTAAAATGGATCAGATCTAAACAGTAACATGGATCAGCAAGCTAAACCATGGATCACCAAGTGGAAGGCAAAGCTCAAAGCACTAGAGATCTCTCGATCTAAACTATGAGCAAAACACAATGAAGAACCTCATACAAAAAATAACACAGCCTACTCATGGAAATAGTGTTGTAGCACAAATGACATAGATAAACACTACAAAATTGCAGATTTTAAGTACCAAGAGAAGAGACACTCTTCCATGAGGTTAAAAGACACACTCCATGAGAAGAGGCTCCCAAAAATACACTAGATATCCGCAGATCTAGACTCCCACTAGCCGCAGCTTGCGTACAAAGCAAAACCCCTCGAATGGATCAGCACTACCAATGTAAGTAGAGCTTGGCCTCATGCCTCGATAGTGGATCAATTCAACAAACACTCCTCCAAGAATCCTCAAAGGAAGAGGTGAAATCCCTACATAGGAATTCCAAGAACAATTCTCCACTAAAAAAATAGAGAATAGTATTTGTCTAAGCAGACAAAATACTAAAGAATATGATTAATCAACAACCTTCTCTTGCTACCTTCCCTCTCCTTTTATAAGAGGAAATCCTTTGCAAACCATAAACCACCTTGATGAGTTAGCTATTTTCACATGAGGGGCCTCCTTCTAAACCGTGTTGTCCCTTTAGGAGATGCATTGAACCTAGACAAAGCGTTGTAGATTTGGTCAAGGTTGACCCGGCCTCACAGCCTCAAACCCCTTTCACACCCGCAAGTGATTATTTACATGGCCCCCGATTTATCCGTGTTCACATGGGCATTTATTTATTCGAGTCTTCTTAGGAGTTTCACAAGTCCTTCTTTATTCATTTATTCATGCACAAAAATTGAATATTCCTCTTAGCTTAGGCTAAGTAGGAATATTACAAAGGCGCCAAAATAACTCCATTTGGAGCATTGTCTTGGACATAGGTTGCCAATATTCTAGTCAAAGAAACATCAAAAGGGAAGCCCTCCACTTCTTCAACACCAATTACAATGCAATAGAATCTCGTTCCTCTCAATTCTCGCTGGACCTTTATAACCTCTTTCCCATTATGACTAATGTAGAGGACAAATCTATATTGGATATACCTGTCACTAAAGAAGAGGTCCAATTTGTATTAAAAGAGTTTGCTAGAGGAAAAAGCCTTGGACCTCGATAGTTTGGACTACAAATATTTTTTTTCCATTTTGAGGACATCCCGATTGATGAATTGATCGACATGGTTGAGGAATCTCGCGGACTTGGAAGGGTCTTTAGCATTGTAAATGCTACATTCATCACTCTTATTCCCTAAATTCCAAAGCCTTCTTCCTTCTTAGACTACCGACCTATCTCCTTATGCAACACACTTGCCGATCTCCAAAACCATAAATAACTAGATCAAACCCCTCCCGTCCAAACATATCTCGGGTGAACAATTTGGTTTTTTTGGAACATCACCAAATTCATAATGTTGTTTCCATTTCCTAGGAAAGCATTCATTCCATCAAGACCCGCCATCTAGATGTCCGCCTCTTGAAAATTGATCTCACTAAAGCATTCAACCGTGTGGATTGGGAACTCCCATGGTTGATTTTTGCATAAGATAGGGTTGGGCTCTTCAATTATTGGTTGGATATATTCATGTATTAAGATTATCTCTTTTGCCATCATCATCAGCCGACTCTCCTACAATTTTTTTCTTAGCTTCCGGAGGACTTCGCTGTGGTCGTGCCCTATCTCCACTTCGTTTCTTCTTGTAATCAATGGATTAAGCATAAATTTCCTTGATTCCCGAGCTTGGGGTCTCATCATTGGATGTAGGATTGCAAGAAAAATCCCTCTCTCTCACCCGAGTGCGTATACGGCGTTATGACAAGTGGGACCTCCTATCCATCCAATTGGCGATTATTTCTTATATCCCCCCAAATTTTTGGACTTGCCTAAGGTATTTTTATTAATAAGATTAAGTCTATTTTGATTTTCGAATGACTCTAAAGCAACCAGTGACATAGGAATTTTCTCGTCAATTCGACTTACAAATTACTCCTTTGGATGAGGGATTCAAGTACCTTGGTTTTAGATTAAATCTTAGTGGATATAAGAATTTGGACCGGTCTCGACTCATTTAAAAGATAGAAAAGAGGCTCCTACAATGGACACATAAATGGATATCTCTCGATGGTCGTGTCATTTTGATTCAATCTGTCACTTCACAACGTCTCTATATTATGGATGCATATCTTCAAACTCCCTTAGGGCATTGTCAACAAAATCAACTCCATCATGTCTAAGCTTCTTTAGGGCCGGCACTTGCCTCGACCGGAAAATTCACTTTGCTCGGTTGGAATCATTGACCAGACTCCGTTGTTTTCAGCAGATGGGGCCTTAAGGACATCAGTAAAATTCAATTACGCTATTCTACTCAAGAACCTATGGCGGGCTATTTGTGGTGATGATCTTTGGAACCACATCATTAAATAAAAAATATCTTTAGAACCATGACCTTCTAATATATTTGTCCTAACAATTATGGGTTGGATATATCACCCAGGAGAATTATGGGTTGGATCCGCTCTAATGCACCCCGTGCCTCTTCGGATATCATACATTTGGCATAGCCTACCGCTAACAAATCATTGGTTCTTCGTCAATCTAAAATGGGACATTGGATATGGTTCTATCTTGAAAGTCTACCTAGACTCTATCTTTGTCTTGGAAGGTCCGAATATAATTTCTCTTCTACTTCTCAACTTCTTACATAATTTGGAAATCTATGTCCTTAAATTCACCATTACTCCACTCTCTTCATCTCTTAGCACGTATTGGAAATCCGCTAAGGACCTCGGATTGGCCGCACAATTGGAGTGGTCCGAATATGTCTCCAATATTAAACTTGTAGGGATCTTCCTCTCCCAAAAGGAGGACCAATTAATCCGACTTAGAGGATATCTCGAAAGGATAATTCATTTTTTCATGAGGCCTATCACTTAATCACCCAACATTATGGATAAAAAATATTATTCTCCTAGTTCTCGCGGTCCTGGGAAATGAAACATGCCACTAAAACTTCAATTTTTTTATCTCGGATGGTGGCTCAAAAACTGTGTATTGTCATGGGACAACCTTTCTAAGCCGGGTTTTCAAGGCCCTAACATGTGTGCTCTTTGCATGTCACATGGTGAAGACATCAATCATCTATTCATTCTCTCGTCCTTTCACATCCTCTATTTGGTAAATGGTGCTCAATACATTGAAAATTCAAGCTGATTGGGACATGTCGATATTGCTACTTGCCTTGGTCGTGTGGACTAAGGACTACACACAACACCATACTTTGCCATTTTTTTTTCTTTAGGTCATTTGGAGAGATAGGAATGTCCCGATTTTCGAGTAGGTGCATACCGACATCCGGAGGACCAGTAGTAGGATCACATCCTACTACCATGAATTATACTCTCCCTCTTCAAGGTGCTTCAAAATCATCCATCCTCCTAGGAATCTATGGTATGCCTTCCTCCGGGTTTTTTTCGATGGTGCATCTTCTTTCGAATTATGTGGCAATGACATGGCCATTCACTTGGGGGCCAAATATTTTCCTCATATTTCCTTGGTGCAATGGTTCATGCACCAATACCAGGGCATAACTCCTCACACTTTACGGGGTCCTTCATCGTGCACACCGACTTGGCCTCAAGGAAATTGTCGTTTTTGGAGATTCCAAACCTATTATTCATTGGGACCAACAAAAAATGCAATCTAGAATCCCCCTGCATTCTCCAATTGGAAGCAGAGGGTTAAATTTCTCATTAATGTTTTCGTGAAATAGTCCATTTCTCACATCTACATGCATCAAAATGGAAAGGCCGACACTCTATCCAAGACTTGATGTAACATTGTTCCCGGAAAGATCCATTTTGAGTCTTTCGTCCATGGTGAACTATAGGAAACTGGACACATCAATATTTGAGGACCTTTTTTATTACTTGGACATTTAGAATTGTCGTATTTCCCGAACAATTAGGATGTATTGTATGCGACACATGTGTTTTCTTCTTCGGTATTTGTGACATTATTTTTTTCTCTTCCGTAACTCGAATGCTATGGTGTATTATATTTGAGATTAGATTCTCGATATGGCTTCTTCCCTTGATTTTAGACATTTCCAAAATGCCATGACATGTTTTTTTTCCCAAGGAAAAATCATAATTTTCATTAAGTTTGAAAATTACATGATGTAGACGTGTTGCATATGCATGTTGTAACTATTGTCACTTACATTTAGTTCCTCAAAAAATTCCCCATTGGGGTGTACACCAAAAACTATAATGTAGCATAATTACAATAATTACAATATTTAAACTAGGTCTCGTCCATATCGTCTATCAAAACTCGTCAAAAAACTATCGAATTATGTTTGTATCGGATCGCTTGTGCAACATATCGAAAGTTGTTCGATAAATGGACGATGATAATAACCGAAATGTTGAGTGTCATTTTTTTTCCTCTATGTGCCAGAGCTCCCCGTGTTGGACCGCTATCTCCTTCGAAATCTTGTCGAAATGCGCTTGCATTCCTTGTATATATGAGAGCAAGAGATAAATGAGAATTGATCTTTTAAACGCCAAATATCTTCCAAAATAGAAATAAGTGTGTGCACATGACATGATGCCGCTTTGTTGAACCAATTTATGATAATTTTTTTTAATCACCAAACACTTGAAGGTGTAGGATGTTATGCTCTAATGCAAACTATAGTATATGGTGAAGAGAAATAAGCTCAAAGAAAGTTTGTTTTGTTCTCGGGTCCCGCACCCATCTTGATTCTCGAAGAAATTCGGATGAGAGAGATATAGTAGAGTGCCTCCACCATAACCCAATGGTTGTGCAAATCCATTGAAATAAGCCCAAGGTGAATTGAAATTTATGACTTCGTGAATGATATTTCGGGGAGGTCTAGGGGGGATCATCTTCGGGAATGCATGAGAAGCTAGATAAGATGTTGGACTTAATAAAATGCCGTAGAGGGGGGACAATCATTAAAAATAGATGCATTCCTAGCTAGCCGTATGCCCCAACGGACGAGGAGTGGGAGGCTCCCTGGCTTTGTTTGTAGAGGCAGTAGTTCCACGAGGATTGCCATGCCTCATTTACGTTCGAGTCCCTTACCAAGATAGATTGATGCCCGCATCATGCATAATGGATGTCCGGAGCACAACAAAGGATCTGCAAAGTGGAGGAGGAGGTGTTCAATGGATTCAAAGTCATTTCTGCAGAGTTCACACGAAGTGGGTCCATGGATGGAACGTTTAAGAAGATTATCCATGGTAGGAGCAATGTTGTTTAGTGAACACCACATGAATAGTCTAGTGTGAGGAGGGGTCGGTAGCTTCCAAATGATATGCCACCACCATTCTCGTCTTTGAGGGATATGATCTAGGTATATTTGCAGTATCCATATTTTGGTGTATATATCTCAGATTTTTCAGTGGCCCAAATGATTTCATCATCCCCGTGCCTATTCGAATACGACATTCTCGCTAGCATTGATGTGTAGGTCTTCCAATCATATTGCAAAGTGCCTTGGGATACCAAGATGATTGGTAGTTTTCCATCCTTGTGTATAGAGGTCCATGGTTTGTGGCTCAACAATCCGAGCAATGTATCAAATGCCTTGATCATCCAAATAGTTATTGAGATCCGGAGGTAGAATCCGTGTATTTTCGTAGCCCGACCAAGGATCTATACCAATACGAGCTTTATTCTCTCGATCCGATTCTCCAAGATAGTCCATTCCTAATGTGAGGCAGGGGATGTGATGACCGCTTTCCAAATGGATGATATTTTGTGATGATTCCATGTTGCCAATCGATCTAAAAAATGGAAGTATTTGTAATGCTATGCAAAGTATCCATTCCGATATAATTTAGTGTGCAAAGTGTTCTCCATGACTTGCAGGGTTAAAAAAAGTGGTTTTGGTTTGTTTCGAGTTTTATGTGTGAGGATTTGTTAATTAAATTTATTGTTTAACATATCACAAAGAAAAATACACAAAGCAAGTAAAATTCATCATAACATAACCCAAACAAATTTTTGAGGTAGTTCACCCGTCCGGGGCTACATCTCGTCACTCCAAGGCTCCCCAATGGCATGTCCTTGCTCTATTAATTTTTTTCAAAATGGTTATACAAGATGGAAAAATATGCCTAAATAGGCAAAACCAATTGTAAATTCAGTTTCAGAAGATAGAAAATAGCTAAAAAATGGCTTTTGTATCACCTTAAACAATGAAGTACAACCCAATACGATGCCTTCTCCCCCGATGGCCCCGATGGCTCCCGTAACTTCATCGAAGAAAAATCTGTTGTAGAAAAAACTCTAGTCGCTCTAAAACCCGTCCCAAAATGATCATAATGCTAAAGAAACCCAAAATTGACTAAAATTTCATCTTGTTTGGTCGAAAATTTAGAAATTTATGGAAAAAACAAATTTTTTTTCCCGATGTCACTAGAAAACCTCCTCCAAAACTCGAAGGAACTCCATTTAGGGTCGAAAATTTTGGCCTTATCCCGAAAATAATGAGCAGTGCGCCAAAATTGGCAGAACCATTAGCCGTTGGCATTAATTGTTGGAGGGGCGGAGTCACATATGACCGCCGCCCGACCGCCAATCTATCCGTTTGTTTTAACCGTTGATTAACCATAGCCATAAATGTTATTTGGTGTTGGAAACATGTGACAGCTTTCGTTAACCATATGTTCCCACTAGTAAAGGCCTTTAGGCCGTGGTTCTCAAAGCACTGCACCAATTTGAACTCCGAGCTAGCCCCTTTTCCCTCCAGCGTAAAAAAATTTAAACTTCACATATATGATGTGTTGCATATAAGTTAAGAACCATTGGATAGGCAGATCGGCTGGGTCGCGTTGCTGTCAGTGGGGAGACCCTAGTTCAAGTCCTGCAGAGTAACAAAATTTTTGACAAACAATTTCTCCACGGCGTGGGGCCACGTGGCGGCCTCCGAACCTGCCATGTGGCAGCCTGTGATAGGCCTAAAAACTCAAAATTAAACCAATCATCCAATAGTGCCTTGCCACTTGTCAAGGTCTGATTAGCCCCAAATGGAATATTCCAGGGAATATTCTTTTTTAATTTTCCCCAATTAAAAAAGTCAAACTTGGTCAACTGAAAAATGGAGTTTATTAGAGACTTCAAACCTTCATAACTTCCATATACAACCTCAGTTTTGGGAACTGTTCACTGCACCAAAATTGCAGCAACGAGACCTTTCCGATCGTTCAGAATGAAACCATTTTTGAACACTTTAATGTTTGAGCAATTTTCATAACTTGGACATGGTCACCTGATCAGCAACCGGATCCAATCAAATATATTCATTGGCCAAATATAATTCATATAGACCACATGTGTCCGGAGATTCTTAGTTGTCATGATTGCCCATCCCATTTTAGCAGCAAGGGCTTTTGCAAAAGTGTCCATGTTTTTGATGCCCCATCCTCCCCATTTTTTGGGGAGGGCTATGTTATCCCATTTAACCCATGCAAAATTTTGACCCTCTCTGTTTCCATTCCAAAGAAATATGTTGCACAGTTGTTGAATGTGAGAAATGATGGCCCACGGTAACCAAGCCAGAGACATCCAATACACAAGGGTGGCTTCCAAGACTGATTTAAGGAGGGTTAGCGGGTAGCTCAAGATAACCACCTGTTGTGCCAAATACCAATGCGTTTTTCCAATTTGGCCACTAACCAACTCTAGTCTGCAATACGATAGTCCGAGGGTTTCAATCTAAAACCAAGGTATCTGAGACCATCCTGAAGGTTCAAGCAAGGGAAAGGAAATATGTTAAGGGCAAGTCCTCTTTCCTGGGAGGAGCATCCACTGATGGTGATGGTAGATTTTAAGGCATTGCATTTCATGCCTGTGGTTGTACTGAAATCTACAAGTACAGCAGAAAAATATAGTATATCTCCAATAGATCCATTGATTAGAATGAGGACATCATCTACAAATAGCAAATAAGTGAGAGTGCATCCCTCGACTAATCTGATACCCTAAAGTCGACCCAATTGTTTTTCATGCATGATCAGTTGACTGAGTGCTTCCATAATGAGAAGAAAGAGGAGGGGTGAGAGGGGACATCCTTGATGAAGTCCTCTTTCTAAGTGGAATAAAGGAGATGCAGAACCATTGATGAGAAGACTAAAAGAAACGTTGGTGATGCAGAAAATGCCATGACATGCTACTCATGATAATTGTACTTTCTTACTCATCTTAATGAAAACATTTTTTCTGTTTTGAAAAAAATAATAACAACTTTTTCCTTCTAACCACTGAGTTAGACCCACTTGAAAAAATGACCTTATTTCTAATAATCTACTGATAGAAATTTGGTAGAAATTTTGAGTAAATTTTTATAGATGATAAAAATCTTTACATGTGAAACAATGCCCTTAAAGATTTTGTTCATATAAAAATTCTCCATTTTTTTTTTTTAATCAATAGAAATTTTGAAGCTTTAATTATTAAAAATAGAAATTAAAAAAATATTATAAAATTAGATAACGCAACTTTTATATAAAACAATTTTTACATAATTTTAATTTTCCCTACTTCTTAAATCAATTAATATATGATGATTATAAATTTAATATTTCTAAAAATAAATAAATAAAATTTAATTAACAATTATACAAAACATAGTATTCTTCACAGCTTGAACTTCTTCATTTCAAGGAATGGGATAATCATAGTCCTCTCTCTCCTCGTGGTCAAGAGAGGTGTATCATATATAATGTACTGCCCTTTCAATGAAGAAGTTTAAGCTTTTGAGGGATCGTGCTAAGTTTTTTGTTTTGTTTTTTTTTGTTTGTTTGTTTTTGTTTTTGTTTGTTTGTTTTTTTTTTTTTTTTTTTATGGGAACTCGTAAAAAAAATATTGATTATTTTGTATCCCTCTGAAAAGAGATAAAGAGAAGACCTCAAAAGGGAAAAAAGGTAAGGATAAAGGGTAAAGGGAAAAGTGCAAAGGGCGCTTGTAAGGGGAGAAGGGAAAGGGTAAAAGAGAAAAGGAAAAAGGAAAAAAGAGAAAAGAGAAAAGAGTTCAGTAAGAAAATCAAATATTTCCTAAGGGAAAGGGAAGGATTGAGTACCAAGCTCAATACTTGGCTTAAAGGAGAAAATCCCGAGTATTGAGCTTGGATATCAAGAAATAAAGCCCTTAATCAAGAACCTTTTGATAGATTTATTCCTCTAACTAAAAGGAATAAAGGACCTGTTCTCTTCCTTCAGCTGCTTCCTACCTTAGAGATCAGCATTGACCCTACTATATCTAGGGTTCTAAGCTTGCCTCCTCAAAGGAGCCTACCTTGCTAGAACCTATCTTCAGTTAAAGCCCTCCTCTCCTTCCTTCTTCACTGACCACCTCACTACCTATGGATCCGTTCTCCTCCTTTACCAAACAACTGAATCCATTCTCCTCCTCTACCAAACAACCAACCTAGTTAGACTTCCTTAGCCATAAACCCCATCCTCTCCTACCAGCCATCCAACCTCCCCCTACCTACCTTGAGCACTCCTCTCTCCCCCTACCAGGATTTTTTCTCTCCCTATCACCCTATAGAGACCAATAAAGCCCTGTAATTCCCACTTCGTGGGCCGCCCTCTCCCTCTCCCTTCAAGGATTTTTCCTTTCCCTATCACCCTGCCCTAAAGTCAAGATTGATTTGAGTATCGATATCAGTACTTTTATTGACGAATAAAAGCCAAAATATCTAACTCAGATATCAAGAAAGACAGACCTTAATAAAGAACCTTATTATAGACTTATTCCTCTAACTAAAAAGAATAAAATCAAGATTGAGTACCAAACTCAATACTTTGATTGAAGGATAAAAGCCAAAGAACTCAGCTCAGATATCCCTCCTCTCCCTATCTAACTCCCTACCTATCGGTACTTCTTTCACTCTCCTAAAAATAAATAAATAAAATTTAATTAACAATTATACAAAATATAGTTAATATTTATCCAATTTGAACGTCATATATTTTAAGCCACGACAGCACACTAGATTCAATTTTCAAAATATTTAGTGGTTAAAAAAGTCATCAAATTCAAGAAAATCAAAATAATGGCTGATGTTCATGAATCCATCGGCCAGAGAATAAAAATAAAACAGAAACATATAACACAGAGGGCTTAGCACAGTGCAAAGCAGGGTAGGGTTGGACGCAGAGCTGAGGAGGGTTGGATGCAGAGTAGAAGTTGTTTGGATGGCGACGGTACAGAGGAGCATTGAGGAGAAGTTGTTTGGATGGTGATGGTGCATAGGAGGGTTGATGCAGAGCAGAAGTCACTGATTGTTGGGTGTTGTCAGGGTCAGCCATAGACGCAGGGGAGAAGTTGGTTGGATGGTGATGGTGCAAAGTAGGGTTGATGCAGAGCAAAAGTTTTTGATTGTTGGGTATTGTCAGGGTAGGCCATCGATGCAGGGGAGAAGTTGGTTGGATGGCGATGGTGCAGAGGAGGGTTGATGCAGAGCCGAAGTTACTTGGCTGGCTTATTGTTGGGTGTTATTAGGGTCGGCCATGGATGTAGGGGAGAAGTTGGTTGGTTGGTTTGATTTTTCATGTGTTGTTTTTTCCTTTTCTTTTGCTATTTTTCTGATGGTTAACTTCTTTTGTTTTTTTTTTTTTTTTTTTTTTTGCATGCCCATGTTAATAATTCCATCTCGTCTTTCTTTTTTATTTGTCTTTCTTGTTTCTAGGTTATATTGTTTTCACAGTTATATTTTATCTTTGGTTTAATGGGGGAGAAAATGAAATAAACCCAAATATCCTAGCTTATGTAGTTTCAATTTCACAGATAGGAGAAAATGAAAGCAGCCCAAATAGCCCAACTGCTACAGATTTCAATTTCACAGATAGGAGAAATTAAAGTAGCCCAAATGGCCCAACTGTGGATTTCACATATAGAATTGGAAGTTTTCACAGATACAAGAAAAGGCTATGGAAGGTATGACTAGTTTGGTTACACATATTATATTTCTAGATATAAATTATAACATATTTTGTGTTTTGGATATTTGGCGTGCAGTGGAAAACTAGGCATGCTACATAAAATAGGGCATGCAAAGACTTAATACAGTTATCTCGCTCGGAGACAGTGAGGATATCACTACAAAATAGAAGCCACAAATGGAATCTCCTTCTTCACTTGTTTGGTAAAGTCGTTGAAACTTTGTTGTAGATTGTTTTAGGAGTTACCTCTTACTAAAATTTAGTAACTGATTCCAATGTTGCTTCATCTTTTTCTGGTTAATATGCTCACATATCTGGAGGGTTGCTTCTTGATTAGCTGCTGTAGATTTCACATATAGAATGGGAATATTAAGAATACACCACCAGTCATAGAATGCATGTGTTGCGCATGCTATCTGGAATAGATGGGACACAGTACCAAGCACTGCGCCCTCCGATCTGCTAAGTGTAGGAACATAATTGACGATCACTGTGCTCTCATTATCTGTTAGGAGCACACAAATTACCCTCACATTTCTTGTTTACTTAGTGTTTAAACAGAGGGATGGCTATCAGATGAGTGCGCCCTTATAGTAGAAGAACAACACACACGTATGTGCCTGAAAAATGAGTAAGGGTTGCGCCCTCACCACCTTAATACGCACATAATTTTCCATGAGAAAATGTGGAGAAAACCCATAGAAAACCCAAAAAAAAAAATAGATATGGCCACCCCAGGGAACCTCTCTTCCCCTTTATTGAATCTTTGTGTGAAAGGATAGAGAAGGTGTGTGTATAAATAGAGGGAGAACTACCAGATGAGTGTGCCCTTATAGTACAAGAAAAACACACATGCATGTGTTTGAAAATGAGTAAGGGGTGTGCCCCATAATACACACATAATTTTCCATGAAAAAATGTGGATAAAACCCAAATAAAACCCAGGAAAAAAATAGATATGGCCACCCTAGGCAACCTCTTCCCCTCTATTGAATCTCTGTGTGAAAGGCCAGAGAAGGTGAATCTTATTTTTTTGATTGATTTCAATTATTTTATTTTTGGATGAAAATTATATCATGCTTGGTTTTAAAATTTAAAACAAAGAAGATGAAGAATATATTGAATCTCTGTGTAAGAGTGTGAGAGGGGCAGAGAAGTGATCATGTGATAATCCTTATTTCAGAAACCATTAATCTCCCTTTTCCTTTATATTTTAAATATGTTACAGTTCAGCACACCTGGGAAGTGGGTTTTGTTGTAAAGATTAGAAAAATCGAGAAACAAGGCCACAAATAAGGTCCACAAGGCCTCATCGTCACTTATATCGGGTTGCGGCGCTACTGTTTTGCTTCCCATGATTTGGTATATTTGGCAATACCAAATGATGAGACAACATCAAACCACTTTGGGATCTCAGGATCTAGCCCTCCTGGATCCAGAGAGGGATCTCTCTATGAATGTAAAAATTGATATATCTTTAAAGCTCAAAATGAGGTATTAGGCTAGGTATGAAGCACAGGGGTTTTTGATTGTTTGTTTGGTTGGATTGGTTGGAGATCATTAACTGAGAAGGTTAAGGAAATGAAGAAGGAACATAGTAGAAGGATTTTTCAGCATGGGAAGATAGGTCAAGAGAAAGGTTAATCCATTGGGTTATGGAGTCATGAAAGGGGATTACTTGCATAACAACTATCCAAGGGTTTCCATAGGGCAAGTCATCTATACTAAAGGATATTTTTAGATAGATGGTGAGATGGAACATTAAGAAGTGAAGGTGAAATGAAGAAACCAATGTGCAGCCTGTAGATCAGGTAAGCACTTTGAACCTATCCTGCTTTGAAATAATTCAAAGGCAACTCTCAATAGAGACACAAAGGGTAGCTTAAGATCAGGTCATATGTCATTTAAATCCAAGCCTGCTTTCAGCATACTCTTAAGGAAAACATTTAAGATTTAAACGCAGAACAAGGCTTAAGATCAGAGAAGGACCTTTAACCTTCAATGCTTTTGACACTAGCTCAAAGGGATCTTAGAAAGGCCAACTGTTGGAAAAGGACCCTAGTGTACAGGGTTAACTCTAAATCCCCAGTATCCCAATTCTTTCAGCTGAAACCAAACAAGAACTTCTAAGCAACAAACTCTAAATTCATAAATCAGTAAGCATGGGCAAACCAACATCTTTGACTGGTTAAATTATGTTGAATTTGTTCTTAGATTAGAAAATTAGTAGAAAACATCAAAGATAAGAAGAGCAGGAAGCATTAGGGTACTTTGCAGCAGTATATCCTAAGCTAGATTACTGATTCTTACCAGAGAATAATGGATAGTGTGAAATACATGAAATGAGACAATCATAGTAAGGAAAACATCACCCGTAATATAGACCAGGATCCTGTGAAATTTCCTGATTAATCGATGTGCAAAACCAGTCACATACTCTGAGCTCAATGTCTCTTTACATTCCAAACTTCTCCTCCCAGCCTATTAAATTACAGACTACTCAGCTACTTCCCCTAATAACAGTTCTAACAGTCGATAAAATCCCTATCAACCAACAACAACCTTTACAATGTATTCTTTGGAGTTCTTATAGGAGAATGAGTAGCAGTGGTAGTAGATGTAAATTTAATTGATTCATTAAGATAGAGTGGAGGAAGTATTCGATGCCCACTCTGCATAATGGCTCTTCATTAACTATTTGTACCCTGTAGTCTGGTCTGGAAATCCTTGGTAATAACTTCAGGTATGTTCCTCTGAAGTAATCTGGAAGCATGGTACTCTGTTGCCTTCTGAAAGAAGTAATGTGGCTATAAGTTCTACAAGGTCTCCCATACTTCCATAACTGTTGTCCTGACAGTTCTGTAAGGCCTCTGTCAGTGTAGTAAATGTTCTGGGGTTCGATGGAAGATGGAGGAAATCAGGTTGATAGTCCTTCTAGAGAAAAAGTGTCCTGCTAATATTAAAGCCAATATATGGCTTGTTTCATGTGCTTTAGGCTTCATTAAGCCTCTTAATCATATTCACGGTATTCAACTGTGCCTTCATCCTTTAAACATCGGATTATAGACGTTAAATCTTCAATAAGGAGCCTAAATCCTTTAATCTGTCCTCTGATATTCTTTTCTTCTTCTATTGACTGTTTCTGGTGCATGTGTAGGTTTAATGGTGCAGGAGGGTTGAGATCAGGGTTTAACACTGCTCCTTTAATAAAATGTGCCTTAAACTTCCTGAACAGTGCATTTCCCTGCGTTTTGGCTCTAGAAACGTCTTCCTGCGCACTGAATTTCCTTGTCTGTGATTAGAGATAGAGCGAGTTTCCGCCATCTGTAACCCTGCAAAAACACGATAAATCTGTTATAAAATCCAAGGGGAGTGAGGTAGGCTTGCTCTAGAGGGCCGAAGGGATGGTGGCACAATGGGAGAAAACGGTGGATGCAGGCAAAAAATGGGCGAAAACCATGGTAGAATGGTGAAAAAATGGTCTGATGGAGGTTTGGTGCATCACGCGTCCTGGGCCGTCGGATTAGATCCTTTATCAGCGATCTACGGTCAGGGTTCTTTGATGGGGTCGTTTAGACGGATGAAAAGACGAATAATGAATGGGGGTGGAATTATCTCATGGCCGTCAGATTTTAATAATGAACGGCTATGATCGTCCGATGGACTAATTTGAAAGTTTAGATGAGCGCACAAGGGATGAGGGTAAGATATATCGTGATCGTTGGATTAAATATTTCAATGATGGAGATCGGCAAAAAGAATCCTTTGGGAGCATAGGTGAATGGGGAAGGGGCAATGGGGAGGTTAGATCCGAACCGTCAGATCAAATTGATGGACGGCTAAGATTAAACATAAGATTTTGATGCGAATGAGATAAGTGGTAAGCCAGAAAACCGGAGTGGTTTTCGCATGGGGTCGGAGGCAGTAAGTGGAATTGGAAGAAATCACACGATTCCATACACTGCTTGACGCATGGCAAAACAAAACCACCTATATTGCATGATTTCTGAACGTTAACTGCCGGGAATAAAAATAACACAATATGCCTCCTGGCTGTTGGATGTGGGGTGGTGAGATCTGACAGTTGAGGTGCGAGTGCGATGGGATGAGATGCGCGTGGCGGAAAAGGGCCATCAAGTTTAATAGAAACCATTGGATCTATTACAATGGATGGTCATGATCGAAGGTAAGAGCGTTAGTGCGGAGGTATTTTGATCTATCGAGTTTATTTTCGACCGTTGGATACACATAAACGGACGGTTGAGATACAATCGGAGATAGCACAGGCAGGGGGGGGGAAAACGGATGGACGAGCGTGATGCGATTAAGCGCTATCCATCTGATCTGGAACCAGATTGATGGTCCATACTCAATCAGGGGGTAATGGAGAGGGGTTATGGGCGGAGAAAGACAAAGAGCGATAGTCGTTGATCCGTGTAGATCAACGGTGGGGATTGCAGCGGAGGTAGAGAAGAAAAGGACCAATTTCATTGGAGATTTTTGGAAAAACAAAGGAAAGGTGTTCACCGACAACTTTCGATTGTGATTAGCGCCCGAGGGCTAGATCTTGGTTCCGGCATCGGGTCTTATGTGGAGTAAGGGCTAAGGGCTGAGCCGAAAGGGGCTTAACGCCTCAATGTAAAAAGGGGTTTTTTAAGCCAAAAATGAAGGTTTTGAGGCTTAGAAAAGGGGTTCTGGTAGGCAGTAGAGGGGATTTTTAAACCAAATGAAGGGAGCTATAAGGTTTAAAAAGGGAATTTTGATGATTTAGAGGGTTAGTGAGGGATTTTGGAGGAATTTTGAAAGGGGAAAAAATGGTGGAAAATGGGGTTTTCAGGGAATAAAAGGGCGAATGGAGGCCTTTAAAAGCATTCTCTTTCACACAATCAGCAGGGCTTTTCAAATGGAGACAGCAGTGAGGATTTCTTCAGAGGACAAAGAGACATGGAGGCTTCAAGGATGAAATATTTTCAAGGGAAATGTTTCTCTTGAAGGCTCAGAACATATTTAGCCACCTGTTTGCTTGTCAAAAATTTATAGGTGGCTAACAGTGGCTCCACATGGGGATGTCATCTTCTTGAAGGTGTCAAGAATCTCAGAAAATAATCTTTGGGAGTAGGCCAGATGCCTGGTACTTGACACATCTCCTCTTTATTTAATTAGCTACCACAACTCATGAAAACATCATATCAGTAGAAAACATTCTCCCAAACAAACTACCTACCCATCCTATTATCCTAGCATTTTCTCTTCAAGGTGCATTTAGACCTGCAGACCTTTTACATCATCAATTTTTACAAACAGAAAAAACAAACCTATTCTAATACTACCCTTATTACTCCATGAGACCAGATTAAACAATTGGACTCGTAGCTTCTCTACCTAAACTAATATATGTTAGGATTAAACTATCTAGCGGATTTCTTTCTCTACATTCTAAAACAAAAATTGAAACACAGTCAAACTAGGATTAGATTGTCTGGCTTGCTGGACTTTGCAGAAATTATAAAAAAAACTAGCTAAATGCTCACAGCTGAGTTTTATTGAGATTTCCTACCTACCCTACTCTATCTTGAAATATTTACATGTCTAGCTGACAAACACCCTTTTCCAATACATCCAGTCAATTAGATGATCTCATGACTGGTCTTTTCTGCTCATTTCTTTGAGCATGTTGGATAGGCAGGGCCACTCCCATTCTCTTTGTTTTTTAACAAAAGCTTTTAAAATGTTTCTCGTTGTCTGCAACAAGCTGCTCAAAATGACCTTTGATGCTTCTTTGAATGTCTGCAGGAAATGAGCATAAGGATCATGAAATGATACCTGGTTGTGAGTATTTGGAAAATAGGCTTCAACCAGGATTGCCTCCTCTTCCACTGGATCAAGAACAAGACTCTCTTAAGAAAGAGAAACTCCCTCACCTTCATCACTTTCTAAATTGGAGGACTCATCATATATTGAAGGGCTGTCCTCTTGGAGCTCTGAGATATTCTAATCTGGTGGGTTGAGCTGTGTGAAGAGATCAATGTATTCTTGAGCAGGGGTCTGTTCCATTGCTTCCTCTTTTTCAAGAGAAGGCTCCTTGTTTTCAGCTTGCTTAAAAATTTCTTCAAATTTCTCCTCTTCACCTTTTGAGATGAAAAGTTGTTGATCTCCAATCACATGAAAATTATTATTGATGTCTTGTAATGAAGTGAAGCAAAGATCTAGAGATCCTTCACCCTCTTCTGCACTTTTAAAGCTTTC
The DNA here is from genome assembly GCA_034641835.2 of Pinus albicaulis. NCBI lineage: Eukaryota > Viridiplantae > Streptophyta > Pinopsida > Pinales > Pinaceae > Pinus > Pinus albicaulis. The sequence continues at coordinate 712,028,458 of CM076575.1, read as the reverse complement.
TTCATCAGTATCATAAATAGCCTGGTTTGGCTCATTACTCTCTTGGATTTGATGGAGCTGATTTTCCTCCCATAAATCTACTAATGATGGCCCTGTAAGATCATCTTCTGTTTGGAGAACATCATCATCAGATAGATCAAAAATAGGAAAATCATGAATGTAAGTAATGCTACCAATCAGACATACTAGATTATCAACTGATCTTTCTTCACTCTAATTTACATGTGAGCTTTCCAACTCTGTACAACAAAGCTCAGCAGATGAATGGGCAAGAATGTTTATTCTAAAAAAAAATTCAGAGGCTGGCTGTCTATTGATGATCTTGTTAGTCATCAATATTTTTCACCTGTTGATGATGACTATTTGTTAAAGCCAAGTTTTCTAGTAGCTGATCTCAAATTTGTCAAATTTTCTTGCTGGAAAACACCCACAAACATTTTTTTCCTCCTACCTTTTCAATCAGCCCACGACGAGATAAAACCTCATTGTCAAAGCCCTATCTAGCCTCAGCCATACAAGCTTGTCCATTAGCTCCAAAGAGAATAATCCAAATCTGTCCAAGAAGTCTCCCCTAATTTAGGTAGTGGCGCTTTAGGCGATTTTCCCTTGTCAAACTATCCTAAAGCCAAAAGAACCTCTATCTATTATCAACCAATCCTAAAATACCTTCCTATTCTGCAAATAAAGTTTGGTTACACCCTTAAGTCGCGCCACTAACAAGCCTTGAAATCTCAACAATACATATGCCATAGGTCCAGTTGATATTAGGTAAATGTACAGTGTTTGAATGTCTTTGTCAAAGAGCAGAAGTATACTAGTGTTCCAGAAGACATTATTAAACTCAACATAAGAAGACAACTGCTTCTAATGTGGTTTTGAGCCTGGGATGCAGGTACTAGACAGAGAGTTATTTAAATGAGCTCCTGCAAACACAGTCCAAGGGTTAGTGATTTATGAATAGCAGATACTGGTCAAGTTGCTTGTGATGTCTAAAGAGGCACAAAGGTATTTGAAAAGAAGAATTACATGTCTCAGAGAGATGCCCTTCATGGCATATTGTCATTTTGTCATTTTCATTTGCTAAGCATGAATAGGAAGTGAAAGGAAAGATAACACTGTTTAAAAGCTGATGAAATGGCATCCCTAAGAAAACCTCCTCCATACATGAGAAGAGGGTTGAAATACTGAGAAAACCTCCTTCATTTTACAAGCAGAGGGTTTGTCACTGTGATAAAGGCCTCCTTCATCTAATAAGCAGAGGGCCAGCGACAGAGATTGATTTTAGGGTTTTTCACTGACTGAAAGGAAAATTTTAAGAGCAGTGGGAGACAAATTGAAGGCTTCTGAATAGAAAATGGTGTTAAAAGCAGAGGCAAAGCAGTGGTGCTTTAAAAGGTGTTTACATGAGTTTCACCATTAAAACACAGAATTGAAATACAGTGTGAAGCTAATGGGGTGATTATCAACGAAGAAATATTGTTAAGCAAATGGCCAAGGAAGTAAAACAATATTGGTCTCAAACTGACTTCTGCTATCAAATACAAAGAAAACCACTAACAGTGTGTTCATAAACATTCTTCACTTGGTTAAAACAGGGGTTGAAAATAACCCAGGCATTTGTCAAAAATAGGCCTCCTTCATAACAAGTAGAAGGCTCACCATTGTGTAAAGGTGAAGAGCATTCATTTTCAGTATGGCTTAGATTTCAAAGGGACTGTTGTCAAAATGGTAAAATGAATGAAAATTTCATTATTCTTGCAGACTTCCTTCACAAAAGAACAAAGGGATAGTTTTCCAATTTTACATTTCAACTTCAGCTCATCATCCCCTGCTATATCTCCATAAAAAGTTGAAGAATGGATTACTATGTCAATCTAAGGTTAGTCAGTTGCCTTGATGGTGGAGAATATTTGTAGCAGATTTTTTCACTTACAGTTTCAAGTGAGGTTCTTCACCCACAGTCAAAAGAAAGGCTCAAAGAGCACCTAATAGCTCAATCAAATTCACAGTGGGCATGATCATCTTCAAAACATCAGGAGCAGAAACTGTCAAAATAAGTGTTAAAGTGGTGATTTATCTCCTTGCAGGAATGGCAAAGAATGCTTCACAAATCATTAGGACAACATTCAAAGAAATGAAGCATGATGTTGTCACAAACAAAGGAATTTTTATACATATGAATATGCTTGGCTGTTGCAGATGATTGCAGGGAAGGTCTTTAAAGGACTTTCTTTTTGATAAACAGTTCTCTGTCAAACCCAGGTGATGCAACTAAGGTTCCCACAATCAAAGAAAAATGTCTTTCAAAAGGTGCAACTACAATCATTGATATGTTTTTGAGCAGGGTTTCCTCTAAAAACATATATGAACAAAGGAAACAAGTTTTCTCCCTTGATGAGAAAACACTAAGAGAGATTGTGGCTTTAAAGATGTTTTCTTCACTTTGAAAAATGGTCATATATACGAAGATCTTCAAAAATTTCATCCACAGCACTTTAAAGAGTCCTGGTCGAATATTGGATTTTATGATGTTTTAAAACTGGTAAAATGTCAAAGCAGTGCTTCATGTTTTGTTTTACAACCAAAAGCTCTTTCAAAAATCTTTTTAACCCTCACAAGTTAGTTCAAAGTTTTGTGGCTTTAAAAGAGTGGAGAGACCATTGCCAAGTCTCATTGCAAGTTTCAAAAAACATAAACAAACGTCCATAATCGCCCTCCTAGCTGCCCATTGGAGAAACAAGAAGTTTCGAGCCATTTGCAGAGTTTTTAAAGGCTTAAATCCTGCGCAGTGCGCCTGGAAAAGCGCGCGGCACATTTGGCAGAGAATTTTCAAAGGGCTGTAACAGTGGCGCGGCGCGCCTGTGCGCGCGGTCACCTTTCTCAAGGCCGACCCGACTCCTCTACACAGCGCGGCGCTCTCCTGTCTAAACGTTTCGCTCGCTCATAAGGCCCTCGAAAAGCATCTTTGGAGCTGAAAAATGATCAAACAAGGCTCGTGAAGGATTTCCAAGGTATTTTCCACTTCTCCTCTTTGCAAATTTCAAGGAGTGAAAAGGTGTTTGTTGTGTTTTTCCATGAGAAGGAAATAGTGCCTAAAACCACTTCATCATATGAAAAATATGAAATGGACAGTGATTAGAAGGGAAGGGTTTTTTATCAAAAACAAAGTTGGTTAGGGTTGTAAATGACACAAACCATTTCAAGTGATAGGGGAGCCCTTATTGATTTTCAAAAAACAGTGATAGCGAAGGAGTATGGTTCTAAAAAATGAAGGTTGGATATATGAATGAAACTTCCTTTTTTATGATATGAGACAACAACTCTGTGCATCTACCATAGTTCAAAGAACAAAAAGTTGTGTTTGAAGGTCCCAAAGTCAGTCTAGAAAGATTTTCTTCTTCCTGTATTGAGCAGAGAGCCTATAATTGCTGAAGGTGTCCTAGCAGTGGTGAAAACAAAATTAACCCCTGTCTACAAAAACTAAGAAAAAACACTGTTTATAAGGTGGAAGTTTGATCATTATCAAGTGCCTTCTCTATGTTATGAAATAGCAAACTAATGCTGCCTCCATAGTTACAAAAACAGAGTGTGTGAAAAGCTTTTCAAATCAGCTGAGAGTGTTTTGTATACCTTTGTGAAGAGAAGTGAATAAACAAAAGAAATTTGTTTGGGGAAAAGGTTTTTATCAGTTTGTAAGGTGTTTGTTCACCTTTTAAAAATAGTGATTTCGAAAGGGCAATGTTTGAAGGGGAAGAGTATTTGTGCCAAAAACAAAAGGAAACTTTCTTTTCTAAAAAACCACAAATAGATCTTGTCAAAAGCTTCTTTGCTCAAACTTAGTGCTCAAAGAAGTGAATTTGTTTTTATTTAAACAAGAAACTCATTTATCAACTAAGGAAGAAGAAAAGTGATGGTATTCATGAGGAACATAACATTCTTCAAAGAGACACTAATGATGGGAATCATGACAGCCCTCAAGCAAGCAATGATGAGGGAAAGCAAACACAAAACATAGAGCATGAAGGGCACTCTCCAAATCATGTGCTAGCTTCCTCTCCTAGGCAAGGGGCCGTGACTTCTTCACCAAAGCTAGAATGCCAAACAACAAAGAAGAAAACCAAGAAAAGCTCAAAACTGCCCAAAGAGGGTGCCCAGTGAGAAAAAAGGAGAAAGACACCTCTAGGCTTAGAATTTTGGCCCGAGCTTCTAGACATGTTTCTAAAAAGCCTTGAGGGACTTGCTCACCAAAATTGAGTGAACTTCGACACGATCTTGTTTTTTAACATTTTTGGGCCTAATTGCATAAAATCATGGGCGCCGCCACTTTGGTTTGGAGCATCCTCAACTCTTGAGAGTGGTACCATTGGATGCATTAAATTTAGGGGCATCTACTCAAAAAATTTCAAAGAATTTGAAGTTGTTTTGGTCCCCCAAAGATACAAAAAACACTCACTTTTTCGACTTTCTGCCCACATATCAGCAAGGCCTATTTTTTGGGTTTTTTCACTCAGTTCAGTATTTGATAGACTTCCAAGCATCATTTTGGGAAAATTCAAGTTGTTCCAGAAATTAAACATTCAAAGCTTTCCAACGAGCCATCACGGGCCTCGCTTCGACATCGGGAAGACATCCAAAAGTTTCCCGCAAGACAGAGGACTTTCTACTGATATATTTCTTAAGTATTTTTGTGAAAAATGTACCTTTCTAAAGTGACTTTTCCTCATGTGCGTTTAGCTATTTTTGGGCATGATTAGTTATGAAAAGTCAATATATTTTCATTTTTTAGCATTTTTGAGATATTTTATTAGATATTTTGTGCCTTGGGCTTTGCAAAGCCTTAAGTACAAAATCAGATATTTTTGATGGGCCAATGAGATTGCAAGTTGCACTAGGAGGTTTTCCCTCATCTTGGCCTATATATTCCATCAGAATTCATTGTAAACAAGGCTGAACTTGATGAATAGAATCAATATATGGTCATATAAGCTTTGGAATAAATACTTGTCTCATGCTTTTGGATAGTTTCTTGGATGTTCTTGGATGATGAAAGAGGATTGTTGTTGGATTCCATGACTTGGTAGAATGGTATAGTGTCTCTCTCTCTGTTTTGTTTCCTAGTTTTCATTCATAATTCCATGTTCTTGCTTGATATAAGACAGTAGAGAATAGATTTGAGACATGCCCTTGGAGGCACCTCAAATTTCATGTTTCTTTATAGCTTCCATGTTTTTTTCATTCTTAGTCACATTAAATAATCCTTAATTTCTCTTTAATAACTCAAGAATATTGTTTGCTTGTTTTATTTATGGTTTTATGCATGCTAATTATGATTCACGATATGCCCTACTTACTCATGGCTAGCCATAGCTCCACCTATGAAACCTCTCTTTGATTGATTAGATTGTCATTTGTTGAACCAAGGAGGTCTTGTACTGATCTTGCCCTTTTCCTAAAAATATGCAATCTTGTCTTCAAAGTGCCCAATAGCTTGAAGTACTATGTTTAGGCGTTCCTACATAGTGATTTGAGTTGTTTGTCTGTCTTCAATGTATTTCCCCAAAGTCTGATAGCCATTTCCTAAAGTTAGAGAGTCATATATCTCTATGCATGGCTTGAATGTTTATTTCTATGCATTGATCAGTTTACAGTTACATTTCTCATGATTAATGGTTTGCCCTACCATGTTTATGTCAGCTATTAAACTAGTTATGTTTGAAATCCTTTGTTCTTCACAATTTTAATTTCCATCTCACTCCATTTTTCCCAAAGATCCATTTTACCTCGAATCAAATCGGCCCTTCAACAACCTTGTATCACCATCTGAAATCTCTCTTGACCTTTTCAACCCCATAGCCCAGTTGATCTGACATCTTTTTACCTATCTTATGTCTTTGATCAGTTCATCCCTCACAACCTAAAAACCAAAACCAAAAACCTACTTCATAACTAGCCTAAAATCAGAACATAATAAGCAAACACACGAATATCCCTTACACAAATAAAGAGAGCCCTCTCTAAGTCCAGGAAGGGTAGGTCCTTGGGCTCCAAATACTGGTTTGATGTTACACTGTCATTTGGCTTGCCAATCAGCCAAATCATGAGACCCTAACACAATGGCGATCACGGTGGGACTCTGAGTGATAAACAAACTTAGATTCCCTAAACATTTCAGCAGCCTTAGGAATACTATCTGATTGACTTATCCCACCACTCACTAACATAATGGTGATCACGGTGGGACTCTGAGTGATAAACAAACTTAGATTCCCTAAACTTTCCAGCAGCCTTAAGAATACTATCTGATTGACTTATCCCACCGCTCACTAACATAATGGCGATCACGGTGGGACTCTGAGTGATAAACAAACTTAGATTCCATAAACTTTCCAGCAGGCTTAAGAATACTAT
>CM076575.1:711961356-712021950 GCA_034641835.2 Pinus albicaulis | reverse complement strand
TTTGTGAGGAAGAATCTCTGTGACTATTGGAAGAGTGAAATAATATTTGTGTGAAAGGGTTTTGGGAGTTGTGTGAAGTGGAAAATAATATTTTTGGGAAAAGATTTCATAGTACGAACTATGATAGATTTTTAGGTTTGATTTCATTTGGTCATGCCAAAAAAAAATTAAATTCTGCCTTTTTTTTAACTTTTAATCTACTTCGACTCCATGGATATGATCATGTGTAATGAATCACTCTGACCACCAAATTAGACTGATTTAATTTCTGGGTTGCGCGAAACACTACCAAATTAGAATGATTTAATTTCTGCATTATGTGAAACACCACCAAATTAGAATGATTTAATTTCTGCCTTGCTTGAAAACTGGACGAACTCTGAAACAAAGTGATTTCAAGAATCTATTTCTAAATATGTAAAAAACCAACCTAGATCCATCTTAACTCCGGATCTATCAAGCCCGGAGAGAGATCAAATATTTCAAGGTGAAAACCTTTCCTCAAGTTTTGCACTAAAAAAAAAGGTTTGCACCTCTAGATATTTGATCCCTCTCGGGGCTTGATAGATCCGGAGTTAAGATGGATCTAGGCTGGTATTGAGACAATATTTTTCATAATGAGACATTGGACCATGGTTGAAACAATGATTGATTTTCATATTGAAACAATCCTTGTCACAATGCGACATTGGCAAATGGTTAACAGCGATTAACCATGGTTGACCACAATTGATTTGATAAAACATGGTTGACCTTCGTTGAGTAATAATATTAAACCAAAGGGGCTAATATTATAAAGTCAAGGTATATAAACCCTAAGAAAAATATTATAAACACTAAAATAAACATGGCTAACCATGGTTTATTTTCATATTGAGATAATCATTGTCACAATGTGAGTGGGACCATGGTTTACCATGCTTGACCATGATTGATTTTCAAATCGAGAGAATTTTTGTCACAATGCAACATTGGACCATGGTTGACCATGTTTGATTCTCGTATTCAGATAATATTTGTCACAGTGCGACGTTGGACCATGGTTGACCATGATTGAAAGTTTATAAATCATGGTAGACAATGGTTGGCCATGGTTAACCATGATTGCCCATGGTTGATTATGGTTGACCATAGTTGACCATGATTAATAATAAATCTAAAGAATAATATTAAACCCTAGGAATATGAACCCTTATATCAATAAACAAAGGGGATTTTTATTATAAACCAAGCGAATAATAAACCCAAGGGATAAAAATTTTAAACCGAAGGTATATAAACCCTAAGATAAATATTCTAAACCATAAAATAAACATGGTTGACCATGTTTTATTTCCATATTGAGAAAATCCTTGTCACAATGCGACATTGGACCATGGTTTACCATGATTGATTTTCATATCAAGACAACCTTTGTCAAAACATGATGTTGGACCATATTTGACCATGGTTGATTTCCATATTGAGACAATCTTTGTCACAATCCAACATTCGACCATGGTTTACCACGATTGATATTATAAACCCAGGGGAATAATACACCTAGGGGATTGATATTATAAACCCAAGGGGTTAATACTAAAACCCCAAGGGATTATGAATCCAAGGGAATAATATTAAATGCAAGGGACTAATATTATAAACCTGAGGTATATAAACCCTAAGATAAATACTATAAACACTAAAATAAACATGGTTGACCATGATTTATTTTCATATTGAGATAATCCTTATCATAATGCGACATAGGACCATGGTTGACCATAGTCGATTTTCATATCGAGACAATCTTTGCCACAATGTGACGTTGGACCATGGTTGATTTTCATATTGAGACAATATTTGTCAAAATGTGACATTCAACCATGGTTGACCATGTTTGATTCTATAAAACATGATTGACCATGGTTAACCATGATTTACCATGATTGTCCATGATTTTCATATTGAGACAATATTTATCTCAAAGTTTATATACCTAGGGTTTATAATATTAATTCCTTAGGGTTTAATATTATTCCCCTGGGTTTATAATCCCTTGGGTTTTTAGTATTAATCCCTTGGGTTTATAACATGGATCCCTTGATTTTTTTAATCTAAAGGTTCATATTCGTAGAGTATAATCTTATTCAAAGAGTGTATTGCCAAAAGGGTTTACCCCTTGTGATTATTGCCGAAATGTTTCTCAATAACTCATGGATCACAAAAGTATGAAAATTATAAATCTATATAAACAATTAAATATTTTTCATTTTATATAATTAATTATAAGTTATTAAATCTATTTATTTTTTATTCTATATAGTTAATTATAATTTATAAAATCTACATATTCTCCATTTTTCATTTTATATAATAATAATTAAATTTATATCTAAGACTTTTGTGATCCATAATTTAGAAAAATGTATTTCAGATTAATCACATCATTAGGATTTGGTCCACGGTTCGAAACAACTAATGTGGTTCATCCTCAGGACAAGGCGAATAAGGTAATCGATCTTAATGAATAAATAGTGTGGATGCAAAATTGTCCGGATATAGCCTTTGAAAACTAGCCGTTATTAGTTATTTCTTAGGGAATAATATTAAAATATTATATGTTAAGAATTTTAATAAAAAAGCGTTAATGAATAATAATATAGAAATTATTAATAAATATGTTAATAAAATGGTTAAAATTTCTATTAATAATGTAAAAGGGTAATAAAAGAATTTAATAATACATATTTAAATAAAAGGGTTAAATTTTTTTAATTTATTTTAATAAAAGTTTAAAAGTTTTATATATTATTATTATAATTCCTAAGAAAATATAAATAAATTATAACTAAAATAAAAATAAAAGGAAGTCCCAAGAACCAGAGAAAAAAAAAAACAAGGATCAGGAAGGAAAAAAGATTCAAGACCAAAGGTGATTCGAGTCTCAACACAGGGGGGAGAAATCACCTAGAGAGAGTTGGAGTCCAACTCTTACTCAATTTCCACTCATCATCCCTATTGAGATTCTTAGCATGCCTCTAAATCTCAATAGCTTCCGTGAGCTTCCTATGGTGGAAGTGATCAACCTTAGCAATGTCTTTGAAATCTTCAATGTATACATGGTGACACAATTTTTCCGCATGTTATGCAAGAGCAGATGTGCGAGACCGATTGTGTCTAATACCTGTAGCATGCTCTTGTATTTTATGTCTAATGGATCGACCTATTTCCCCAATATAGGGAGTACCACAGGAGCAAGGAACCATGTAAACACCTTTTAGGTCTTTAGGGTCGATAGGGTCCTTGAAAAATCTGAGAGATTTTCTAATAGTACAAAGAGGTTTGAACGAAGAGGAGACATTATTCCTTCTAAGAACATGGGAAATTTTCTCTGAAGTCCCTTGGATAAATGAGAGATGAACTTTGGAGATAAGATCTATTCGAGTAAATTTTTCTCTTAACTTTTTATAGGCTTTTTGAAAAGCCTTAAGGCCTTGAGATCTACTATCCATTATTCTCAAACATATCAAGAAGATGAAATTTCTCTAATTCTAAGTGGTTGTCATCAGAAATTCTTAGAGCAAGGGTAGCAAGAGTGAAAAGAACACCAAATTTATGAGCAAGAAAATGATGAAAACTAGCAAAAAAATACAATTATTTTTATTATTATTTATTTGAAAAAAAAATTACTTCTTCTTATTATTTTATATTAAAAACATTATTCAAAAATATAAATAATTATTTTTTCATAATTATTTAAAAAAATCAAATAACTTATTTATTATCATTATTTTAATTGTTTTTAATTATTTAATTAAAAATATAGTTAATTATATAATTAATAATAGTTAATTATAAATAATTAATAATAGTTAATTATTTTTTACCATTTTCATTTGCGATACGTGACATATCCATCCAAAATTTATGTTAAATGTTGTGAGAATTTAAATTTTAACTATATATTATCATTAACTTACGACACATAAATATTTTTGTAGTTAACCATATTTATTTACATACATAGCATTATCGTATGGAGGGCATGTATTGATTCATCTTGCACTTCTCCCAATTGTCATTTTTTTTAGAGGAAAAAAACACTGTTAATATATTAGATATATAAAATAGTACATAAGCATAGATTATGGCATCTTCAACCCGCGAATAGATGCAGGAATATATGATTCTTAATACCGTTGTAAGCATTGTTCATAATTTACTAACATTATTAGCCGCCATAACTTGATAAGATAAACTTGATCAAGAATGTACTGCCTTACATATAAATTCTTTAGTCACTGTATCAAGATATACAAATTGCAAAACCTGTTGAATGGTCAACATATGTCAAAAACAAAAGGATCTCTAGCCCTAGTGTAGACGATGATAAGGATTTCACGCTCGCTTGCTATATTCATTCCCCTATACTCTTCAGGGGATTGGGGTCGAATAGGGGCACGTTCTGCCAACCCTAAAACTCGTTATGTGCAAACAGCCTGGAGGAGAGAACATGACCTTTTTAGACATCTTGTCTGCCCTTGTATTTAGATCTTTGTATATGTGGTTCCATGTTAACGAGGTAAATTTAGATATCAGATAATTCACTTTGCCCTTCCAACCTCCTGCACCTTGTATAAACAACACAACCATACTCGAAAATCCCTCTATTATGACTTTTGAGTCACCATAGATATTAGCCTCCTTGATTTCCAAATGACACACCATCTAGAGTCCACTCCATAAAGCCAATAATTCCGCCCTATTGTTTGACCCAGCCCCTCCAAACCACCATATATGGTATCTGCTATAGTTGTTTAATTTTATCCATGCACTGCAGCTGCATTTACCTCCCTGATGAGCCCCGTAAAAAAAAACTGATGGTAATGCGATTTGTTGAGGAGCTCTTCTAATTGATAAGTCCCCTGATTGGCCAGCATTCCCAGGCCCCATATGCATTCACCTCATGATCATAGAATAAATCATCGGCAATGATGTAGTTGTGCCCTTAAAAATCCCATGATTTCTGCCCCCCCCCCCCAGATTTCCCAAAATATGAATAGTGGCAGAGTTTTAAGAGGGCCCGCCTATGGGCACCCAAATATTTCCAATATGTAGAAAACAAATTTCCAGCCATAGAAGGTGTGACATTGAATTCAATTGTTACATGATGCAGAACAAAACTAAAAAAGTCTGAAAGGCAACCTGATGACTATAAAGGCCTGGATCAGAGGCTAAAGGTCCACAATAACCGATTTGTATTTACACAATTTATTCGGATATAAAATTATAAAGACCATTGCATCCCAAGTTGGATCATCCGGTGTACCAGTGGTAACATCTCTATGATCTTTACACTAGAGAATAATATGGTTTCCACATTCTACTAGGCCTACGCTAGACCATTATTTTGTGCGCACTAAACAACCTAAAATAGAAATACATAGTAAATTCATCATTCAAATGATGTCACCGAAGCAGGATTTTTGGAGCTGGATCGTGATGTAGTTTTATGTTTCTCCTCACACTAAAGGTGCCACTTCAGGTGAGCTAATCGGGCATCCAAATGCTCCATCCAATATTGTTGATTCCACTAAGCATGTTTGATATCCTCAAGACTTGCAAATATGTTTCATTGTTCTGCTTATTTTTCTTTCAACACTTGAGCCAGGATGGTTTTGAACTGCCAACGCAATGTGATATTGTTGAGGTGTTTCTTATATCATCCCCTGGTGTTACCAAGGTCAGGAACCCATTAGGGAACCTCATAAACGAATATTATAATAAAAAATGGCTTGTTGGTCAACCGCAGATAAGGATTCTAAATGATGAATTTCAGATCAAATTATTGGTGGAGTAGCGAGATTGTATATTGTTGCAACTTCTTTAACTTGATTTTTGGCACGTGATCGAACTTGGGGGATATGAATACCCCCTCCTTGGTGGCTACACATGCGTTTCAAGGCATGGTGACTAAGGAGTTAAAAACAACCGAAGGGTAAATACCAAGATGTACAGAGAATGAAATCAAGACAAGTAACATGGTCTAAGAAAATTACCCCCAAGAGAGTGGGCATCCAAAATAGGTGTGCCTAGCATAAATGACTACCACCATAAGATAACAAATTAGGACAAAACCAACAAGTAAAATGTGAAGGCCACTATTGTGACAAGCTCTCCCTGAAAATTGACTAAAAACCACTAGTACCAAAGGATTCTATATACAAATTAAACACCATAGTAAAAACCTCCAACAAGATAAGAATGTAGATTTAAAAGCATAGAATTTACTAGCGTTGATGTCGACAAAGTCGCCAACCTCTTCAGTTACAATCAAATAGCTAGTGTCACAATATCCAACTCGAAAATGAAATTCTGGTTCGGAAGGAACCACAAGTACACATAAATTATTGAGTCAAAGAGGAATGTTTGCTCTGCCAAAAATATACTAAGTATAGAATTCGAAATTTCCTGAGACCTTGGTGTCAAGACTCATAATAATCACCCCAACAACGCAGTCTACGGTAGGCCCAAAAGTGGAAACAACCAAGTTCTAAAGTGAGCATTTCAAATGAAGAATTTCCATGAAAAATTGCATCCCTATCATGTGCAAGTCCCCCCGTTCTGCCAAGTCTATAAAATCCCACTTGCAGCAGGGGATATATAGGATGAGACCTTAACTCTATGCATTAAACTCTCTATTGAGTAGGGATGAGAATGAGAAGGTTGTGCTTCAAATTGATGATTCACTCGCAACGTGACACACTTCTGCATGTGGGGGGATGGCCATGCCACCCCCGTTTTAAATGAAATATAAGAAGGTGGAGTGGCGTGTTCACTCCCTAACCCCATACCCCACCATTTTTTCCACCCCATCGGGAAAATAGGGGCTAATCTAATTATTTGTAACATGATGATCAATCAAATTTATAATTAAACATTGTGGGTTAGCTCAATTGGTTGAGTCCCCATTGTTAAAGCAACTTTGTTATTGAGAGGTCACGATTTCAATTCTCTCGACACTCTCGGGATAAGGCTTCATGGTTGAGTTGGTAAGAAGTGATCCATTCGAGTGGATATTCCTAGTATCAAATATTTCGTGGATGTAGCAGTCACCAATCTCCAGGGTCCGTGAACCACATAGAAAAAATAGATATATATAATTAAGATGAACATATTTTGTCATATATTTAAATTAAAATAAAGAACAAAAAATTTACCCATCTACACCCTTTTATAGTGTAAAAATTATTTAAAACTTCATTTATAGAATGGTATTTTTTAACATCAAAAACTTGTTTTCTAGATATTGAGTTTTATATATTTTTAAAGGAATTATATATATATATATATATATATATATATATATATATAACCCATTGCCTTATCTTTTTAAAAGAAATATTTTAAATATTTATGCACTCTTTTCAAATAAAAATGTATATTTTTATTGTTATTTTAATAATTAGAACATTTATCTTTATTCATAATTTTATTTCATCTCAAATACTAAATTTATGTTCAAACCCTAACCATACTCAACCATCTACATCTCTATCGTCTCTGCATATCTTTCCAACCATGGTAACTATTGTAAGAGGGAGTGGATAGCAATGTTATTGTAGGGGGGGGAATTCCCCAGTCAATCCTCAAACCTCAACCCTCATTCTAATGCAAAACAACTAGCTCCAGAGCAATACAAATGTTCCTCAATTTATGCTTCTACTAGTTGAAGACCTCCTGAAAGTTGTTATTCAAGATCGGCCACATATCCAAAGTTTGAGGTGTATTCCAATTGAGTATATACAATATATGAGGGATCATAACTTAATAGGAAAATTCCTTGGAATTTGGATTTCGAAGAAATCCCGCTCCTACTAGATTTAACAAAAGTGGAATCCAAAAGGCTAAATCAAACTCTATTTGGGAGCAAAGATATTTTTCACCATTATTTTTTCTAGTGTGGAATATCACATGAGAGTTTTTGAAAAATACTCATCTTTATTTAACTCTACTAGATTATATATTTAGTTATGGAAAAACATATTTTTTTCTTTGAAAAATCAGTATTTCACGACATCCCCAGTTTGTATCCAATTGTACTCCTTGCTTAGATATTTTTGGGATGAAGAAATATTAGTTGGCATAAGTGTTCTCTAGGCCACTTCATCAAAGTTTCACAATCCACCAAACAAGCTAGGTATATATCCTACACTCGTATATGTGTATGTATGAATATCTCATAACTTGTTACCCAAGTCAATTGATATTTATAATCAAGACAACCTCTAGAAGAAAACATTGAATTATGAACACATTCTACTCTGATGTCGAAGATGCAACGAACATGGGCATCTTAATAGAGATTGTCCCATGCTACTATAATACCAATCTAGATCAAACCTAAGTTGCAGATCAAGATCGCTTCTCAAGACAGGTAAACCATTATTGCGGACCCAAGCCTCCTCCATTGTAGCCACACCTTGGAAAAACCACTGTCACTGGCAACAACTTCGACAAAATTCCACCAATTGAAAAGAAAGGGTAATGGGGTATCAAGGTGATAGTTGTTTGCATTATTGAGGTCATGAAAAGTGGTCGTGGGTGCTCGATGGTTTAGAGCCTAGAGATAAAGGGTCATGAAAATTCAAATTCAGGGAATTTGGATATCAAAATGCTAATGTTCCTAATTTGGGATGTAAAATTAGTCAAGCCCATAAGCTTAGCCTTCGTTTATGGGGCACTCATGTTTTTAACCCCAAAAAGGGCATCCATGGTATTTTTTAAACTTGAATATGTGTTATAAATAACTCAAATTTAAAGATGTAAGTTGTGTGATTGGAAATGATATGAGATATATCTAATGTAGTGAAAAGGAATCAAGAAGTTTGAATTTTATGAGGTCGAGTATAGAAAATTTAAAATGATTAAGTATAAAGAAGATGTTTAGCCTATACAAGGAACATGTCCATAATTGAAAGCCAAAGTGTGTAATGAAGTCTATAGTATGTGAAGAAGATTTAAGCTTGTAATTTTATCTAAAGTACGAAATACGCTATCTAATAGGATAAAAATGAGAAAAGGATATGAATTATGCCTATTGTTTAAGTCAAAATGAGAGTTGCAACAAGTAAAGCAATGTTTAATTTATGCAACAAATAAATCGTGTGATGGAAAAATTATAGTGGAATAGTTGTAAAGGACAAAGCAAAGAGAAATGTGTATATCAGGGTTATGTGGAGAATTGTGAATAAAAAATCATAGCAAGACTCTGCATTTTTTGAGATCATAAGTAAATTAGGGATTGGTGCCTCCTTTAGGTTGGTTCCTAAAAATTAGGAGATTGGTATCTCCTTTAGGTTGGTGCCTATAAATCATGGGGTTGGCGTATCCTTTAGGTTGTTGCCTAAAAATTAGGGAATTGGTGTCTCCTTTTAGTTGGTTTTAGTAAATTTATTTAACAGTAGGTTGGTTCTCGCAAGAATATTCATACAAATCATTTGTGTGGTTTTCTCCCTTAATGGTTTCCATTTACATATCATGTTTTCATGTGGTACTTGATTAAATGATGTTTATCTTATTTGAAATGTTTCAATTGATATAAACTGGCCATTATACTAATTCACCCCACCTCTCAGTATAATTATAATTCCAATAGTGTGTTTGTGCTCATGTTAATATTCTATGAGATAAGTTTTTGCAATAAGAGATCATGTTTGATACACAGTCAAAACACTAAGAGGAAGTAGAAAAAGTAACATTCATTGGGAGGAAGAAGAAGGGAAGTAAGAAAGGATTAAAAAAGGGTGAGAAGGTTCAATTCCAAGTGTTATAGGCCATTTTGTCACATCTTGTCAATAGGCCTCCTAATGGGATCAATCAACAGCCTATTCCCCCTTGTAAACATCATTGCACAAATCCCTAAGCATTCCTCTTTCATTCCCCGGAGTTTCTACCTGAAACAACATCATCTGAGCTAGTTTTAGGACCAATGCTTCATGTCCTTTTTTTGGAAATCGTTCACCTATAGGTTGCTTCACTTTGGCTTGTGTTGATCCCCTACAATTTTCTCCCCTTTGCACATGCGTTGGTTTTATAAATTAAGAAAAAAGAGAGAAATGCTAGAAACTTCCTCTTCGAGAAGTTTATAGAAATTGTTACAACCATTTACCTCAGATAAAACATTCAGATCATATCCTATCATTATTTTGAGTTTCCATCCATTATCCTTTGATCACATCCTACCATCACAGGTGGATATAAAATCTTAGATTGGTATTTGGATAAGAACTCCCAACTTACCCCACTCCTCTATATATTTACAACCTTCCGTATACAATAGGTTGGATTTTTTAGAGTGATTCTACCCTTATGATGTTGTGGTGAGAGTCTTGATTTCTCTCACATATATTCTCTGGCACTGTGGAAAATCCGGGTTCTTCTTCATCAATTGATAACCAAAAAAGCTTGAAAACCAGTCTTGATTTCATTCATTCAGGGTGATTGGAGGTGCACATTGTGACAAGGAAAGGAAAAGTCGGTCTGGAGGAGCTCTTCTACAAGACCAACACCTATTTATGGTTGTAAGTCCTTCCATTTATATTAATGCAAATAATTCTCTGTTTTCCTATATGTGATGTCATTATTTCATGTATTGCAATACCATGTTTATCTATTGAATAGAGTATTTAGGTAATACTACATAGATCTTGTAGTTTCTTGGCTTGTGTTATCTCACTGTGCAGGTTCTAATTTTGGGAATCGAAGCTGGAATTGGAGCATTCAAGGTAAAGAAGGAGTGAAGCATGCTACGAATTCTAGGTAGGCTTCATTTCGTCATCTATTTATTTTAAGGAAATAATTGGGTTCCTTTTCTCCCTATTGTTCTAGGTTAGCCACCAGACCTAGGGGAGACACTTTTGTCCTCAATCGTAAATATCAGATAAAAAATTGGAGACTCCACTTGGGAGCGATGTATTCCCTTGGTGATTTCTTTGTCCATTATATTTGATTAACTCTTTTATAGACCTGTGTTGCTTTGATCAGCCAAGAACATACCTAGGAAGCAATGTCATTGAATATCATTTACAATTTTTGTGTCATAATCCTCTATCCATGTACCAACGCTCCCCAGTGCCTCTGATAGAGCGTTGCACCTCACCTGGGCCCAATCTATACCGGTGTTGCAAAGCACTGGTGCCTCTTTTGCACCAATGTTGGCCCTTGTTTTTTCACAAAATTTCCCCTTGTTTTTTAGTGTCTCTTTGATCATCCTACTTCTAGTTGGCCTTCCCTAAGTCTTGAGTGTCTTCTGGTCTCTCTAAAACCTCCATTTGGTTTTCATTTGTGTTTGATTTCATTTGGTAAGGATTGGTTTTGATTTTTCTTTGTTATTATCATTAAGTCACTTGAAAACTGATTCCGTATGGTCATTTATCACTTGGATGAATTTTTGTTCTAGTCCTCATTCTGAAAAGTGCATTTGAATAATAGATTAAAATTTTTTATCTTAGTTTTCTTCATTTCAAAAATTAAGTGTGTTGAAAAGGAAAAAATATTGCATTGGCATTTAGGGTTTTATATGTGCATTGATATAGGAACAATTATATTGAAAGGTAAATTCCATCTTGCATGTTGTATGTTGCATACTGACCGTTTCTTCCATTCCTTAGCTATATTTTCATTGAAAAATAAATATTTCCATTTTCTCATGCTAGATTTGCATTTTAGGATATTTAGGTGACAGTCGTGGTGAGCCCAAAACTGAAACTTAATCAAAATTAAACAATAAATTTTATTGAATCAACCTAAGGATCATTTGTAACATTAATTCAAATACTTAGAGGTCTATGCTATAGACGTGTTACAACATAGTTAAATGTAGGAGTTGTCGTTGTTTTCCAGTGTTGCATCCCGAGGGTGATATCTCATTCCACGTACGTAAGTGTATATGATCGTACTATACGCACATTCGAGTATATTGGATGGCACTCCATGCATGAAAAGCATATGGGAACACTCTCATCGAATGGTATGAATTAGAAAGCACTACTATAGATTTCACTCCCACATACCGTCAAGTGTAATTTTGGAGACCCTTATAGGTTTTTGTCCAGCCATAGGTAACCAAGTATGCCGCCTTATATACTATGATACACCGAACATAGAATTCGGGGAGATTGGCTATCATACGTTAAGTCCTTGGTTCACCAAGGTGTATAATGTAGTTCACAATTGCTTTGTAATCCTTTATGCCTCGATTACCCTCTTTTTGATTTATTTATTTTTTTGTTAAGAAAAATTATTATCCAATATGGAAGAACAAAATCCCCATCCCATCGTTCATATAGAATGAAAAATAAGCCTCCTCTTCCACCATAGGCTACTCCTGGCCGTCGTCAGCAGCGTAAGAATATTCAAACTACTGAATCGAGAACTTCGGGAACTACTTTTGGCCCACCTCTTGATATTGATCCACCGGAAGCATCTGTCCCTCTGAGTTTCGAGTGCGAGATCACATCTACTCTTAACGATGACACTAACACAATCAAAACATAAGTCCTTGAAACCTCATTGCCTGAGGTTATAGAGCCTAACTTTCCCGAGTCAGACACTTTGATTCTGAGGTTGTCAAACCTGAGGAGCCTCAATTATATTCACCTATTACTTCAGGACCTTCCTCTTTTCTTCCTCATACAAAACCTATATATATTGGACCTGACGGTGAACCTCTTCCATATGGACTTGTGAGTATTGAAGAGATCCCACAAGAAGAGTCTCGTCCCTCTACTCATGTTCATTGGGAGGGAATCCATTTTTATCAGACTCATCCTCTTCCTCTTCTTCAGACTCTGACACAAACTCCTTTTCCTTATTCTTTGGACTTATCCGTGGATCTCTCGCGGCAATATTCATTTGGATTGTTAACCATGACTGGAACTAATCCGACCTCTCAGCCTATGTCCACCACTATAGCTGAGACATCGAATGTCGCTTCCTCATATATGTTTGCAACATCACCAGAAACACATATGTATGGTGGCTCATACATCCCACTTGGTTATCAGTATTTATCTGATACCTTTTCTGGTGCGGATTCTAGTCCTTAGACCTATCCCATGTCATCTAATTTGGGAATAACATCTAGTACTTCTCTTATGAATTCCACACAGTCTTCTACTCTTCCTCCACCTACACCTATTATCAAGCAACATTTTGGCATTTATGTTAGCGAGAAAGGTTAACTTCAACAACCTAACTCTTCTTATGTTGGGTACCCTCCATCAAGATCGAAATTTCCTCCATTATACCCTCCTCCTTTGGAAGGGAAGAAACTTGTTGTTGGTATACATCAAATTGGTAATCAACCTTATTATAGTCTTCCTTATCTTGGAATGGTTGCCAGTGTTTGGAAACTTACTTTGCATGTTCAACCTGGTTCATTTTGGGACCGATTTTTGAATCCTCAACCTGCACCATCTTCATCTCAAATTCCTATCCATCCATCAACACCCGAACAAGCTCAAATACATGTGATCCAACCTTTACAGGTTCTCATTTCATCACAAACTTTTCCATCAATATCTAGAACTTCCCAAGTCCCTCTTACCCAGCCTATGCAAGGTACATTGCATTCTCAACCACTTGGACAAGGTACTCCTCAAGTTTCGATAGGACAGGTTGTTCATGGTATGGCACAACCCCAATCTAACTCACCTTGTCATGGGAAAATGAAAACTCCCATCGGGAAAAGTATGGATTGTATCAAGGTAATCCTCAAGCACCTTTTCAAGGCCAACAAATCCAAGCCCAACCATTCCAACAACTTTATGGTCATCTTGGGACTGGACAACAAGGTCACTTGTATACTTGTTTTCAGAATACTCCCTATTCTAGTACCCAGGTTCCTTATTATCATAACCCTCCTTATCTGGGAATGGAAGTGCATGTTGCTTAATTTGTTCCTTCATATCCAGGCCACCATCCTCTAGAATTTAACTGGAAGTTTCCTTTTGTGGCTACTCTTTAATTTCCAAAATTAACTCGGCTCACTAATGACCCCATTTCTCATTTGCCATGGTGGTTGATTATTCCTACTAAATTTCCTTCTAATATCCCAAAATTCAATGGGAATACAAGAGAAGACCCATCAACGCACTTTATGACGTATCATATATGGTGTTCTTTGAACTCCCTTAATAATGATTCCATTTGAATTTTTCTTTTCCAACGAACGCTTACAGGTACTGCAGCTAAATGGTATATTGAGTTACCTAGAGATTCGTTTCATGATTTCAGCACTTTAGCCACCACCTTCCTAACACATTTCCATTTTCCCATCAGATATGAAACTGGAACAAAATTGTTGACCAACTTCAAACAATCAGATTCCAATCACATCTCATATCACATTCATGAGTTGAGGTTGTGGAGGTTCCGCTGCCAGTTGGTTAAGACTTATGTTCCCCATAAATTGTTAGCGGAATGGTTTACCAAATCTCTATTGTCGCCTATAACAGAAGATGTGGCTAAAGGTGGAGTTGTGACAGAAGAGAAATTTATTGCTCATGCGCAATACTTGGACCTTGTTTATACCCAATCGAGTGCACTTTATGATAAGATAATGAATGCTATGGGACCTTTGAATATTGTTCCTCCTCAACCTGGTAAATAATCTCATGTTGTTGATGTCGTGATTGGTTCTTCCAGTTCACAGTTAACGAGTAAACCATCTGGTATTTCTCTTACCGCATCTGCTCAAAACTCTCAATCCCATCCTCCTGTGGCTTTTGCTTCCGAGATAAATGTAGCTTCATCTGATAAAGGCAAGTCTCAACAACAACCTAGAATAAAGAAGAAAGGGGAAGTTAAGAAGAAGAAATACACATCATCATAGGATAAAAAAAAAATCATTCATCCGATGAGAAACGAAATCATTGATACCTATGCTTGATTTGCAACAAGGATCATTTTACATGTGATTGTATGCACCATGTTGAATTGAATCAGTTTCTTAAATCTTCCACTTCTCCCACTGTGTTGATTGACCCGTTTCCCAATCAACAAACACATATGGTTGTGCGAGACCCTTCTTCCTATAACATGGTTTTGATGCTTTCCTCCTCAAATATGAAATCAAAGGTTATGGTGGATACTCATAATAAGAAGCATGGTAATGTAAATCCACCGAATGGTTAGGCTACCAATAAATCTACCATTTCGGAATCATCATCATCTGATCCTACTCCTCCTTCGATTCCTGCGGAATTGACTATCAAGCCTCCGAAGGGTGTTATTCATAAGTCTGCTTCTAGCCCTCGTTTAAGAGCTACTCAAAATTATAACATAGTTGAAGACTTGGCTCAATCTCCATCAATTATGTAAACTCTTGAGGTGTTGCAAAACTTCCCCGCCCAAAAGAAGGCCTTGTTGTCAGCGATCAGATGTGTGGATCCATTGGTTTCCAACCTAGTGGTTTTCTCTCACGAAAACTATACCCCTTGACTTCCAGCTTAGTTAGATTTTATAATCCAGGTTTTTTTCTATGGGAAGGACATTCATCGCTCTATTATGGACGACAGAGCCTCGACCTACATTATTTCCATGTCTTGTTGGAAGGTGATTGGTTCACCTCAAATGAGTTAATAAACCACCACATTGAAAGCTTTTTATAGAAGAAATTACAAACCTTGCAGGATTCCGAAATCCCTTCAAGTAGAACTAGGGGGGGAAACCATATCCATAGAAGTTGAATTTATTGATGGACCTCTCGATTATAATCTTCTACTAGGATGTACGTGGGTTTATTCCTTGGTTTCCATTATTTCAACTTACTTCAATATGATCACCTTTCCTCATAAAGGTGAGATTGTAGCCATAGACCAACTCACCTTTTTCTCCTTTGATTCTCATGTTACTGGAAGTGTCCCTCATGTAAGGGAAACTCTACATTCTTATAAACATGTCGGAGTCAATTTTTTGAAGGATTCTTCGCTTATGGGAACCTTTTCGCTCCCTCCTCCTCTCCTTCCCGACAACTCATCTTCAGTTGCTTATATCAACATGATATCATCTTCTACTATCTTGGTTGATCCATGTATTGTACCTGATGGAACTAACACCCAAAGTTTTGGCGAACGAATACTGCTTAGCCCCGTTGAGCTAGATTATGGAGTCATCAATTCAGCTTGTGTGGCTTACACCTTCTCTTTGATTAATTGGGTAGATGGATCACTGGATTATGGCACATCTTTTGATCCTTTTTCTCGTGTATTCTCTACTGATGAGAGCATCATGGAGATCATGATGCCAGATGAGAAGCCATGGGACGAACATCACCATTGTTCCTCCTTACCAGATTCCATTGAGGATAATCTGAGTGATGTATACTTACCCAATTTTGTCAAACCTTTTACGAATTCCATCTCCTTTCATGACGTCAACTCCAAAATGAACCTTTCAAATATCAAAGAAACGATACCTCTCAATATCTATTTCAAACCAGGTATTGTTGATAATCTATAGATTAGAGAATCTTGTTCTCCATATGAGATCAAGATTTATAGATCCCTATTTTGTGAGTTTCAGGATGAATTTTCCTAAACTTATGAAGAAATTCCAAGTATCGACCCAAACATAGTAGTGCACGTGATTAAAACATATCCTGATGCCAAACCTGTCTAGCAGCACCTCCATCCGGTCCATCCCAAGAAGGTTGTCGAGATTAAGGTTTAAGTTGAGAAGCTTCTTCAGGTTGGTTTCATATACACCGTTCCTTTAATTGATTGGGTATCAAACATTGTCCCCGTCATGAAGAAACAGGGCACGATCCAAGTATGTTTCGATTATCGGGACGTAAATTGTGCCTGTACGAAGGACAAATATCTGACCTCGTTTATTGACCAGATTGTTGATGACTACACTGGATGCGAGACTTATTCATTTATGGATGGATTCTCGAGCTACAATCAAATCAAAAATCTCCTAGCGGACCAACCTAAGACTGAATTTATTTGTCCCTAGGGTGCTTTTTCCTATCGAAATCTCCCATTTGGTTTAAATAGTGTTGGGGCAATGTTTCAACATGCCATGGATTTCACTTTTCACGATGTCAAACACATTGAGCAACCCTATTTGGATGATCTCTCTACTCCTTCTAGACATCGGGTTGATCACTTAATGCATCTTAGGGCTATTTTCCTCTGTCGTAGACACTATAACATTCACCTTAACCCACACAAATGTTTTTTGTGTGTTGGTTTTGGTCAAATCCTGAGTTTTGTCATTTCAAAACAAGGAATTTGTATTGTTCCTATGAAAGTACAAGCGATCGTTGATTTGTCTGCAACTTTTTCTTTTGTTCAATTACAAATACTCCAAGGGAAAACTAACTTCCTGCAGAGGTTCATCCCTAATTACGCTGAGTTGACCAATGGATTCACTCGCCTGATAAAAAAAGGGATCCCCTTTTATTGGGACAACACTGCTCAGAAAGTGTTTGATGCCCTGAAAGATGTACTAGTTCTGGCAGCTCTCTTATACCCCCCTGATTATCAGCGCGACAATTTCCTGTATCTCGATGTTGTCATTTATACTATAGAAATTTTATTGGTCCAAGAAGATGATATAGGGATTGAAATTCCCATTTATTACCTAAGTCATAATCTCAACGATACCGAAATTAGGTATACTCATGTAGACAAATTGGATTTGGCGGTTGTTTAATCCGTCTGTACAAGTGATTAGGCATGGTTTATTGGTCAATGGTGACTGGGAAGGGTTGAAAAATCGAGTTGTGCCACCTGTACACGTTTTATGGGTGCTTGTTGGCATGTTTTCATTGGTTGGAATGATGGCCAACCACATGTTGCCATGTGGCCCAACTGGAGGCCGCCACGTGGCAACACGAGAGGCCACCAAACATTTGTTTAAGGTCCAAGCAGAGCGGGTGGGGGTTGAACACCAGATCTCCATCCAACTAACAAAACCACATACCACTATGCCACACCATTCCTTATTAAACCATAGTCGAAAATATTTATTTGAAGTGCATATGACGGAAGGTTCGGGGTGGGGGCCAAGGCTTAGCCCCGACCCCCCCAAACAACCCTGCATACGACTGCATGCCAAAGACTGAGGGCATTGATGTAGCAGGAATGAAATAATATACAGAAATAAACATAAACACAGAGATGCATTGGAAATAAAACTTCATTTCATTAATAACAAATGAATGAAATATGCTTCCAGACATAATGGAAATAAACTAGCTAGGGCGTCGATAGCTTATCTCTGAGAAGAGACGTGGCAACTATAGGCCTGTGAACTGTGTTAAAATGAGGCTTGAAGGCCTATTTATTGTTGAGAAACAATGGAAAACACTAAACATCCAAAAACATAACCCTAGGAGATGAAACACCAAAATTGTGGGCCCCGTTTGGGTAAATTGGTACATCAATCTTCCCAGGGACGTAACTTTGGCATATGATCTCCATTTGATGTGCTCAATACCTTGTTAGAAATATCTGTACGAGGAATACAAATTTTGACGTGAGAAACATCAAAATAAATTCATTGTTGCTCTCGATTTTCCAAAAAAACGTCGTTTAGGGACTCAAAACGGCTCTCGAAGTTCAGGAACTGAAAAATTGCTAGAAATAGTAAGTTGTGTTGAAACTGAAAAAAATGACAGAACCGATGGTTGGGGTCCAAATGTAATAGGAGGGTGGCCACCAATATCCACCTGGATCATTAGGGCCTCAAAACAGCTTCTGAAGTTTAGGACCCGACAAACTGCTAAAAATAGTAAGTTGTGCTAAAACTGAAAAACTGAAAGAACTAATGGTGGGGGTCCAAATGGAATAGGTGGGTGGCCACCAATATCCACCTGGATCATTCCTCCCCCCTTAGGAAGAAATGGTCCCCATTGCGTTGAGTTCCTCCATGAGATGAGGAAAATTCTGCTAAACTTGGTATTGGATTTGTCGAATATGTCATGGACTTGTTGGCGGATGTGTTGGATGCGTTCAATAAATTTGGTTGATTTATCAGCCTCATACAGTATATGTGTGGATTATGTCTGTGTGGTCAGATGAGTTATGGCAACATCAAGCGGCGGTGCACCTGGGGTTAGATCAATGGAGTGCTTGACCTCACAATATAGAGGAACCTCTATCGATGAGGAGAAAATTTCCTCGTATTCCTCCACGACTTTGTCCATCTGTTGTTTTTCTGCATGGGAACCCTGTTTCGAGGTTTTGGCCACAATATTATTCTTGACTTGTGGGAAAATTGTAATGAAAATAAATTTCTTATAGTTTGGGAACAAGCTTACTATGTTGTTTTGTAGTAGTCAAAGAGATGGCAGGAGGCAGTGCTACCTCTGGTATCCTGTACAATTTATTTCCCAAAGTAATAACAACATAATGAGGCCTAGACTCATACACAACATGTCGCTTCCAAAAGTATGGTTGGCCCAATAATATATCAGACACATCAAGAGGAGCAACATCACACAGTACCTCATTTGTGAATGGCTTGATGTTGTATGGAGGGTGGCATGGCTGGTGGACAGGGAGATCTCTTCCTTAGTGAAGCAACCCGATGGTATATGGCTGCAGTTGTACTATGGTCAGTAGGTTGAGCTTCTTCACGACCTCTGTTGAAATGAGGTTCTTTTGGCTTCCGTTATCGATAAGGAATTGCAGTGGAGAACCCTTCACCCACATTTGCGAATGGAATAGGCGCTCCACCTCCTCTGGATCCTCGAGATCCTCCCTTTAGAGCTTGGTGGTGGAAACAATGGCACTGGGATCCACATCAATGATTTGCTTCCCTTTTTCATCGCCCTTTTCTGGTTCTTACTTAGGATTAGAACATGCATCTGATTCGGGTGCCTTCAGTTCGGCCACCGGCGATTGTTTGGCCCAACGCTCGTTTGTGCTTTGAGTGGGGTTGTTATGAAATTTACACCACTTCCCCGTGTCCTTCTTTGTATTTGTGGTGTTTTTTTTAGTCGACCCACTTTGGCTTTGCCCCATGTTATGTGGTTCAGGGTCACCTTTCCCTAGCTTCGGATTCATGGATCCAAAGTTTTGCTTCTTCTGCTTAAATTTCTACTCGATCTTGGCAGCATAGTGATATTCCGTGCCAAGCGAGGTAATGTTGAGGAACTCCAATTCCTCCTGAATGTATCTATGCAAAAAAATATGGTACTTGAGCACTAAATTTCTCTCTGAATTTTTAATACCCAACTTTGTGTGCAGGGTATGGAACAGATTCAGCCGTTCATGCACATCTTGATCCCTTTGTTGCCGCAGCATTGTCCATTGGATGTACTTGTCCTCATAGCTCCCCATAGGGTGATATTGCTCCTTGATGTTGTCTCGGAACGAATTCCAAGTGGGTGCAGCCAAGAACAAAGAGGGTTCCCTCCCATCCTTTTGCTCATGGTAGGTTTCCCACTGGCCTTTGACATGGGGGGCAGCTTTGAAGAGTGAAAAAATAATCTTTTCTCGGTCGGAGAAATCATGGACCTAGAAATACCCTTCCAGAAATTTTAACCATATATCTGCAATGTCTGCATCTATCTACCCTTCAAATACATGAATTCAAACTTGACTTGTACCTTGAAAGGAGAGGCGCCTCCAGAGTGGCTGTTGGATGTAGATGCACCGCCAGTGGGTAGTCATTGAAGGATCTAGGAAAAGTTATCCATCATCGCATTCCTTTGTTTCTCGAGGGCCTCCTCGAGCAATATTTTGATAGGGTATCCTGCTCCCTCGTCTCTCTTTTTTTCTTCCATGGGAGTTTTTCGGGGTTTGCGAGGCTTATCTTGCAAGGGTTCAACCAGATCGAGCCCTAATTCCTTATACCCTGACCTCGTTGGGGACATGCAAAGAAAAAAAGAGAAAGAGCACACCGCTCTGATACCATTGATCCATATTTTTACAGGAACACAATAATATACAAAAATAAACATAAACAAAGATATGCAACAGAAATAAAACTTCATTTCATTAATAACAAATTACTAAAATATGCTTACAGGATGGAAATAAACTAGCTAGGGCATTGGTATTTTATCTTTGAGAAGAGATGTGGTGGCTACAGGCCTCTAAACTATGTTACAATGAGGTTTGAAGGCCTATTTATTGTTGAAAAACAATGGAAAATGCTAAACATCCAAAAACCTAACCCTAGGAGATGAAGCATTGTTGAAAAACAATGGAAAATGCTAAACATCCAAAACCTAACCCTAGGAGATGAAGCATCAAAACTGTGGGCCCTGTTTGGGTAAATTGGTACATCAATCTTCTCGGGGACGTAACTTTGGCATACGATCTCTATTTGATGCACTAAATGCCTCGTTAGAAATATATGTCCGAGGACTAAAAATTTTGAGGTGACAAAAATTGAAGTAAATTCCATGTTGCTCCCGATTTTCCCAAAAAATATCGTTTAGGGCCTCAAAACGGCTCTAGAAGTTCAGGACCCAAAAAATTGCTAAAAACAGTAAGTTGCATTGAAACTGAAAAAATGACAGAACCAATGGTGGGGGTCCAAATGGAATAGGTGGGTGCCCACCAATATCCATATGGATCATTAGGGTCTAAAAACGACTACAGTATTTCAGGACTCGACAAACTGCTAAAAATAGTAAGTTGTGTTGAAACTAAAATACTAAAATAACCAATGGTGGGGGTCCAAATGGAATAGGTGGGTGGCCACCAATATCCACCTGGATCACCCCACAAAAAACACTGCATACAACCTCATGTCGGAGACCGGGGGCGTGGAGGTAGCTGCCCATCCTAGTTACCCACTCTAACTTCCTAAGTCACTGCTATGGCCTCTAACCGCTAATGATTATTATAACCATTGATATTTTTAATTAAAAAAATTAATTCAGAGCCAATGTATTATGTTCAAATTTCGGTTTTTAGGCGTTAATGGGATTTTTAATGCTCTAACAATTTCGCCCGAAATTGTGTGAAATTTTCACTCAGTTAGCCAAAATCAAGGAAAAATTGTAGGACCGATCCGGATTTTGGGGAAATTTTAATGTGGTTTGCAACAAAACTAGGGAGGCTCAAAACTTCTTCAGTATTTGACCAATTTTGGATGAGAAAGAGGGTTAACAGAAATTTTTGGGTATTCTAAAGCTGATGGAACGAGTTTTGAAGCCATTTGAGGACTGAAAATGTATGTAATCATAATTTTCAGCATAGTGAAAGAGGGTCAAGCCATTGGAAGCTAGACCAAGGAGATGTAGCCCAAGAGGGGTGAAATCCTTCATCATTTGTTGTTATGAAAACAACTCCAAAAATAAAATAAAAGATAGATCAACGCCTTAGAAATAAGCCACTTCGAGGGGAAAACCTCCAATACATTACATAAATGAACAATTATTGGATGATACAAATAAAAAAACCTCCTTTCTATATATAGGAGTCCATGGGACCACAATATAATCCTAGCCGACCTAACAATAATAATGTAAAGGCACAATAATAACAATATGGGGGTTACAGGGGTACAACAATAAAAATAAGGGGGCTACACTAACAACAATAAGGGGATACACTAGTATTATAGGGACCTAACATGCCCCTCTCCTTCAAACAAGTGTTTCCCTCAACGCTTGATTATTTTTGGATGCTTTTGTATAAAATTTTCATCCTCCCGTTTGGAATATTCAACAGGTAAGTTCTTCCACTTGCTGAGATACTCTAAAATTGATTGATTTGGTAGTTTTAGATTTCTTGTTTCTATTACTTCTTTCATTGTGATGTTGATCTTCTTGTTGTTTCATTCAAATTTGCACCAAAGTTAGGTTATCCTTTAACAGTTGGAGAACTTGTTGTTGACGCTCGATGTGATCTTCCACTATTATATCATCCATATTAGCTTTCATTTGATCCTTCATACTATCCAAATTAGCCTCCATTTTTGCTTTGAAACCATCTATGTCATCTTTGATTTCTCTTTGTAAGATTGAAATTTGTTGCACTTGGTACCGTAATTCTGATATGTCATACTCCATTTATTCCTATTCATGTGTCATAGTATAGATTTCTGAGGGCTTAATGGGTGTGGAATTATTTTTGGTAGGCATTATATAACTCAATACTAATATCTATGCTTCAATATGCCCTTGGAATCACTTCAAACTGATTTTTCAAACAAGACTTATGCAATTTGAAAAAAATACACACATTTTTCTTGATTTTGAGAAGCTTGATATTGAAATTGAATTATCTCTATGATTTCAGATCTTCAATAGCTGAAATTTCGCCCTGTGGTAGCCCTTTGAATATTCTTTCAAATTCCATAGGTCTGACCTGATTTGGATTCTTCAAGGAAAAGTTATGCCCAATCTCCCACAATGACCTAATTATGGACTGGTTCAGTAGAGCAAACTTGTACGACATGCCACGTGTCATTGTTTCAATATTCGGATTTGAAATTGATACAAAGGAAACTACAGTATGTTTACTTGAAGCCACTTTTTATATAATTCCAATCCAATGCTTAAAGAGAGAGTTATGATGATTTTCCCACGGTTAGCTCTTTGAGATGAAATTCGAGAGCCTGAAAAATCCCTAACTTCCACAAACCCTATCTCCAAAAATATTGTGAATCAAGCTCTGAAATTCTTCCACAATGTTCAGTAGTATTTTGGCTTCGCTCTGTAAAAATTTCAGCTTTGTAACCCTCGTAGAAAAATAGTTATAAGGAAAATTCCACGATGACCTGTTTAAGTTAAATTCAGGAGCCTGCAAAAAGCCCTAACTTACACAGATCATATCTCCAAAAATATTGTGAACCAAGATCTGAAATTTTTCCACGACGTTTCTAAGGATTTCGTCTTCGCGCTGTAAACATTTCAGCTTTTGAACCTTCGTAAAAACAAATTTATAACGAAAATTCCACGATGACCTGTTTGGAGCAGCGAAACCCTAGAATCCAAAGCTCTGATGCCAAATGTTATGAAACCAACTCCAAAAATAGAAGAAAAGATATATCAACGCCTTAGAAATAAGCCACTTCGAGGGGGAAACCTCCAATACATTACATAAATGAACAATTATTGTATGATACAAATGACAGAACCTCCTTTCTATATATAGGAGTCCATGGGGCCACAATATAATCCTAGCCGACCTAACAATAATAATGTAAGGGCACAATAATAATAATAATGGGGTTACAGGGGTACAACAATAACAATAAGGGGCTACACTAACAACAATAAGGGGATACACTAGTATTATGGGGACCTAACATTTGTTGTGTTGTGGTTATTTTTATGGTGTATTTGTATGTTGTTTCTGCATATTTCAGAGTTTATTTTCATGCTTTATGTGTTTAAAATTAACATAAAAGCTCTCAAAAAACTTATTTTTTAACACTTGTAATTTAAAAACCATTAAGAACATTTACATTAAGATCTCATACAATTCAATTTTGGTATTAGAGTTTAGGTTTTCTTTGCTGCTATGAGGATTTAATTATTTTCAAGTGTATGTGATGCTTACAAAGTTGAAGCTCAAGATAGGAGAATGAAAGCTTGCGGTTGCAAGTCCTCAAGTTAGGTCAAGGACAAGGAGAGAATTTTTTCCACAATCAACATCACAAATTCTTCCTCAAACTACAGTTACAGCTTCATCAAGGATGTATCATGAAGGAGTTGATAATATGTTAGATGAAGAAAAGACATTCGTAAAACCTTCCTTTGACTTGACTTAAATGGTGAAGGTTCTCTATGAAGAGAGGACTTCAAGATTGCAGGGTGAAATTTCCAAGCCTTCAAACAGAGAGGCTTCTTCTAGAGGAAAAGGAGGAGATGATGACAAGCCTTCAAATGGAAACGGTGAAAAACTACCCTCTACTCCACCATCATCTTCACCTCCATCCTCACCTTCATATTCTTCCTCTTTCACAACCATTGTTACTCAAACACCTCCACATACCCCAAGGGTTCATGGTAAAACTACCTTATTAAAACTTGATATCAAATTTGAACTTCCTATGTATACTGGTGAAGTGAATGCTAAAATACTTGATAATTTGGTTCTTCAACTTGCACTACAAGGAAAAGACCCTATAGCGGAGGTTATAAAGGAGGTTTTTAGTGTTATAAAATTGGCCAAAATTGTCAAAAAAATATTTGCTACAACATTTGTTTTTGGTAACAGAGGTTTTTACGAAGCTTCTAATGGAACTTCAACAGAACTAAAAAAACCTAAGAAGTTGGAGGTTTTTACAGATGTATTTCTTATCAATGCGCGCTCCATGTTTGAATGCACCGGTGTGCTTTAATTTGTACTCATTGGTAATGTGAACATACAAAGCACTGAGATGGAAAAAAAAAATTGGAAGCCTCTGGATGTTTAGCAACGTCTCGGTGTGTGTCACTCACAAATACACATCAGGCTGATAGAAGGTGCATGCACCGGTGTCGTTAAGGTGTAAAAACGTACCGGGTCATTAAAGTGTAAAAACGCATAAGGTCATTACGTTATAAAAGTGCACCGACATGTTAAAGGTAAACCATACTGGTGCATGCAACGCATATCCGGCCAGGTCGTAGTCGTTGATAAAGCGCACCAGGCATTCTAATTGTTATCAGTATTTGGTGTGGTGCTCATAGGTCGTAGAAACACATCAATGCGCAGTATCGTACAAACGCACCTGTGCGCAGTATCATACACACACACCGGTGTTCATTTTCTATTTTTTAGAAACATAGACCTGTGACAGTGCAATTATTGTGATTTTTTAAAATTCATTATTCATCAAAATTTGACACATATCTTATAACAATATTCATATCAATTAAATTTTTATTAGTGCATTTGAATGCGATGTTTTGATGAATTTGTTATATCATATCATCATATTTCGCATCTCTTCATTATAATATTTAATCATCCATATATTTAATCAATGTTGTAACATTTCAAAGCTATAATGTAAAACACAATAGAATAAATTAAAACATATTTAATTATAGATATATGAATAAGACACTTTTTTTCATACAAAATGGGACAGTTATTGGTGTCCCTTTATCTTTTAATTGAGACACTATGTCTATTGCATTAAACAAAATGTATGATTTCACAAACAAATATTTCAAAAAATACAACGCCTTGCTTTGATATCCAATCATATTGATCATCATTCTTCGTTGGAACTAATGTCACTGCTCGAGCTACTTCCATGACGAGTTATTTGGAGGAATGTTTTTTTCATTGTGTTTATTATTTTCTTCTTCTTCAAGTTGCATCTACAAACAAAAAAATAAAGTGTAATGAGTGTATCTACATTGGTGAGAATAATGAAAATTTCAATATTAAATAATATACATCAATGTAAATCGAAAAGAAATGTACCGCAAGAATTGACTCGTGAACTATACACATTCTTTCAAAACCAAACTTCATGCCATCTTTCAACAATTCATTTGTTGGCACATTTCTATGCTTTGTATCCTGCATGTTTTATACCCCATAACAAATCATAGATTTAATATAAAAGATTTTTTTGTTCTATTAATCATAGACGGAGCTAAGTAAAACAAGATTGATACTTACAAATTCCATAATTAATTTCTGATATGCAACATATACTGACAACCCATATTTAACCTAATGTCAATCAATTCCTCTGATGGTTCTTCTTTGTATGTTAGCACCTGTTTGAAGACATTCAATGATGATTGTTGTAAAACAACTTAAAATATACAAAAATGAAATCTAGTTAAGTTGTTATAAGTAAGTAACAATTACTTACAAACTTAGATATCAACCATTTTCTTCCTTGTCATCCTGTTTTATGTGTTGAATGGGTTTCATTTTCTTTTTTCCTTTTTTTCTGCAATAAAATACTTGAAAATTAATATTTAATGCTACATTATTTATTTGTTGTACCTAATCAAAAAATTCAATGATTACATATTACATTTGAAGCATGTTGTTGTTGAGATGGCTCTCCGTGCGATGCAATTATGTCCATTTCTTTGACCATCTCCTTGTACACATTTTTGGACATTCCCACTGGCATATTTCTGATATCAGCTCGTTGAAATTTTCATAATCTTCTTGAAAAAGTAACATGACAATAAACTATTTAATTTTTATATTAATATATGAAAACTAAATATAACAAAATTGATATTTATAAATGATTACTTTGTAGTAATATTTACATATAATTCTAGAAAAAACATTTAAAGAAATATTAATTTTTCAATCATTTTTTTTTGTACGTTTTTTCTATTAAAATTCTGACATGTCTCATTGACCAATTCTTTGGAAACTCTTCATGTATTTTAAATAAAATTTGGTTTTTGGAATCATTTGATTGATTTTTGTATTGTAAGTGGAAAGAACATTTATACATTTGTTCCACTAGATCCCTCAAAGTTTTGTAAAAAATTTTCCCCTTTTCGTTAACCTCCAACACCACTCTAGATGAGCTAAGGAGAAATTCATTTTCATTTGCATGTTTTATTTATTTTTCTTTTATAAGAACAACGTTCATTTTCTTCGTTATTGGTCCCTTTAGAACATTAAACATATATGAATTAATAGATTGTTTGAAACATGTTATCTAACATTTTTAAGTATATTATTAATGAAAATTCAAAAAAGAAACTCATATTGAATCGATAGTATTTGTTCATTCATTTGATTCATCCTTCTGCAATTTTTCCATTAATATTTTATGCTCTTCTAGTCTTAGATCAGAAAGAATCTTATCAAGCTTCCTCATTTTTTGGCTCTGCATGATACACACTAAACAATACATATTAGTTAAACTTACATATAGTTCAAAAATAATAGTTTTGTAAATAATTTACAAAGAATTTTCTTTTCTTTTTTTCTTTTCTGGATGTGCTATCAGTGTTTTTGTTACTTGAACTCTTGTCACCCATTTATTTATCAATATAAAACCTACACAATTCATTAATAAATTTAATAAATAAATCACATACTTTTCAAGTAAAAAAAAAAAATCAAGAAAACGGTGTGTCTATATAAATTAAACGCTCTGTGCGACTTTCAAAACTTAAGCACCGAAAACAGTGCAGTAGGTTCTTATAAACGCACCTCCAACACAGTAGAAACAATGTACGGTGCTCTTTGTCAATAGGAGACCTGATGAATTATATTAATACCGGAGCACTGATTAAGATAAACATAAATAAATAAATAAATGTTTTTTGACAATACACGCCCAGTGCGTTATACTAAAATCGCGCACCGGTATGTTATTTTAAACATTACGCACCGATTAACAAAAGTTGTTTTTTATAAATCATGCAAGGGCTGACAGGGATTGGGATTCGACTTTGTAAGTGGTCTCGCGGGTTAGATGTCATACGCCTATTAGATATATATAGTAATATGGACCCTATAAATCTAAAATGAAAATCCTTAATTGTGAAGTCACATAAACAAGAATAAACAAGGGTTTAACGTAAGAATGAATTTGTTGTTGTTGTTGTTTTTTTTTTCTCTTCTAAATTTTAATTAAATGTAAATAAGAATAGAGATTGTAAATTATTTTGTTAGTAAAATGCATAGTAAAATTTAAAATTTTTCCTATGCATGTATTAAATCTAACAAAAACTGTAAAAAAAACAATTAATATAGTAAAATTTAACAAATTTATTATGGGTTTTTGTGTGAATCACTAGATGTTTCAAATTCTAATTCTCTGAATAGTGCTTTTGTTCGAAAGTATTTTGTTGCTCCACAATGCTTTTTTGATCCAGGTATGTCTCTCGTGCAAATCCCTCCGTGAATTGTTTTGCAAAAATAATGAAATAATGAATAGCTTTTATTATTTAAAGGTTTTTTTTATGAAATTAGATTTCCGAAAATCATTTGCCGCTCATTTTTCACCTTACCATTTTTTTCACCTGAAAAAAATAAAGTTGTGCTTTTTTTCTCCAATATTCGATGCGTTTGTTAAATAACAACACCAGTGCGTCTAATAACAATAACTCTTTTTTTAAGACACCGATAAAAAATAAATAAAAAATGCATTAATATATACTCTTATTTTTGGTACGTAAGATCATAACAAAATAATAATAATTCTAAACATGAATTTATTTGCATTAATTTCTAAACTTTATTATGTTACAAAAATTCATATTATTCTAGATTTATTATTTTACAATTATTTATACTCATACAAATTTACAATTTTACAATTATGGTAATTTAATAATATGTACCATATACATTTTGCTTACGGTAGTTATGGTTCAAAATTGACAATTAACTTACAATTTTATAAATTTACAAATTTTACAATTTTAATAAAATTGAATCATGACAATACATACAATTAAAATTACAATTTTACAATTTCACAATACAATTACAATTTTACGAATATTTTACATACAATTACAATTACAATTACACAATTTTACAATTACCAATACATAATATTTAATAAATATCATGATTTAATATTAAAAATGAACATCACGATCATGATAACTATCATACAGTAATCATATTCTAAAATACACATTCAAATTCGCTAACATCATCTAATCATCATGATCATGATCATCTAACAAAACACACAAGCATTGTATAACATCATCACAACACAAACATCAAATATACATCTCATGTCAAATAACTGTTATCACATACACATCTATCTGCAAGCACATTAAATGAACATATCTAACATGACCTAACAATATACACATCACGATGAACACCAAATATAAAGTAAGTACATCAACATGAACATAAAATACATGTACCATCCATATATCTAGTGGTACTACATCAATACTATAACTAGTACTCGAGGCTTGCTCAGTCAATGGTGCCTCATGCTCAGATGGATGTGCCTGCTCAACCGAAGGTGCCTGCTCAGTCGATGGTGCCTGCTGATTAGATGGACGTGCTTGCTCAAAAGGTGCCTAATGATCAAATGGTGTCTACTTAGGAGGTGCCTTCCGAGAAGGTGCAACCTGCTCAGTGGATGGTTCTTGCGCAGATGGGTGTGCCTCGTCAGGAGGTGCCTGCTTAGATGGTGTCTGCCTAGGACTAGGTGCCCACTGAGATGGTGCCTACTTAGAAGATGTCCGCTCAAGACTAGATGTTGGCTGCCTATCTCCAGCGTGAGGTGAAGGAGGAGGAGGTGGATTACTAGAATGATCACTCCCCTCGTGATCATGATCATCCGATGAGTTGTCATGTCGTGCATCTCCATGGCACCTATCCCTCCTAGCCGCAAGTAGCCTAGAAGCTCTGACGATATGACACATAAGGCTCATCATATTGCGAGGCATGTCCCTCCAGAGCTCTGTGAGAGTACGATCAGCCTAGATCTCTTTGATCATCACAGTGCGGACTCCCTCATCAACCAAGAGTCTACACAGTCGGTCGGCCAACTCCATCCTGAATCGGATTTCAGCCCTACGCGGCATGCCCGTGGGTATCTGCACCTGAGTAGGTCTATCACTCTGATTTGTGGCCTCCGCCATCTCCTCATCATCTACAGAATCATCCAGTAGGGGTGGAATCATGTCCCCAATGAATGTGCCAATATCTACAAAATATATAATACATAACAATAATTACACAATTTCATTAAACGATTTAATAAAATGAGTTAAATAACGTCTTAGAATAAATTTTATTCTAATTAATTAAGACAATAAAATGAAACTATATTAATTTAAATAAAACACTTTAATATTACCTCTATCATTTGGTGGCTCATCCTATGTGAAGAAGATGTTGGTACACCCTCGCCAATCCAAACCCGCGTAAGGACACGGCACCATCACGAACACGTGATCATCAAAAGTAGCTAGTAGCTCTAGTGCATCACTAGATATCCTGGCTGGATACTCAGACAAGCCCCTCTTGAGCATCATCTCGCTCCACATATGCATCTGTACATGTAACATCGGCCTACGAGGCTGGCGGACAAAAGTAGGCCTCATCTCCCGAAACCTCTCAAAAAATAAACAAAATAACTCGGAAGAAAAAGGGAAGGTCAACCTCCCACGTGCCTGAGAAGGACATCTATCTAATGCTATACAATATTTCCGCAAAAAAATGGCAGACCATCTCACAAGTTGTGGCATCAAGAATAAAGAATCAACATAAAATAAAATAGGGCAATTAATGTGATGTCCGTCACTAG
Organism: Pinus albicaulis; assembly: GCA_034641835.2. Taxonomy (NCBI): domain Eukaryota; kingdom Viridiplantae; phylum Streptophyta; class Pinopsida; order Pinales; family Pinaceae; genus Pinus; species Pinus albicaulis. The sequence goes on along the minus strand of CM076575.1, from coordinate 711,990,768 downwards.
TATAATGTTCAATGGTTTTCAATAGTAGTGAGAGGCACCTAACCTCCTCTGGACCAAACAAAGCAATGCTTAGCTGACCACCAGACACCTGAAAATCTACAGGAGAAAGTATATCATCCCTAATGTATCTCTTGGAGTATGCTAACTGACTCCTTGTTGCATAACCGACAGGGACATATGGGAACTGGGGAAAATCCTGCCCTCTCCTAGATAGGCTAGTACTAAAATAAATGTCCTCCTCAGTGGGCTGGTACCACTAGCCAGGACTGACACAGAAAGCTTGTCGGTGGGAATCCCACCTGTAGATAAACTGCCCTAATAACCCATTGTTCCCCTTTAGGGATGTAGCATCCTCGTAGAACTTAAGAATGCCTACCTCCCTTAAGATAAACTAGGTGGGTGTCGTAATAGGGCAAGGGTACAAAAGTCTCTCTCTCTCTCCTGTGCCTCCCACTGTTATAATTGTCCTCCCTCTGCTCTTGTTGTTTCCTTTCCTCTTTCCATTGACGTTGTTGAATGATTCACATATTAAATACATCAGCTTCCCTCATACATAAAACCTATTTTTTTTTATTAAATGACAAATGAATTTACAAATATATAAATATAACTTTTATCGGGAAAAAAACATTCAGTGCACCCAAAAAAACAATCACACACTACCACGGGTGCATACCTGTCTATCAACACCACAAACAGTGGGCATCAAAAAACTTCACGCACCGTGAAAACAGAAAATATTTTTGTGTGGTGCATTGACCAAATTATCCGCCATGGGGTGGTTGTTATAGCACAATGCACCGCCAGCTGGCATTTACTACTGGCGGTGGCAGTGCGTTCCAATAATATGGACGCACCAAGGCGTTATGTCTATTTTTACATAATGCCCGATGCGTTCTGGTAAACGAGTGCACCGCCATACATAGAGTGATATTTTTAAAAAATTTAAATTGTGAGTGTGGCCAACAATCGACACGTACCACACTATTTTATTGTTCTCAGTGCACTTTTTCTCGGTACCACACCAGACCGCCCGATGCGGTTTCCATTAACACCGTTTGTGGTGCGGTTTGTAAATTTACAGGGAGCATCGCGAACGGTGCGAGCTGAATGACTCGAACGCACTACATAATTTTTTTAATATTTTTTTTAAATGGTGAATTTTAACTCAATTTAAGAAATTCATCCGCTAAAATCTCAAGTTGGTGAGAAAGAAGTAGATTACGCGTCGATGAGGCATCTTTGCAACAAAATACTAAAAATCAAATTTTCCCACCATTTTGCAAAATTCGAACTTCACGCAGTGAGAAATGGACAGTAGCAATATGCCTTAGAGAAGAAAAACTCACACCGGTGCTTGAGAGCTTGACATCACTGTAACAATTAAAAATGATTTTTTTACGGTCGGTAATTTTTTTTAAATTAACCCTTTTTCTGTGTGCTCGATTATGAGATGCATTGGGCATTTGTATCAATAGCACACCGTACTTCTTTATGGTGCGCTAGATTACTGAGATGCATCGGGATGGTTTTTACGGAGAGCACAATGTCTCAGTGTGCCATTTGATAGTACGCACCAGTGCGCTTTATATAAAACACATTGGTGTGTTTTATGTGTGAAGTGCACCATTGTTTTCGTAATACTTAAAAATAACTCTGCAACGCTTATTTAGCCTCTAATATGCACCGATGTGTTACATACATATCAAGCGCACTGGTGCATGTTATGATTAGAAACACACCGCAAAAACCTCCACTGCCAATCTCCTCTAGTGACCTCTACTACAAACGGATGTCTGGGCTACTTTTATAAGGGCTTCCTCAAAAACATCCACGAGAGGGTCTTTTACTTGTAACATTGAAGTTTATTGCGGGATACAGAACATTAAAGATGATGAAACAAAGATTAAGTTGGCTTCATTAAGGTTGGAAAGTGCTGCTTTGATTTGGTGGGAATCCAAAACACAAGAGGATATGAAAAAGCATGGTAAGGTCTCAACCTCTTGGATATATTTTATTGCTGCACTTGAGAGAAAATTTTTTCCATTAGCTTATATGCAAAAGGCTATTATGGATTGGAAAAATTTTAGACAACTAAAGGGTCAAAGTGTGCAAGGTACACTCAAGAATTTAGAAGAAGGCGTTTGATATTAGGTGTAGACATGAATTCACGAAACACTTTATTGAAATATATTGGGGCTTTACACAATTATTTAGTGCATACTATCCTTATGTTTAATCCTCTAAGTTTATATGATGTTTTTGCTCAGGAAACACATCTTGAAGAAAGAGGGAAAAACATTTCACAAGAGGGTAGCAAGAATCCTTTCAGAAATGTAGACAAGGGTAAGAGTAAATTCAAAGGGAAAGGAAATAAGAATGCATCCATTAAGAAGGAAGGAGAGAAATTAACATGAAAACATTGTTCCAAAGAAGGCCATGATGAAGCTCATTATTGGAAGCTTCATCCTAAGATGAAACCAAAGAACTTTAACAACAAAGGGAAGCAAAAGACAACTGCAAATACACAACATGCCTTAGGCTCCGATTCGGGAGATGAAACAAAGATCACAACAATGGAAATGAAAGGTAAGGAAATAGCAAGCACTAGCTATTCAAGTTGTCCTAATGATACTCAAGATGAGAAAACTAGAATTGAACTTTTCCATATTCGGGTAATTTCAAAGCATACCAAAATTGATACACTCTTTGATAGTGGTTCACAAGAAAGTTTGATTTCCAAAGACTTAGTAAATAAATTAAACTTAGATACCATTCCTCATCCAAGACCTTATCCTTTAGGTTGGATATGCAAGAATGAAAACTTACGAGTTACGAGGAAATGAATATTTAAATTTGCAATTACAACAAACTTTCTTGATGAAGTTGAACTTGATGTAGTTCCACTTGATATTTCTAGAATTATTTTGGGAAGCCCATATTTGTATGACAGAAAAGCTATTTTCCATCGCCATGAAAACAAGTATCACTTGTTCAAATATGGCATAGAGTATGTTGTTAGAGCATATTGACAAAAACTAAATCTTTCACTTGTAAATGTCGGACAAATGAAGAGACTCATTAACTCTATAAAGAATTTTGTTCTTTTAATGGTCAAGCAAAAGAATGATGTTAAGAATGAATATTTCAAGGTTTTGATTCAAGATTAAAATCTGATTTGGTTGAGGTCGTTAACCAATATAATGAAATGTTTCAGGGGCCAAAAGGATTTCCTCCAAAAATCCCTTAGGCCCGTTGATGACACCAACCTATATCTGTGACCTGTCTGCTCCTAACTCTAGAAGTCCATCCTAACCCTGTCATAGGTCAAACCAAAAAAATGAATATTACAGACCTTCCGCCCCAATATTTCTTGCCCTCAAGCAATCCAAATATGTGAGACACTGTGTTGGCCCGATGCAACTGAGAACTAATGCCCGGATCCCATACAAACCCCTAGGTGCTGCTATGCTCTTGTGTCGAGTCACCTGAAACAAACCCCTCAATGTCGGGATCCCAAACTGATCTCTCACTGCATCTATCATCAATCAATCCTCCTAGATCCCAACGCCACCATGGCCAATCATCGCCCAAGTCCTCCGGCTCGGACTGCACATTTCCTCTGGCTATAGCTGCTGCCCCATGAAGCGAAGACCGCCAACATGCATCAATGCTTCATGGCTCCTGTTGTGCTATAGCTCTGACTGTACAAGCTTCCCCACCAACTGTGTACCAACTCATCACCTCTCTCCAATCCAATGTTTGACTCAATCCAATGCTAACCCTACTTTCCCAAGTTGGGATCGAATACTGAAGAACTGTCGACATGTGTCCCACTGCCAACTGGAAATTGTAGTATCTGTCATGTCTACTGGTCCCTGCTCTGCTATGCTCCTGACTAAGAAGACCATACCATCAATAGGATACCAACTCATGATCTCCCGCCAATATATCACGGAAGAAGAATCAAATGCAGTGACACCTGCATGCAGAACAAGTCTGGTGTGAGGTTGCCAGTCCATACTCAACTCGTGTTGCCTCGTCTTGTCTGTTGACGAGATCTGTCTGCAAAAGAAAGCCACTCTCTCTATAATCAGCCAATGTGGGAAAGATGTGGTGCAAGCCCCATCAACGTACTCCTAGATAGTGCTACTCTCTGAAAGTACTACAGCTCTACTGACTGCATGTGCATATATCTGCACCTCATCATTGGGTTGGCCCAAAGATGGATGCTCCACCGTCTCCAACAGCTCCTCCCTCTCTTGATCAGAAATGCCATACTCCTACTCTCTACTAGCCTCCTACAGAACTATCACATCAACCTCTAACATCTCCTGAGGATAAGTATTTGCAATTCCTGTCACCGTACTAGATGTCCGTGCAACTGTCTACTCCTCCTCAATGGTTGACCCCAAGGTTAGCCACATATCCACCACTGACTCAATGTGAGCCTCCATCTGGCTCTCCCCCAATGGACTATCATGCATGATCTGCATAGTCTCCTCCTTAGCTGACTAATGCTCCACCATATGCTGCTCCGGCTAAATCATCACAAGTAACCCATCATCCTGAATATCTCCCAGTGAGTCCTCTGGCTGTTCATCACACATACTGGAATACAAATCCAACCTACTGTCATCAACTCCATATGATTTCTGATGTTCCCCAGTAGTGTCCTAATATGACCCCATGGACTCATCCAAAGAAGAGCCCACCTCCTAATATACAGAAGTAATGTCCTCCTGCTCTATCTCTTCCCCCTCACCGGAATCTCTCAAGCATGAGTGACCCTTCTCCCAAGGCTCTTTGTAGATGAAGCAAAGTCCCTTCATCCTTAGCTCATTTTCAAACTGGAGCAACTCCTCTGTAATATTCCGAATAGGAAATAAACAACAATACAAAGCAACATAAACAAAAACTACATCTAATAGAGAGACACCATGAAAATCACTGCAAACATTTCAGAAAAGCTGAGCCATTTTATTATAAATCTGGAAATAGGGAATGAGTACAATAAGATGATCAAAATGATGGCACCTTGGCTTGCTCAAGGCAAGCTGAAATAATTATCCAAACCTTGCTATGGATGGTTGCTTCACCTCTGGACTGCCTAACTCCCTGCATTGTTGTTGTTGCTGGAAAATGTGGCTTTTGGCTGGAATGGAGTTGCTCTTTGGGTTTGTTCCACTACTCAGAAAATTATGAAACTGCGGCTATGAACTCCCCTCCAAAAACTTGGAAAAAGCCAGGAAGGAATTCTGGAAACGCTGACCATGGAATCTGACCCTCCTGGGAAAATTACTCACTCCTAGTGAGTACGCTAGCCTCTGAAGTGAATCGCTGGAAATGCTGGCCTCTGAAGTGAATGGCTGGAAATGTTGGCCTCAATCTGCTCCAAAAGACAACTTGTGAAGGGTTGATCCCCTCACACTTCTCACGGACTTAAACCACTGAAGATCCCTCACTCTCGAACTGCCCTCCTCCAAAATTGTGAAACCTTTGTAAGAGACTACACTACCTAGAGACTACATAACTCCTTAATGGATAGATCTATGTGATCTACTCTAAAAACGCAAGGTAAATATTCTCACCTGGGCGGATACTCGAAGTCCCCTGAGGCAGAGGTTGGGATCTTTGCTCAGAGACACCCGTGTGTTGAACAACACTTGTAGACATAGCTGAACATCGTAAACGTGCTTAATATCTGTTAGACATAAATTCTGAAGATGCATAATAGAATAAATGAGAAGCTAGGCCTCACTCCCTTTTATCCTTCAGACCCTAACATCCCCTTGGGCCCCACTGTGTTGCACTGTCCTCCTTCGCCACGCTGCCCTGCTTACTCTGCGTTGTCCTAGCCCACGCTGCAACTGGGCTGCTTGGCCCACATTTCCTCTGCATTGTCCCTCTCCCTGCGTTATCACTTGGTCCCCCTGGGCCCCACGCTGAAATTATAATGTTGGCTAAGTGACTTTAGGGAGTTTATTTCTCCTAAGTTGGGTTAAGGGTCCCAACACCCTTTTATTTATTGTTGAACATTAGAAAAGCAAAATCTGAGCAAAATTTAATATTGCCAATTAGATGCTTGCTAATTGGGAATATTACATCCTCCTTGGTCATCTATCTTCTGAAAAGCCCAATGTTCTGCTCAACCAGCCCTTAGGCTAGCTCATAAGCAGCATGTGAGACCAACTGCTCTCTCCTCCAAATGGTCAACAGTCTAGTCCGCAACTCCCTGCAAATGGCATCACGATCTCTAATACATGATGACAAGATGGACTCAATGTGTGTTATGACTATGTCAGGATAATGTCTCTGTTGATGGGAAAAATTGTACTGCCAACAACAAGGGGGTATCCCCGGTGAAAGGTCCAAATTAGACCTCACTCCATTTCCTATAGGAGCCGCATCCAATATGTGGGCCTAGCTGCTACCATAAGTGTGTTAGCTCTGGGTTTCCGAGTGAGAAGGTGGCGAAGCGGAGACAAGGGTAAAATGACCAATCAGTGAAGCAAAAGTGGACCAAGATTGACAAACCACAAACATAGATACAAGCAAGTCTAAGCAGCAAATAAAAGGGGGTGCACCATGAGCGGGATCGGTGAACCAAACCCATCCGGACGTACATGAAAGAGAAACATGCAAGAAGTTAACTGCAAAATAGCTCACAATAGATCACTGACATGGAAAGACATAAGCAAATACCAATTCGAAAGAAAAACGTACATGCAACCACTATGAATCAATCCATAACCAATTGTGTGTATGAAAGCATACATACAAACATAGTGAAATATAAGACAACTAGTACTACCACCATAAGCAAGCATGTGAATCGGTGCAAGAAAAGAGAATATATTATTAATGCTGCTACAACTTCAAATACATATTTTGCACTTCGTCAAAACCCAAGAGTGGAACATGGGCTATTCATCTCAAAGCCTGATCCCAAAACCCTAGTCTCACTACAACTCCCTCTACTTGATACCAAGAGCTGAGTTCCTTTAGCTCTCAAGCACGAATTCACCATCTCGTCCTCGTTTCAACTCAAGTGCTAAAAGTCCTTTTGTGGTTTCTCGAAGTCGTACATATAGGCTAAAGTGACTCTTGAGTTGCCCTTGACTCTTGACCTCCCAGACTGTTGGGTTTGCTTGCAACTTGGGCCACTTGCGAATTGAGGTCATTTGTGACCTGCGACCTGGGGTCATTTGCGACCTGTGACCTAGGGTCATTTGCGACTTGAGGGTAGTTGCGACCTGGGATGTTGCGACTTAGGGCTATTCCTTTTACACTTCTCTTTTTTGGAGAGCTCAGACCTTGCAAAACACGATGTCTTTCCCTGTGCATTAGTCTTGTGCGAATGTACTGGTGAGAGAGTGCCCTTGAGTCAATAGTGAGGTTCTTCGAGCTTTGTAAGAATCCACCTTGCTTTCCAAAGAAAACCTCGACTTTTGTTGTGCAAACCAACAACATCTATATCACAGGGAGAAACCTTTGCATTAGAATGGAGAATGGGTGTTGTCAAGGATTTTTGAAACCCTCAGGCGTTGGTTGCTTGTATGCTACAATGATGTAGTTGCTAAGTCTTGTAACCAGCCGGTCCTCCTATCACTGTGCTCCATTCGCAGTCATCCATCTTTCCGTGATGTGTATTTTGAGCTTGCCGTGAGGTTATCGAAGTTTTGTGGGGAAACATCTTGCTTGTCGGAGGAGACCCTAGCTTTCGCCATGCAATTCAACAAACTTTGCTTGTAAACAAATAACATGGGTCACGTGTTTTTATAATAAAATTGATGATGGAAACACATTTAATTAGTTGAAAAAGTGATTTAACAAACTATAAATTTAGACCCTTGTGTAGTCAATGGTTGTGCCACTATGTTGCCAGAGATAATGGCTTATGTAGGGTCTCCCCGCGCTTCTTCGGTCATTGTGTTGTCTCTGGTATTGCTATGGATTGAGTGTCAAATGCAGATGTGCAGTTTAACTTGTCTTGGGAACTACCACCAAGCAGACTTTCCACTTCTTTTATAATGGTTTTATTGAAGCACATAGCCTTTGTGAAAATTCTCCAGGTTTCCTTGATACGGTTATCATCCATGACCCTCTTGTTGAAGGCAACTCCATTGTCTTGAAAACAGGATCAAAGGGTGGTGATGTCTTTCCATGTCCCCGGGAACTATAGTGACCACAATTTTGCCCATATCTCTTTCTTGATTGTGTGGTTGCGTTTCTTAATCATGTTTTACCTATAGGCCCATTTCCATATAACCATATGCCCTCGTAGCTTTAGAAAGTATGTATGCTTGTCTCCTTGGCCCAGTGACTCCTCGAGGAATGGATCTGCTTTCCTTATAGCCACTTAGTATTTCCCTCATTAATTACGTGAATGACCTGTAAGCCTTTTGTGCATTTCGTAGCTCCCCTTTTTTATGCACTTGAGTGCAACTCCTGTCAAATGCATCGAGCTAGGATGCAAATCCTCTTGAAAACCTTTCAATGGCCAAAACTAGTTTTCTATTCTATGGCTCCAACACAAATATGGTGGTCAACATCTCTGATGGTGAATAGGTCGACCAGTCGTGTTACCGTGGAGGTCGCTTACTCTTGCTAATTTTCCTGAGTGTAATTATGCGACTTATCGACTTAAGAAGAAATGTGACCTCACTTTTGCAATTCCATGCAAGTCGCATTGCTCAATTGCTCCACATGTTCTGCGACCCAGCGACTTGTCGTGCTTGCCATAGGTCGCACCGAGCACATCTACAGCTACTTTGCGACTTAGCGACTGGTCATAACAGGCCAAAGGTCGCACTCCCTCAGATTTTGTCCAGTTGAGACTTCCCTCGTGTTTTTCGGGCATTCTGCACAATGGAGAAGACGTAGGGCTGCGTGAATGCTGAGTCTCACTGGCCCTCGCCATAAAATTCGAGGTCGTGTGACTGTTTGCATTGTTGAACCGTCTTTCAGATCTAATATTATAGCTCGTTATGAGTCTATTTCTTCTGTCTGTTTGGAAGAACATAGTTTTGAGAGCACAATACTTGCGGACATTTCGAAAGGAATTGGCAAGAGCGCTGATGGATCTTGGCTGTGGTGCAATACAGAGGACGCAGTGTATGATGCCGTGGATTTTATGACTTAGCACAACGTAGGAGCATTGTTGGTTGTAAAGCCAGCAGAGGGGAAATATTATTGCCTCCCATCCACCTCATTACTCATTTAAATGAATACGAATATCAAATGCCACGATGGCCTATGTAGACATCCAGCATTTTATCAGCTTCCCAGTTTTGTGACATGATTATGGAATTTAAGACGTTTAACTTGCAACCTTAATAAGTGATAGGCTCTAGCTCACACAACGGATTTGAGAAGTCTGCATACCATGCCACGGTTTAAGCCATTCTCCATTAAATTACACCGATCCTAAGGAAACTTAAAGCTTCACTTCAAATCTAAACGTTTCTCCACCAAATTTGTCCAGGCGGCGCTCCCACAGTGGTAATCACCGCAAAAAAAAGTGCCCGAGCGCCTTCGAATTTGTACAACACACTCATTAAGACTCAAAAAATAAAAATCAATATTACACCCAATGTGATTCGAACACAGTTCTCCTATTCACGGATAAAATCCAGCTCTAACATATTCCAACAATGAAATGTCAGGAAATCACAGAAGTGAATTTGTGTGAATGCCCAGCCTCTGTTCCGAACCTGGTTCGTTCCTCGGTCTGAGACGCAGATTCCAAATTGGATTTCGCTGAGTGGCTCCCTTTGGAAATGAGTGACGACCATAGTGGAAACGAGTGATGATTAGGCATGGTGTAGACCATAATTTGAAGTCCAAGCTAGACTGGACTTTGAAGGTTGAACTTGTAAGCTCTGGTTGATTGATGAGGTTAGGTGAACGAGTTCATATTTATTTTTTATTGGTTTTAATGACCGAAATTTTGGAGTTAAATGAGTTTTTTTTATTGGCTGTGTTCCTCAATGAAATGAAATGAAATATGACATCCACGTGACTAGAAATATTCCATGGGATTATGAGTTCCCTGTTTTTCGCCTTTTGCATTTCAGTTCGAAATACTCTTACCCTTGCCATCTGCCTCGACAAGGTCTCGGACATATCCTTTGTTCTCATCCCTACATGGAACGGAGATGAATGTGTCATGTTCCGCAATCGAGATTTTGTAATTTTAACTTCAATTTCTTTCCTTCAGTGCGGTGGTGATATTGTCAGGTATGTCCTTCATGGGCTCGACCTGCGTGATATATTATAATTTCAATTAGTACATGGTTACTATTAGAGAATGATGTCCCCAAATTTGAAAATAATTAACATGGGATCCTAAGCTTGGAGGAACAACCCAAATAGAATGCCCAAATGATCCATGGTGGAAGTGCTTTTAATGAAAATATGTCATGTACTTAACACACAAAAACTTCCACTCAAGTACATGCATGATCTCGGTTGTTGTACAAGATACCTCCTTACATGACGTGATTGTAACACAAGTATCTTGTCATGATGGTGAGAAGGTTTGCGAGGGGTTGGAAATAGGTCAAGAACATCTAAGGCTGCTATCATGACAACCTAGGTGAAACCTATCTTTGAATCCATTGGAGGGAATCTCAATGTTCTTTGAAGCAGCAAACCCCCAGGCCCTAGTGCATTGATGAGACATCAAGGCAAGTGGGTGTGGTGACAGGATTTGATAGGAATAGCTCATGGGTATATCACTGACTGAAGGCTGGGTCGAAACCCTAATGGCTGAGCGAGCAAAGGGGGACCCGAAATTTTGAATATACCCAAAATTTTGGGTGGTGTTGTAGCAGCTACAACAATTGGCGAACCATTGGTAGAATCTAGCATCTCTGTCAACGTCCCTATACTCGCTCGAGTCTAGGTGATGACGCAAGGGAATATTGGGCAAGCACTGTGGGTAGCTCCTCCGTTGCTTTGACCTTTACAGATATGCCTTCCCTTTGTGCCTCAGCTAGTTCTTGTTAATTGGAAAACACCCAAGTAGAAATTCATGCATGCCAGAATTTGATGATGATGTGAAGGACCAAGAAGAGGGCTTATTATATTCAGAATTTTTAAGATAAGCTTCTGGTGTTGCTCCGTTGCCGCATGTTCAACATCAAAGACTCAAACAGTAGTCATGCATTACCTTCCCTTCTCAAGGCAAGAAACCTTTCTTGATCCTTAACCTTATGTGTTTCATGTGTTTATAGCACTTATTTGTATGTACTCGTGTAATATTCCAAATAGAAATAAACAACAATATAAAGCAACATAAACATGAAACTACAACAAATAGAGAGATACCACACAAAGAACGCAAAACATGGAGAACGCTGAGCCATTTTATTATATAACTAAAAGTGGAAATGAGTAAAAAAGGTGATCGGAATGATGGAAGCTTGGCTTGCACAAGGCAAGCTAGAGATACTCCAGAAATACTCTTGGAATGGAAACTCTATCAATGACTGTGTTATCTCCAAGGTGCTACTGCTGCTACTGCCAGACTACTGCTGCTATTGGAATAAGCTGACTCTTTGGGGTTGTTCCCCTGCTTAGAAAAATATGGGACTTTGGGAATGAGCTCCTCACTCAATACCCAGAAAAGCCCATAAAGGGTTTCCAGAATGGATGACCCCATAAAACCACCTCTCTAGAGAAATCACGTTGTCCTGGTGGAATACGCTAGCCCTGAATATGTCTTTGCAAATGGTGGCCTCCTCCTCTGACAAAAATTATGGAATAGCTAAGGGTTGACCCCTTCTCACTATCCCAGGCTGAATCCCCTGATAAATCTCAACTCTCGGCACTACCTCCTCCAAGAACTGCGTTGTCTCTCCTCAAGAATGCGCTGCCCAAGCAAGTGTGTAATCCCTACTGTAGATGTTATAGCTCCGACCTGAAAATAAAATTTTAGAACTCCTCACCCGAGCAGGCACTCGAAGTCCCCCGGGGCTGAGGTTGGGATCTCCGCTCGGAGACACCCAGTGTGCTAAACAACACTTGCAGACTTTTCTCAACAGCAAAAGCGTGTTCAATGTCAATAAACAAAACAAAGATGCATAATCGAATGAGAAAATGAAGGGCCTCTCTCCCTCTTTATGCTTGGAGTGCCTTTCTCTCCCCTAGGCCCCACCAAAATTGCGTTGTCCCTCTTGGCCACATTGTCCATCCATCTCTGCACTGCCTTGGACCCATGCTGCCCACACTGCCATTGTCCCCACGCTGTCACTTCGACCTCCTGGGCCCCACGTTGTTAATTAAATATCCTCAAGTGACTTTAGGAAGTGTTTTATTTCCTAAGTGTAGGTTGAATGTCTCCTAACCCACTTTATTAACTGACTTTAACTTTATAAAGTAAATTGGCCAAAAATTAATATTACCAATTAGTTGTTGCTAATTGGGAATATTACAATCCTCCCCGCAAAAACGTTGCTTGTCCTCAAGCAACTGCAATGATGGATGCTGCAAAATCTTCTCACTCTCCCAAGTGGCATCCTCATCCGGCAAGTTCCTCCACGTCACCAAATACTCCCTGACTGTCCTACTCCACAGCTGCCTCTCCTGGGTGTCTATGATGGCCTCTGGCTGTAGCACCAAAGCTCATCATCTGTTGGTGGAAGCTCCTTTGTTGCGGTCACCTGTTGCCCCAATGCCTTTTTCAAGAAAGATACATGGAAGATGTTATGGATCCTGCTACCTGTGGGTAACTCCAACTCATCTGCAACCTCCCTGATCCTGCGTATCACCCTGTATGGTCCATAGAAGCAGGGCTTGAGCTTCTCGGCCCCCTTCTGCTTCAGTGTGGACTACCGGTATGGCAGAAGCTGTAGGTAGACCAAGTCCCCTACCTCAAACTGTCTCTCAACCCGTCCTCTGTCAGGATACAGTTTTTGATGGTTTTGTGTTGTAGCTAAATTGTCCTTGAGGGCCTGGAGTATATCCTGGCTCTCTTGGATCTAGTCTTTGGCCCTAGGGGCCTTACTAGCACCAAACATCACGTCAACAAAAGACAAAGCATGATATCCATATAAAGTGTAAAATGGAGACATACCAATGGACATGTGAAAAGTAGCGTTGTAGCAGTACTCCCCCAAGTGCAACCATCGTAACCATGCCTTCTGCTGCCCTGTCACATAGTTTCGCAAGTAGCCCTCCAGCCACTTGTTCACTATCTCTATCTGCCCATCCATCTGAGGGTGGTAACTGGTGCTCGGAGTCAACTCTATACCCACCAAACGAAAGAGCTCCTGCCAAAATCTGCACATCAAACGTCTGTCCCGATCACTAACAATGGTCTTTGGAAGACCATGCAACCTGAAAACATCCCTGAAAAACAACTCTGCCACCTGAGCTACTGTGTACCGTGCTGATATGGCAAAAAAGTGTGCGTACTTTGTTAGCCGATCAACGGCTACAAAGATACAGTCCTTGCCCTGCACCGCGGGCAAACTTGTGATGAAATCCATCAATATGCTTTCCTATTTCCCCTCTGGAATGGGAAGAGGCTATAGTAACACTGCTAGATGGCTCATCTCCCCCTTGTTATGCTGACATACTTCGCACTCCTTGACATGTCGGAGTACGTCCTCCTTGAGGCCCTTCCAAGAGAACCTCTCCCTGATGGCCCTATAGGTTTTGATGAACCCCTGGTGGCCTGATAGTGGTGAGTCATGTGAGGCACGCAACACCTTCTCCTTGAGTTGAGAGCCCCCAGTCAAGAAGATCTGATCTCTGAATTATATCACCTCATCCATCACCCTGTATCTGTCATCCGTGACCTGTCTATCCATGACTCACCATTGTCGGGCCATCAGGGATTCACGAAGACCTACAGGGCTATCAGGGAGAGGTTCTCTTGGATATGCCTCAAGGAGGATGTACTCCGACATGTTAGGGAGTGCAAGGTGTGTCAGAGGAACAAAGGGGAGATGACCCACCCAACCAGATTACTATAACCGCTTCCCATTAAGGAAGGAAAGTGGAAAAGCATTTCGATTGACTTCATCAATGGGTTGCCCACACTGTAGGGTAAGGATTGCATCTTTGTTGTCATTGATCGACTAAAAAAGTATGCTCACTTCTTCACCATATCCGCACGGTATACAGCTGCACAGGTAGCAACGCTGTTCTTCCGGGATATTTTCAGATTGCATGGTCTTTCGAAGACCATCGTTAGTGACAGGGACAGCCCTTTCATGGGCGGGTTTTGGCAGGAGCTCTTTCGTCTATGGGTACAGAGTTGACTCTGAGTACCAGTTATCACCCTCAGACGGACGGGCAGACAGAGATAGTGAACACGTGGCTAGAAGGCTACTTGCGAAACTATGTCACGGGGCAACAAAAGGCCTAGCTATGTTGGCTACATTTGGGAAAATATTGCTACAACACCACTTTCCACATGTCTATCGGTATGTATCCATTTTATGCTTTGTATGGATATCATGCTCCGACTTTTTTTGATGTTATGTTTGGAGCTAGCAAGGCCCCTAGGGTCAAGGATTGGATCCAAGAGAGTCAGGATATACTCCGGGCTCTTAAGGATAACTTAGCCACAACACATAACCAACAGAAGCTATATGCCGACAGAGGACGGGTAGACTTGGTCTACCTACGACTTCAGCCATACCGGCAGTCCATGCTGAAGCAAAAGGGGGCCGAGAAGCTCAAGCCCTGCTGCTATGGACCTTAGAGGGTGACCTGCAGGATAGGGGAGGTTGCTTATGAGATTGAGATGCCCATAGGTAAAAGGATACACAACATCCTCCATGTATCATGCCTGAAAAAGGCATTGGGGCAGCAAGTGACTGCAATAGAGGAGCTTCCGCCTACAGATGATGAGGGGCATTTGGTGTTATAGCCAGAAGCCATCATAGACACCAGGGAGAGACAGCTATGGAGCAGGACAATCAAGGAGTACTTGGTGAGGCGAAGAAACTTGCCAAATGAGGATGCCACATGGGAGAGTGAGAAGATTTTGCAGCATCCATCTTTGTAGTTGCTTGAGGACAAGCAACATTTTGGCGGGGAGGACTATAATATTCCCAATTAGCAGCAGCTAATTGGAAATATTAATTTCGTTCATATTTTGCCTTTCTAAGGTTTAGTCAGGAAATAAAGGGGTGATGGGACCCACAACCCACACTTAGGAGAAAATAACTCCCTAAAGTCACTTAGACAAATTTAGTTTGTAGCATGGGGCCCACCACCCAGGGGAGCCAAGTGACAGCGCAGGGAGAGGGACAGCGTGGAGGCAATGTGAGCTAGGTAGTGCAGTGGCAGTGTGGGCTAGGATAGCGCAGTGGTAGGCACAACGTGGCCAAGGAGGGACATTGCAGTTGAGTGGGGCCCAAGGGAGAGCTAGGCTCTCAAGCATAAAAGGAAGGGGAGGCTCACCATTCAGTCATTCTATTATGCATCTTCTGATTTTTTGTCTTTTAGACATTGAGCACGCTTACGCTGTTTAGAAAAGTTTGCAAGTGTTGTTCAGCACGCGGGTGTCTTCGAGCGGAGATCCCAACCTTAGCCTCAGGGGACTTTGAGTGCCCACTCAGGTGAGGAGATCCACCATTGTTTCCAGAGCAGAGCACACAATACTCTTCAGCCCGGAGCACACAGTCACTAAGGCAGCGTAGACACACTTAGGGATCACGCAGTCTTGGGAGGAGGCAGCACCGGGAGAGAAGGGAGATCAGGGATTTCAGCCCGAGAGCATTGTGAAGGGATCAACCCTTCACAAATAATCTTTTACAGTAGGAGGATTCCATCATTTGCAGGTTATTAGTTCAGGGCCATCGTACTCACCTGGAGTGTGATTTTCCCAAGGGAGGTCAAATTTCGAGGTCAGCCATTCCAGGATTCCTTCCTGGGTTTTTCCAGGTTAGTGAAGAAGAGCTTATATCTAGAGTTTCATATTTTTCTGAGCAGGGGAACATCCCCAAAGAGCAGCTCCATTCCAGCAGAAGCAGCAATTCCGGCAGCAGTAGAAGCAGCATCAGGGAGTTACGCAGTCATAGAGAGAGCAGCCATTCACTGGGATATTCTGAGAGTATTTTCAGCTTGCCTTGAGCAAGCCAAGGTGCCATCATTCTTATCACCTTTGTACACATTTTTATCTTTCAAATTATAATAAAATACCTCAGCATTTCTCCATGTTTGCAGTGTTTTTCATGATGTCTCTCTATTTGTTGTAGTTATTGTTTATGTTGCTTTATATTGCTGTTTATTTCCTATTCGAAATATTACAATGTGCCTTGAGAGAAGAGGTGGGGTGACATGGATCCGCAGAGCATCTAAAGGTAGTGGCAAGATCCTTGAGTCATCCCTACTCTTGGATCACATACGAGCTAGGAGAGCCTTAAGACAGCAACAGGATGAATCGGGAGATGGTTGCAGAAGGTCACATTGAAGCAAAGGCCAGTGATGAAGAGCTAGAGAGGGAGCAGCGTAATGTAGAGGCACCAGCGCAGAGGGGTTGATGGGACTTCAGCAGCGCAGAGAGGCTGTGCTCACGCAGTGCAGTGTTGCAGCATAACAGTATCTTTAGGAGGACAACGTAAATCGGCATCTAGGGAGCTTCAGTGATAGATGCAGCTTGACTTATCTGTCAAACAGTTGGGCAGAAGTCTTTTAGTTGCTTACTTCTCGACAACTGAGTTGTAGTGCAGTAGTTAGCAGTGGCAGTGTTATGGGAAACATGATGCAGCAATTTGAGAGGGAGCTTCAGTACAGATGTGGCAGTGTCAGTGGCAGTGGCATGGGCAGCAGTACAGAAAGTAGCAGTGCAGTGATGGAGGGAAGCAAGCTAAGCATCAGCAGCACATAAACCAACTTCAAGATCTCGCAGTGCATGGTGTGGATGCATTGCTAGAGCACACTCTGTGCTAAGAGGGAGTGATGAGATTGTGTATAGTTGGTATAGCATCGTGTGTGCTCTAGCCCTGAAACTTTGTGGAGGGGCTAAGACACACTTGAACTCCAAAAACCCATAAAGTGCTTTGTGAAATTTCAGCTGGTGTTCAAGTTATTCAAATAATTATTTTAATGGATTTCCTAAGTCTAAACTTAGGAAAATTAAATAATTAAAGTGAATTAATTAACACATGTGCTGAAATGTTCTAGAAGACACATGTCAAGTAGTATTTTAATCTCAGCCGCTGATGAGTGTTCTAAATCTCAACTGTTGATGAGATCATCAAAAAAGTATAAGAGAAAGGCTTGAGGGTCAGTTCGAGACACACACACAGTTGCAGAACTGAGAGACTGATCTGGAATTCTAGGGCAGGGTTTTCTAAGAATTTCCGGAGGAATTTTCTGCAGTGAGGGGTAGTATTGGTTGAGGGGATGGTCTGATCCCGGAGCCAAGAGTCAGCAAGAGGCAGAGGAGTAGCAAACAAGGACAGCGCAAAGGAGCATAGAGCATATGCAGCCGCTACGTGGGCCAAGGAAAGGGCATCGCTACAGCTCTAGAGGATTTTAGAGTTAGTCAAAGGGTCTCCAGGGCCAGCGTAAGGCCTGTGTCTCCCTCTCTGGGGTTACGCAGTCCCTTTCTGGGCAACGCAGTGGCACACAAAGCCTAGCAAGGCTGATGTTGGGGCTTCAGGGGCAACGCTGGGGTGTCTAGGGCCAGATCCGGGATGAGTCTTGTAAATCCCATTTGAGGGTGTGGATCAGTCAGATATTTGGTCTTGGAAAAGCAGGTTAGCTGCAAATTTCTTTTATTCTCTGTCAAGTTTTCAAGATCTCGAACCCATATTTGTTGTACTCAGATTCCACTTAATAAAATAAACCCACATATTTGTTGCACCGGTTTTCCCACTTTGGGTTTTTCTGGGGAGTTATGTCCAAAAATCCATGTGTCACTTTGTTTGAATGAGCGTAGTATTCAGTAAATGATCTGCATGTGTATATTGATAGTTGTGTTTACTTCGATATTTTCTGAATCTAATTTTTGAAGATAACCTGTATAATTTAAATTAAGTAGGATAAGTAAACCATGATACTGCAGTAGAATTTTCACAGTGTCTCGATGTGTTTTCCAAATGACCCTCAAGCCTTCCTTATAGTCTTCTCGTTGACATATCAACGGCCCAGATTAGATGTCTAATTAGAGGCTAAGATCATAACATGATTTGATCCATGTCCTCTAGAAGATTCACACTCTATTTTATTTAATACCCTTTTATTATTTAATTTCCCTAAGTTTAGACTTAGGGTCTCCATTAAAATAATTAATCTTTCAAATAAAACAAAATCCGAGTGGAATTTCCACAAACGCTTTCTAGGTTCTTTGGAATAAAACTGTCTAAGCCTCCACACCAAATTTGAGATTTAGAGCACTTTCTGATGCTACAAAAATCAACACTCCCTCTTAGCAAGGAAAGTGATCTAGTAATAATGTCTGTTGCTTATTGCTCTAATCCTGAAGCATCCTTCGTGCTGTTGAACTCCATTAGTCTCTGCATTGTTGCTGCCACCATGGTACTTCCCATGATACTGCCACTATGACTACTGCATCTGTACTACAGCTCCCTCTCAAGTGCTGCATCTGCTATGCTGCTAACACTACCACTGCTAGCACTGCATCTACACTGCAACTCAGCTGTTGAGAGAAACAACTGAAACTCACCCAAAACTGAACAAGTTTTCAGTGGATGCACCTCGGTGCTGAAGAATCTGACTGCTGATAGCTACTGTGATGTTCCTCTGATGCTCTACGTTGTTGTTGCTCTGCACTGCGTTGCACCATTGTGCATTGCGCTGATGTTGTTGCTTTGCTCTGCGCTGCTCCAGAAATGAATGTTGCTACCCACTGCATTGTCGTCTCCATCACTCCTCGACTCTCACTGAAACTCCTCCATCCCGCTACTATTGATCATGGGCTCTTGTAGCAAGGTATGATCTGTAGAAATTTCTGAATCTTAATTCTTATGCAAAAATTATTTCTGTTAATCCGGTTATGCTTCTCCTACTTATACAAGTTATCAACTGAATAAATTCAAGTTAACATCAAAGCAAAACACATAACAGATCTCTACAAATTCAGATCTGGAATAAGCACATGCACACATAGAAAAAGTGACATAGTTATTTTTGGACAAATTGTCCCCGAAAAAACCCAATGAGGGAAAACAGGCCTCTGGCTGCTGGAGGGCTCTATTATTAAGAATATTTCTGAATACACAACTCTGGGTTCCAGATCTCGAAAAACCTACAAAGAAAACTCTAGATCTGCAGCACATGTCTGATCTAAGACCAACGATACTGACTGATCCACACCCTCCAACGGGATTTACAGAACTCAGCCAGATCTAGGCCTAGAAACCCCAGATCTGCCCCTGAAAGACACTGCATCAATCTCTGAAGCCCCTGCTAGGCTCTGTGTCAGCCTTGGATGACCTCCAAACGCTTAGCATTGTCACTGGAAGGGACTGTGTTACCCCAGACTGGGTGACGCAATCACTACGCTGCCCCTAAGGGTCTATGCGTAACCCCTGAAGGGCTTCCTGAAAATCACGTTGTCCTTGCTGCTGCTGTTGTTGCCATTTCCTGCTGCTGCTACTGCCGTCTGCTACTACTATCTGCTACTGTTGCTACTGTCGTGTGCTGCTGCTGCTGTCGTCTGCTGCCACTGTCGTCTGCTGCTGCTGCTGTCGTCTGCTGCCACTGTCGTATGTTGTTGTTGTTGTTGCCTTCCTCTGCGTTGTCTTTCCTGATATCTTCTCTGCTTCTTGTGTATTCTAGAACTTGGGATCAGATCATCCCTTTGGTCTAAATTCCCCTCTCTGCAATTGAAACACTTCTGAGAATTCTTGGCAACCCCGCCCTAGAATCTCAGCTTAGCTTCAGTGCTCTGCCTCTGTGTGTGTTACAAATGACCCCAAGCCTTTCCTTTATACTTTTCTAGTTGAAAAATCAACGGCCAAGATTAAATCTTTAATCAATGGCTAAGATTAAAAGAAAGCTTGATCCGTGTGACTTACGACAATTTTATCACATGTTTAATTAAATTCACTTTAATTATTTTATTTTCCTAAGTTATAACTTAGGAAATCCATTAAAATAATTAATTAATTTAATATCTCCTAAACCAGATGAAATTTTCCAAATCCATTTCTAGGTCTTGTAGTTCAGGTGAACTCTAGTCCTTCCTCAAAATTTGGGACCTAGAGCACAACTGATGCTACCCCAAATACAAAAAATCTCAACACTCCCTCTTAGCATCAAGGGTGTGCTCTAGCAATACATCACTTATACGTGCGAGTTTGAGCACTGAGTTACGTGTTTTGACTGAAACTTAGCCTCCTGCTGCCTCCACTCTGCCATACTACTACCATTTGTCACATCCATGACTCTTGTATGCTGCTTTACCAACCATGGTAGTCGGCTCTCCCTCTCAATATTGCATCGATTGCTACTCAGCAGCACCTTTTCTATCTATTTTGCGTTGCAGCCCCAATTTGTTGAGAGAAACAACTAAATATCCTGCCCAATCTTTGACAACCAAGTCAAATGAGCTGCATCCTCATCACTGAAGCTCCATAAGCTATAGATTTGTGCTGGCATCTAAAGAACGATGCACATCTACAACTATGCCTGCGTAATCAGACTTCCTTTGCACTACTGAAGTCACATCAACTCCTTTTGTTGAAATCTATCACGTTGTTGCTGCACTGCGTTGTCCCTCTGAAGCTCTCTGCGTTGCTGCAGCTCTGCACTGTGTAACCAGCACTGCTCTGTGTTGCTGAAGTCACATCAGCCTTTGCGCTGGTACTGCTTCTACGTTGCTGCTACTTTGCTCTGTGCTACTCCTCCCAACCTCTAGACCTGCCTCTGCCTCTGCCTCATTTGTGATCTATGCACTCATTTCTCCACTTGTCCCGCAACTGTCTTAAGGCTGCCGTAGCTCGCTTGTGATCCAAGAGATGAGCTGCTCAAGGATCCCGCGTTAATTCCATGTAGCTCCTCTACATGTCCATGTCACCCCATCTCCGTGGTTCATGAGCACTCATGGCTACATCATCTCCGAACCCATCATCTGCCATTGTTGCTTTGGAAGAAGATGCTTCCTTGTCCTTCTTCTTTTCTAGATAATGGCTGGAAAAATGTCCCATTTCGCCACACTAGAAGCACTTGATCTTAGAAAGATCCTTCTTCTTCTTCGGCTGCTTCTTTGATGCCAAGGCTGCATCCTCCTCCTCTTCCTTCTTAACCTTGCTCAACACAGGGCTGTGCTGCTTCTTGGTGAACCTTCGTAGTTCTTCTTGCCGCTGGATCAACCACAAGCTGCCCCAATCTAGGAGGTCCGCTCTGCCCAAGATACTTTGGACAAAGGTTTCCCACTCATCTATGATTGCATTGAGGGCAGTCCTAACTATCACAGCACCATCTACGGTTGCACCCATTGCAGTCAGTTGATCCCTGATTGACTGCAATCTGAAGAGGAAATGCTCGATGTCTTCTCCCTTAGTCATCATGAATGACCTCATTTGGGCCTCCAACAACATCTTTCTTTGGACTGGTTTTCCCTCATATAGGGAAGCCTTCCACATCTCATTAGTTGTCTTCTTCTCAGCTATGTGTGGTACAATATGGTCCTTGATACTGTCCATTATCAGCTGCTTGGCATGCCCAACAACTTCTCTATGCTTTCGTAGGAGATCCGCATTAGTCGGTGTGGCTAGGGTCTGCTCTGCATGGCCTCTTAGACCATATGCCTCTAGGACAATCAGGATCCTACCTTTCCATACCGAAAAGTTTGAGAGGCGCTCTAGCATATCCTGATCACGCAGTCCATGAGGAGCCATCTGCTCAGAATGTGTCAGAGCTCATCTTCTCTATGCTAGAGATCTTGGATCTAGGGTCCTTTTTGAACAGGGAACCCTCTGCTCCCTCTGACACTTGATTTCCCTCCTTAGAAATCTACCAAATCAACTATGATTCAGCTTCTTTGATCCTCTGACCAAACTGCAAGTTTTCTTTGTTAAGAAACTCTCTGAGAAGCTGATCTCTTCCCAAACTTTGTCACTTGTGATAAGGTTAAAAATCTGAAAACTTCAAAAGTTTAACCCCACCAGCTCTTCTGAATTTCTGCAACTTTTCTGCAGACATTTTCTTGATCTGACAAATTCAGATTTGAATCACACTGGCTGGCTTCAGACCCAACCAGCGTTGTTTCTGAGCTTCCTCTGCGTAGTAATTGCGTGGGCTTTCTAGGACACAGCGTTGGACAGCGTCACCCTTTCCTTTGCGTGAATCTCCTCCTGAAAACTGTGTTGTCCCTTCAGATTTTCTTTTCTGCTGCCTTTCCAGCTGCTTTCTGTAGCTAGATCCTTCAAATGCTTTAGCTAGTGACCCTTCTAGATTTACAATTTCTCTAATACCATGTAGAAATTTATGAATCTTAATTCTTATGCAGAAATTATTTCTGTTAATCCGGTTAAGCTTCTCCTATTTATACAAGTTATCAATTGAATAAATTCAAGTTAACATCAAAGAAAAACACATAACAAATCTCTACCAATTCGGATCTAGAATAAGCACATGCACACATAGACAAAGTGACACAGTTATTTTTGGACAAAATGTCCCCGGAAAAACCCAATGTGGGAAAACCGGTCTCTAATTGTTGGAGGGCTCTATTATTAAGAATATTTCTGAATACACAACTTTGGGTTCCAGATCCGGAAAACCCTACAGCGAAAACTCTAAATCTGCAGCAGCTAGCTGATCTAAGACCAACAATACTGACTGATCCACACCCTCAAACGGGATTTACAGAACTCAGCCAGATCTAGGCCTAGAAACTGCAGATCTGCCCCTGAAAGACACTGCGTCAGCCTCTGAAGCCCAGGCATAGGAGGAGCTCAAGGACGCAGTTAGGGTTTTGAGGGGAGTTAGCACTATAAAAGGTGGGGGTTTCACTCCATTTGGCATTATTGATATGTTGATGATATTGTGAGCTAGACTTCTGTCTACTTGAGCACGCCGGTTGTTTAGTCGGTCTGCAGCACTGTTTAGTGCGACTGAGTGTCTCCGGTCGGAGATCTCGCCCTTGGCCCTGGGGGACTTCGAGTGCCTGCTCGGGCAAGGTATTCCTTCAGTTTCAGCAGTTAATTTGCAGGAGATTTGGGTGGACGTTTTGTAGAGGAGCTGAGTCTCATTTAGTGACTGCGCAGTCCAGGAGGGAGGACGCCGTTGGGTTCAGAGCAGCGTTGTTGTGGGGGATTTTCGTGGAGTCCTCAGCGTGTTTCAGCTTGGAGGTATTGTCTATTAAGTTGGAGAGTTTTGCAGAGGGATCTGTGGCCCTTTTCCAGCATTCTTCTTGGGCCTCTGCGCTGTGCTTGGGAGAGACAGTGTTTTCTTGAGGAGGGCTTCTGTGGTGGTTTTTCGGAGGTGGTGCATTTGCTTCATGGTTTCTGGGTTTTGTCCGGAGCAGTGAGTACAGGCAGTCTACCGATTTTCAGCTCATTCCGGTGAGGGGATCAGCCCCTAGTTCCAGTACATTGCAGTAGCAGCATTCTACGACAGATTTCTCCAGCAGCTGGGATGGAGTCTCTATAGCAGCCATTTCCTATTCTGAGAGGGTCTTCACTTGCCTGGTGCAAGGATAGGTGCACTCATTCTGATTATCTATTGTACCCATATATATATTCTCAGATTAATAAAATGGCTTAGCGTTCTGGTATTTTTATGTGTACTTGCTCTATATTCTATTTCCGGCATTTTTCTATATAGTTGCATGTTTGTATTGCTGTGTATTACTGTCTATTTCCCGTTGGGGATATTACAGTGGTATCAGAGCATAGTTCTGGCTCAGCCTGTGGAGCTAGCAGTCTATGACGCCCGGGGATAAACCCTACATCGGTTATAGGAGAAGGAGGTACAGAAACGTTGAGCAGAGGTGGGAGAACCCCTACGGAGAAGGGGAGCCTGTGACGGATTCTGATCAGGAGCAGCCTGAGACAGATTCAGAGCAGGAGCAGCCTGTGAGGTACACAGAACAGTGGGGTCCTATGGCAGACGAGGAGGACTCGAGGAGATTTAGAGAGGCACTCCTCCAACACATGCAGGAGGTGACACAGAGGCTCACGACGTTAGAGGTCAGGCAGCGGGAACCCCCCAGGGGTTTTCAGATTGGTGAGGGGTCGGGTACGTCCCATCATGTGCCGGTGCGTGATGCTATCCCCATCATGGCATCGCATGCACCCACGCGATCCACTATGCCCACATTCTTAGCAGAGGACACAGGGGCAGGAGCACAGAGGGGAGCACAGAGGGATATTCCAGCACCCACGCGATCCACCATGCCTACCTTCCTAGCAGAGGACGCAGGGGCAGCAGCACAGCGAGAGCCGGAGCCGGGCCACATGGGTGACTATTTTGCAGAGTACCAGGCATACGGGCAGGAGTTCATGGAGGCTCTCTCGTTCAGAGACTTTGTCCAACTCCAGCGGGACAGTAGACCCCGCGATCATCACCGGGGGCACCGGCATCATCATGATGGAGACTACCACCGCATAGCTAGCAGATTTCATTTGCCCACGTTTGATGGTTCATCAAACAGTTCGGCAAAGTCTTGGGTGGAGAAGTTGGACATCTATTTCCAGCTTAACCAGATGTCGCAGTCAGAGGCCATTAAGGTGGCAACATTACATCTGGATGGTGAGGCCCAGGATTGGTGGTTTCATGGGATGACGACACTCGGACATTCTACAGTGACGACATATGCCGAGTTTACCAGGAGGGTGATAGAGCGTTTTGACAGGAGGGATCCGGAGCAGCACTTTGTTGAGCTGACAAAGCTCAAACAGACTGGGAGCGCAGAGACTTACATTTCAGATTTCTTGAGGGTTTCGGTGATGGTACCTGATTTATCTGCGGCTCGGATGGTTTACATGTTTGTGGAGGGATTGTCAGAGCCACTTCGTGGCCTAGTCCGGTCGACTAGACCAGCTACCCTTCAGATGCCACGTAGGACTCTGGACGACAGATGTCTTACCTGCAGACTCGACACCTTATCCCCGCAGACAGTGCCTGTACCCTATGGAGGATGATGAGATCGCCTCCAAAGGACCCGGGCGAGGCGCTGATGATGAGGCCAGAGAGAGCTCGAGGAGGAAGAAGGAAGCTTCACTCTGCTGTGACGGCGGGCACCGGACACAGTGTGCTGGCAGGAAAGCACATTTCATTGAGGTCTTCTCCTTGAGAGCACGGAAGAGGATGAGGGGATGACGTGGAGCAAAATGAGATTGTTATGCAAAATGGGGCAGTACCTTACCACCTCCACCACCCGCAAGCCAGGCATCATTTGCACCTACTGGAGGAGCTCTAGCCGCATTGCGGGGAGTTCCCAAGTACTTGACGCTACGCGTATGGGGGACAGTGCGCGGACAGCGGGTCTCAGTCTTGGTTGATAGTGGGGCCACCCACAACTTTATTGATGCTCAGATGGTTGAGAGGAGAGGCATACAAACTGAGGGTTTTGATGGATTTTCCGTCTTGGTTCCAGGAGATCAGACTATGGCATGTGCTCGGTATGTCCCAGAGTTATCAGTGACGATGGGCACTTATACATTGACCGATCATTTCTTTGTGGTAGATATTCCAGACACCAACCTGATATTGGGTGTTCAGTGGCTCATTACTCTGGGGAAGGTCACGACAAATTAGAAGGCCCTAGAGATGGAGTGGGATGATCCCAAGACAGGGAGGCATGAGAAGATACGGGGACAACACACATACCCGCCTCAGACGGTGTCCGCGCATAGGATGGAGGCGACCTTCCGCAAGGGAGACATAGAGTGGGCTATAGAGTTGCGAGCTTCAGAGGCGGTGGATACAGGTCAGACAGTGCATCCTAAGCTACAGTCTATTCTCGACAGGTATGCAGCAGTATTTGGGGATATTCCACCAGGGCAGCCACCGGATCGGGGGTTTGAGCATACTATCGAGCTTGAGCAGGGGATACAGGCTGTGATCACCACACCGTATAGGCATCCCAAGGCCTATCGGGACGAGATAGAGCGTGCTATTCAGGAGTTGCTGGCCCTTGGTCACATTCGGCCGAGCACGAGTCCTTTTGCTTCTTCTGTAGTGCTAGTGAAGAAGAAGGATGGCACATTGCGAATGTGCATTGACTACAGGGCTCTGAATAAGAAGACCCTGAAGAACAGGTACCCCATTCCCAGGATCGATGAGCTGATGGATGAGTTGAGAGGAGCACGGTTCTTCTCAAAGATTGACTTGAGATCCGGGTACCATCAGATACGCGTGAGGGAACAGGACATTCCCAAGACCGCTTTCAGGTGTCATTATGGGCACTTCGAGTTTCTGGTCATGCCTTTCGGGCTAACCAATGCACCCGCTACCTTTCAGTCGTGCATGAACCACATTTTCAGGGGTCATCTGAGGAAGTTTGTGCTGGTCTTCTTCGATGACATTCTTATATATAGCAGGACTTGGGAGGAGCATCTCCAGCACATTGAGACAGCTTTACGCATCTTGGAGGAGCAGCAGTTCTATGCCAAGCTCTCCAAGTGTGAGTTCGGCTTGACGGAGATGCTGTACTTGGGGCACATTATAGGAGTGGACGGGGTGAGAGTCCACGAGGAGAAGATCAGGGCCATCAGAGATTGGCCAAAGCCGAGGAATGTGACTGAGCTTCGGGGATTTATTGGCATTTGCACATACTACAGGAAGTTCGTCAAGGGCTTCTCACAGCTTGCTGCACCCCTCACAGATTTGACGAGGAAGGGGGCATTCAGTTGGTCGGACACAGCACAGCGAGCTTTTGATAAGCTCAAGGAGGTGATGAGCAGCTGCCCCGTGCTGGCATTGCCAGATTTCAAACAGCCATTTGTCCTCGAGTGTGATGCATCAGGAGAGGGGATTGGTGCAGTTTTGATGCAGGGCGGTCACCCGATAGCTTTTGAGAGCCGGAAGCTCCTTCCGCATGAGAGGTTGTATTCCATATACGACAAGGAGATGTTGGCCATCGTGCATGCATTGGCCAAATACCGACAGTATCTAGTGGGCAGCAGATTCAGGGTGAGATCAGATCACAACAGCCTGAGGTACTTTCTGGAGCAGAAGCAGTTGCAGGAGAGACAGCAGAAGTGGATCAGTAAGATCCAAGCCTATGACTTTGACATAGAGTACGTCAAAGGCAAGAATAACGTGGTAGTTGATGCCCTTTCTCGTAGACCGGCCACGTTATCTCTTATGAGCTTGGACGCTGATTGGAGGGCTCGACTGCTGGTAGAGTACTCCAAGGACAGGTTTGCGTGTGAGGTGTTGGATGGGCAGGTAGCAGATGACAGGTACAGGGTGGTCGACGAGATCATCTATTACAGGGACAGGATCTTCTTGACCGAGGGATCTTAGCTCAAGAAGAAGATACTCCAGGCTTCACACGATTCTCCATTGGCGGGCCATCAGGGGTTCACCAAGACTTACAGGGCTATCCGGGAGAGGTTTTCATGGAAGGGCCTCAAGGAGGACGTACTCCAGCATGTCAGGGAGTGCGATGTTTGCCAGAGAAACAAGGGAGAGATGAGCCATCCTGCAGGGTTGTTGCAGCCTCTTTCCATTCCAGAGGGGAAATGGGAGAGCATAGCGATGGACTTCATCACAGTGTTGCCCATGGTGCAGGGCAAGGACTGCATCTTTGTCGTCGTTGACCGACTGACGAAGTATGCTCATTTTTTTGCCATATCCGCACACCACACAGCAGCGCAGGTGGCTGAGCTGTTCTTCAGGGAGATTTTCAGGTTACATGGTCTACCCAAGACCATCGTTAGCGACAGGGACAATCGCTTCATGGGCGGATTCTGGCAGGAGCTCTTCCGGCTAGTGGGGACGGAGTTGACACCGAGCACTAGTTATCACCCCCAGACGGACGGGCAGACAGAGATAGTTAACAAGTGGCTGGAGGGCTACTTGCGTAACTATGTCAGTGGGCAGCAGAGGGCATGGCTAAAGTGGCTGCATCTGGGAGAGTACTGCTACAACACGACGCATCACATGTCCATTGGTATGTCACCTTTCTATGCTTTATATGGATATCATCCCTTATCTTTTGTGGACATGATGTTTGGTGCTAGTAGGGCTCCGAGAGCCAAGATATGGATCCAAGAGAGCCAAGATATGGATCCAAGAGAGCCAAGATATCCTCCGAGCTCTCAAGGATAACATAGCCACAGCACAGAATCAGCAGAAGTTGTATGCTGATAAGGGTCGGGTGGAGAGACACTTTGAGGTAGGAGACTTGGTCTACCTGCGACTACAGCCATACCGACAGTCTTCGCTTAAGCAGAAGGGGGCTGAGAAGCTTAAGCCCCGCTTTTATGGGCCATACAGGGTGATACGCAGGATTGGGCAGGTTGCATATGAGTTGGAGCTGCCCCAAGGCAACAAGATTCATAATATCTTTCATGTATCATGCCTGAAAAAGGCACTGAGCCAGCAGGTGACAGTCACAGAGGAGCTACCACCCACGGATGATGAGGGGCATCTGGTGTTGCAGCCGGAGGCTATTATTGATACTAGGGAGAGGCAGCTGCGGAGCAGGACGATCCGGGAGTTCTTGGTGAGGTGGAGGAACTTGCCGGATGAGGATGCCACTTGGGAGGATGAGAAGATATTGCAACATCCATCACTTCAGTTGCTTGAGGACAAGCAACGTTCTGCCGGGGGAGACTGTAATATTCCTAATTAGCACCGCTAATTGGAATATTTCATTTTTGTATAGTTTTGCCGCCTATAGTTAAATTAATAAATAAAGTGAGAAAGAGGGGGTCAACTCACTTTAATAAAATAAAGTGCTTCCTACTAGATGAACGTTGTAACTTAAAGGGGAAAGCCTTGGGTGTCCACACGTTACATGAGAGAGGCCTCACGTAGACTCCAAAGGTAACTGCGCAGGCATAGGAGGAGCTCAAGGACGCAGTTAGGGTTTTGAGGGAGCTAGCACTATAAAAGGTGGGCGTTTCACTCCATTTGGCATTATTGATATGTTGATGATATTGTGAGCTAGACTTCTGTCTACTTGAGCACGCCGGTTGTTTAGTCGGTCTGCAGCACTGTTTAGTGCGAACTGAGTGTCTCCGGTCAGAGATCTCGCCCTTGGCCCCAGGGGACTTCGAGTGCCTGCTCGGGCAAGGTATTCCTTCAGTTTCAGCCGTTGATTTGCAGGAGATTTTGGTGGACGTTTTGCAGAGGAGCTGGGTCTCCTAGAGTGACTGCGCAGTCCAGGAGAGAGGACGCAGTTGGTGTGGGTGCAACGCAGTTGTGGGGGATTTTCATGGAGTCCTCAGCGTATTTCAGCTTGGAGTGATTGTTGATTCAGCTGGAGAGTTTTGCAGAGGGATTTGTGGCCCTTTTCCA